>CM069134.1:33078325-33655825 GCA_035221665.1 Okamejei kenojei
CGACATAAACCCGAGGTCAGGATCGAACCTGGCCTCGTGCTACTTTATCCAACTGCCCGCTAATAAAAACAGAGGGCAACTGTCACACTGTGGTGGCTGTATATGGAACAAACTGCCAGGGTAAGTAGTTGAGGCAGGTTGATCCATATATCCACCATCCTCTGTGAACATTTATAAGAGGTGAGGTCAATCAATACGTGGCGCACGGTAGATTGCTGCCTCACAGCACCAGTGACCCGGGTTGGATCCTGACTACGGGCGCTTTCTGACAGATTTATAAACTTCTCATCTCCCTGTACCGTGTGGGATTTCTCTATAAGATCCCCCATATCTTCCCATGGCTCATTGAAAAGATTCCTAGCCCGCTCAATCTCCCTCCCTAAAGCCCAGACTCTCCATCCCTGCCAACATCCTTCGATATCTGCTCTCACACCCTTGCCAGCTTGGACACAATCTTTCCTATAACAATGTGCCCAAACAGAAACAATACCCTAAATGCGCCTCACCAACATCATGACTCTACTAGTTTAGCTGTGCCCCTGAACTATAAAATCACAATCGAATTGGGAAAGCAAACCACCGTGCTTTCCCATTCTTATATGTAGTTAATTAACCTTTGTCTCCTGCACTATGCCTAAACCACTTAAAAGAGTTTTATCACTTGTACGTCATCATAACTTGAATGACCATTGAACATTTCTATTACATTTTCCTCATAATCTTCCCTGTGATAAAGATAACAATCCAATCTTCGCAACGTTTCCACTTAACCGATGTTCCTTATTCTTTGCAACCAGTCTTTCCTGTTTCAACTCCTTGGTAAAAGAATAGTCCCCCACCGAAAAAGTCTGTCGTATTCTTTCCTTGCGGTGTCTAGAATTGATCAAAATACCATGGTTTGTTAAGTTTAGTTTGGAATACAGCATGGGCACATGCCTCGCGGCCCTCCAGTCCAAGCCGAACAGTGATCACACGTACGACAAGTTTCCTATCCTACACATCAGGGTCGGTTTTACAGAAGCTATTAACCGGTACAAGCCATGCAAGAAATTGGAGTGATGGGACGAAACCGGGGCAAGCCAGAGAAATCCATGTGGCCACACGGGAGAACGTACAAACTCCGTACTCCCACACCCGTAGTCAGCATCGAAGCTGGTCTCTGGTGCTGTATGTCCTCTGTGACTATGCATTCTAGTCCCAGTACAGACCCTTGGGTGCAGAAATTCTGCTGAGATCCTGAAAACTAACAGCCTAGTCTGACCTTCGTCAATGTCTCAATCTATCCCCTAACCACAGAAAAGAGCAGTGAGCCTTATCTCTGGTCAAATTCACCACAGATTAAGTATGTTAGGTGGTAATCCATTTGAATGGAGAAGAGGAAAAACGTTTTCACACAGAGAGTATGTGAGTCTGAAGGAATTCTCTGCTTCAGAGGGCGATGGAGGCAGGTTCTCTGGAAGCTTTCAAGTAGGAGCTAGACGGAGCCCCCATCTTCAAAGATAGCGGAGGTCTAAAGGATAATGGGTACTGAAGGATGAGATGATCCATGATCAACATTGAATGGCGTGCTGGGCTCGAAGGGCCGATTGGCCTACTCCCTGTACCTATTGTCTAATGTTTTCTTATTGATCTCTCAAATTAGCCTATCAAGGAACAACACAGTGTCACAGTGAAGGCATTTGCTGCTTCATAATGCCAGTAATCTAAATTCAATCCGACCAACAGGTGAAGTATGCGAGTTTGTACGTTCTCCCTTTTTCTCCCTGTTCATTGTGGGTTACTCCCAGTGTGAGCTCGGTTTCTTCCTCACGTACAGCGACTAGGTGAATTGGCTGTCAGTGTACACATGCTAAGATGTCCCTACGTGTGTAGGATAGAGAGCAAATGTCAGGCGTATTCGTTGGTTGGCGCCAGCATCTCCTCAGCGGTCGAAGGCCTGTTTGCGCTCTGCATCTCAAAAGTCTAAAGTCGAAAAAAAGCGAAAAATCATTAGTAAAAAAACAGACCACCTATTTAAACTCCCAGGGCCTGCGTCATGTATCCTCCTAAGGGCACTGTGGGATGCTAGAGAGGTTAATTGCGTTGTACCCCCTGGCTGAAAAAAATAGCGGAGTCAGGGGATATATATGGGATGATCAGCCAAGATCACATTGAAATGGTGGTGCTTAGGCTCTCCGAAGTATGCCGAATGGCCTACTCCTGCAACCTATTGTCTATTGCCTATTGTCCTGAGAAAAAAGGAATAGGTGACGTTTCAGGTCAAGACCCTTCCTTCAGACTGTTAGTGGGTGAGGTGGTGGAGGACTGGAGGGTGGCTAATGTGGTTCTGTTAAAGACGGGCAGCAAAGAAAAACGTGAGAAGTAGCATTCATGGTGTCTGACATCTGGTAGGCAAGTTATTGGAGGAGATTCTGAGAGATAAGATATATATGTATAGAAAGGAAGGTGCTGCAGGTGCTGGGTTATACCGAAGATAGACACAAAGTGCTGGAGTAACTCAGTGACTTGACCTGAAATGTCACCCATCCTTTCTCTCCAGAGATGCTGCCTGACCCGTTGAGTTAATCCAGCAGTTTGTGTCTAAGATATATATGTATTTGGAAAGACGGATTGATTAGGGATAGGCAGCATGCTTTTGTGTGGGGAGGATCATGTCTCTCGAATTTGTTCCTAGAAGGTTGACGAGGGAAGATGCTATAGATGTGGTTTATATTAACTTGAGCGAGGTCTTTGATAAGGTTGTTCTGAAAGGTTAGTTAACATGGGATCCAGGTAGAGCTAGATAACTAGGTAGAGAAGGACACAAAGAGCTGGAGTAACTCAACGGGCCAGGCAGCATCTCTGGAGAGCATGGATAGGTGACCTTTCAGGTCGAAACCCTTCTTCAGCCTGGATAGAGAATTGGCTCAATGATAGGTGGTGATGGTGGAAGATTGTTTTTCCGATTGGAGGCCTGTACCTAGTGGTGTGCCCCGGAGATTGGTGTTGGGCCGTTTGTGGTTTATATCAGTGATTTGGCATGATTAGTAAGTTTGCAAATGGCGGTTATTCCTGGACAGTGACGTGGCTATCAAAAATCACATACGGTGAAGGCACATCCCCATGGCATGAAAATCAAGCTAGAGGGCATAGCTTTGATGTGAGAGGGAAAGATTCAATGGGGTACATTTTTTCACACATAGTCTGGCGAGTATATATGGAATGAGCTGCCAAAGGAAGTAGTTGAGGGCAGGTACAACAACAAGATTTAAAAGTTATTGGGCTGCAAATGGAAAATAAAATTGGCTATGGGCCAAACTATGACACACTGTTATTCATGGGAATAAGTTTTTAGCCCCTGGGTTTCTTTTTGCTACAAGAATGATTGCGGCTTAAAAAGTGCATCCATAGCCAAGAGATGCATTGGGATGTATATCGCCCCTGACAGGATGGATGTGTAGTTTTGGTAAGTTCACCAAAATGATGCCTGCATTATGGGATACAGGAAAATGGCTAACAGCATGGTGGTGCAACGGTAGAGTTGCTGCCTCACAGCGCCAGAGACCCGGGTTCGATCCTGACTGCGGGTGCTGTATGTACGGCGTTTGAACATTTTCCATGTGAATCGCGTGGGTTTTCTCCGGTGCTCCCGTTTCCTCCCACAAATCCAAAGACGTGCAGGTTTGTAGGTTAATTGGCTTTGGTAAAATTGTAAATTGTCCCAAGTGCTAGTGTAGGGGGATCGCTGGTCAGCGCGGACACGGTGGGCCGAAGGGCCTGTTTCTGCGCTGCATCTCTGAAGTAAAGAGTTTGGACAAACTTATGTTGTGTTACCTGACAGAGGTACCTAAAATGATGAGAGGCATAGATAGGGTAGACAGCCGGAACCTTTCTCCCAAGATGGAAGTGTCAAAGACTAGAGAGCAATCCTTTAAGGTGACATGGGAAAAAGTTAAAGGAGATGTGCAGGGCAAGTTATTTTTTCACAGATAGTGGTGTGTATATGAAACACACTGCTGGGGCTTGTGGTCGAGGCAGATATGATAGAGATATTTATTTTGGATCGGCATATGGATATGGCGGGAATGCAGGAATATGGCTGAGCATGATGCAAAGACCAACTCTTGGCTGCCTACATTCCCTGCATACCTGTGTGCCTATCCAGGTCTCTTAAACACCACTATCATACCTACCTCCATCCTGCCAGCGCATTCCAGGCGCTCACCACCCTCTACGTAACGCATCAGTTCCATAGACCAATGTCTGCAGTGGGATAGAGGTGAATCGGACGGTACCCTAATTTGTGGAAGCACCATACAGAAGCCTGATAACAGTGGGGGAATGGAGTAATAGAGTCATATAGTGTGGAAACAGACCATTCGGCCCAACCTGCCCACACCGGCCAACATGTCCCATCTACACTAGTCCCACTTGCTTACGTTTGGCCCATATCCGTCTAAACCTGTCCAATCCATGTACCTGTCTGAATGTTTCTTAAACGTCGCGATAGTACTAAATGTTTTTTAAACTTTGCGATGGTAAGCTGTTCCTGAGTCTGGTGATGCACTCATTTAGCTATTTTTACCTTACAAAATACACTCGCCAAAAGTATAGGAGGTAAAATGCAGATTTTACCATGAGTTGATGGAAAAATGTTGTTTGCATTAACAGAACCATAGGTTGTTAATACAATTAGATGTATAAAAGGGTAATGCAATTAATGCAGTAGTAGGCAACTAAAGGAGGAGAAATCACAGCACTGGAGAGCTCGCGTTGAAGTAGATAAATCCATAACCATTATTAAAATAAGACAGTGTGTGGCTGCTGGGACAGAAGCGAGTGATCGTTGAGTGAGAGAGTACAAATCTTACTTTCGTTTCCTAATACGTCGGACAGACCCCATCTGCAGTTCTGATGATATAATCATAGGAGGAATATTGCATTGTGCAATTTGTTTCTTTGTGTTCGATGCGGCAAAGGTCGGAACTCGGGATGAGTCGTGAGGCTAATTGCAAATTGGATGAACAGCACCTCCTATTTTGCATGGACAGCTTACAACCCAGCATTATGGACATTGATTTCTCTAACTTCAAATTACTCTTGCATCCCCTCTCTCTCTGACCCTCCCCCAACCTGGTTATACTGCTAGTTTCACTGCTGTCCTGCCCAGTTTCACTGTTTCACGAGTTAGTTTCACTGGTTAACACCCTTTCCCACAGCCAACAATGGACCATTGTGGGCTCCACCTTTCCTTGATTATCATTGCTGGCTTTGATTTGTCCTTTTGCATAGCTTTCATTAATTTGTTCTTTGTTCCTCTCCATAGAAACATAGAAAATAGGTGCAGGAGGAGGCCATTCGGCCCTTCGAACCAGCACCACCATTCATTGTGATCATGGCTGATCGTCCCCAATCAATAACCCGTGCCTGCCTTCTCCCCATATCCCTTGATTCCACTAGCCCCTAGAGCTCTATCTAACTCTTATTATACCTCTGTTTTTCCTCTTCCCTCTGACTCTCAGTCTGAAGAAGGGTCTCGATCCGAAACGTCACGTATTCCTTTTCTCCAGAGACGCTGCCTGACCCGCTGAGTTACTCCAGCATTTAGTGCATATCTTCGGTGTAAATTGGCATCTGCTGTTCCTTCCGACACATGAATCTCACGGTGTCTAGTTAACAGCGAGAGCCTTGGGAGAGACCGTCAATAAGCAAAGAGGGGATGTGGGACTTTTAATTCCCTTAACACATGGGGAGGCTTGGGTAAGGGTGCACCCAATGCATCAACACTGCACCCAATGATGCAGCTTTATCAGACTTTGTTTAGGTGCATTTGGAGTATTGCATGCAGTCTGGTCACCGCATTATGGGAAGGATGTGGAGGCTCGGGTGAGGGTGCAGAGTACGGGAGGCTGCAGGCGTTCGGATTTGGACCGCATTTTGTGGCCCGGGTCAGGCTTTTGCACGCCGCAGCGGAGAGTCTTGTAAAGGTCAACAGTGCGTTGTTGGCTCCCATTCACTTTGGAGGGGGGTACGCAGGGGTGTCCCATGTCTGTTCAGTTGTGCTCGGTCTGTATGGAGCCGTTCTTGTGTCTTCTCCGGAGGCGGTTGACAGGTCTGGCTCTACCAGGACCTGGGATGGAAGTGATGCACTCGGCCTCTGCCGATGATGTGCTCCTTACGTTCGCTGACCCTGTTGACCCAGCGAGGGATGCATGAATGTCAGCAGGTTTTCTCGGCTGCATCTTCTGCCAGGATCAACTGGATCAAAAGTATTCCAGACTTTTAGTGGGCCAGTGGCAGGTGGTCCCTGCCAGAGGAAATGACATCTTATGCGTGGACTCCACGCACCTCCTCTACATGGTGGTTTACCTGAGTGCCACTGAGGATGCTTGGCCAGTGAACTGACAGGAGCTGGAGTCGAAAGTCGTCGCTCGGCTGGGTCGCTGGTCAGGCTTGCTCAGAGTTCTTTCTTTAAAGGGTAGGGTGCTGGTCATAAACCAGCTGGTGGCCTCCATGTTATGGTACCGGCTGGCCACTCTTGTCTCGCCCTCTATCTTTGCAACCACTATACAGAAGAGGCTAGTGGGTTTATTTTGGGGAGATAGGAAAGCACTGGGTTTCCACAGCATCCTGAGTCTCCCGTTAGAGGAGGGCGGCCAGTCCTTGGTATGCGTGCGTACCCAGGTGGTGGCTCTCAGTCTCGGGACACTGCAGAGGTACGTGTACCCAGAGAACCCCCCCCAGATGGCACGCTCTGGCCACACGTATTTTTTCTGCTGCCGGGGCCATTGCCTAAGGGGGGCTCCCGGTAGCTGGTATGTCGATCCGCCATATGGGGGTCTGCCTAGCTTCTACCGTGATGTGTTAAGAGTGAGGAATCTGGGCATCTTCAGCCAGCGCGTCGTTGCTCCACAGGGGGAGGGGGGTGCTGTAACTGCGAGGAGGCCCAGTCCTCTCCCGGATTCGGACCAGAATCTGAAGGGGCTGCTCCTCAAGTTTTGGATGCATTTTAATCCCATGATCCTGGTGTTTTGGCACAGGGCAGGGAGTGGGGAGAGCCGATCGGGAAGGTGGGATTTCCCTGTCGGTTTGCATTTAAGTACGTCGGCCTGGCCAAGGTGGCCATTCGCGCAGGGTCCAAGCAGCGGTAGGCGGTCGATGGTCCACACCAGAGTTGGCTGCCTGCCCCTCCTCCGGGCCTATGTCCATGCTCGCGTTTTTCCTGGAGAGGGAACACGCGGTGTCCACGGCGACTCTGGAGGCCTTCCGTGAACGCTGGTCGCCTCGGGGGCATTGTAGATAAAGATTGCACCATTGTACTATGATGACTGCTTGATGTATTGCAACCATTGAACATTTAAGTACTTTTGGTACGCTGTAATATGCAATTGTTGAATAAATTTCTTGGAATGGAAAAAAAAGGGCGCAGAGTAGGTTTACCAGAATGATGCCTGGATTAGGGACCATTAGTTACAGGGAGAAGTTGGACAAATTTCAATTGTTTTCTCATGAACACTGGAGGTTGAGGGGAGACCTGATAGAAGTCTTTAGTTTAGTTTTAGAGATACAGCATGAAAACAGGCCCTTTAGCTCTCCGAGTCCGTACCGACCAGCACCATCTATTAATCCTTACACTAGTTCTATCACAAATTAGGGGTAATTTACGGAGGCCAATTAACCAGCAAACCTGCACGTCTTTGAAATGTAGGAGGAAACCGCACCAGAGACCCGGGTTCTATCCTGACCACGGATGCTGTCTGTACGGAGTTGTGTGAAAACCCTGTGACCACGTGGGTTTTATCCGGGTGCGTCTGTTTCCCCCCATATTCCAAAGACTTACAGGTTTAATTGTCTTTGATACATTGTAAATTGTCCCTAGAATGTGGGATAGTACAAGTGTACGGGGATCACTGGTGAGCCCGGACTAAGTGGGCCGAAGGGCCCATTTCAGGCGCTGTATTTCTAAAATTTAACCTAAAGTCTAAAGGGTGGCTTTGTGAGGAAATTCCAATATTTGGCCACTGAGAGATGGAATGGACACAGGAGGTGGTGGGATATCGCCCGTGTCTCTGACGATATCGCCATATCACAAAGTTTATGAAGTCGTATGGCACAGGAACAGTTCGGCCCATCTCGTCCATGCCGACCAAGATACTCCATCATTCCCCCGATTCCCCCAACACACAAAGTGCTAGAGGAAACCAGTGGGTCAGGCAGGTCCTGCCCTGGGTATGAACAACATTTTGAGTCGAGGCACCTCTGAAGAAGCATTCTGACCTGCAATGTCATCTGTCCATTTCCCTCCACGGATGCTGCCTGACTCGCTGAGTTCCTCCAGCACTTTATGTTTTCTTCAAGATTCCAGCATCTGCAGTTCCTTTTGTCTCCACTGCTCTGTCACACAGTCTATGTTCTATGAATCAACATTTTCCTATTGCACTGGTTGAATAAACAGAAGTGTAGTACAATTTAGTTTAGAAAAAGGCCCTTTGGCCCACTGAGTCTGCGTTGACCAGCGATTCCCACACACTAACACTGTCCCACACACACTAGGGACAATTTACAATTTTACCAAAACCAATTAACCTCCAAACCTGTATGTCTTTGGAGTGTGGAGGAAACCGGATCACCTGGAGAAAACCCAGGCAGGTCACGGTGAGAACGTATAAAATCCAAACAGACAGCACCCGTGGTCAGGATTGAACCCGGCTGTCTGGCGCAGTAATGGGCCTGTTCCCACTTAGGCAATTTTTTGAGCGACTACAGGTGACTGATGCAAAATGTTCAACATGTTGAACATTTTTCGGCAACAGTGACGACAATTTTTGCTGTTGTAGGTTGACGTAGGTGCTGTCGTAGGTTGTCGCCAGGTGTCGTAGGTGAATTCCATTAAAACTAGTCCTTGGCAGTCGCCTAAAGAGTCGCCTAAGTGGGACAGGCCCTTAAAGCAACAGCTCTACTGCTGCGCCACTGTGCCGTGAAGACTGGACAGAAATCTATGACACAGGAGTAGACCATTCAGCCCATGGTGCCCGTCATGGCTAGCAAGGAGAAGCTGAGCCTCATCCCAAATTCCAGCTCTGGTCCAACCGCCCCACAGTTCAGACCTCTTCAAATAAATGTCCAAATGCTTCTTAAACATGATGAGAGTTTCTCCCATTCTCTCAAGAAGCAGCTTCCAGACCCAAATCTATCCTCCAGTTGAAAATATTTCTCCTCATCACTAGAGGGCATTGTTTTAAGGTGAGCGGGATACATTTTAAGAGATAATAAAATTTTATAAAAACGATAGATACAGTGCTGGAGCAATCCTGCGGGTCAGACAGCAACTCTGGAGAAAAAAATTGGGTGATGTTCCGGGCTGGAATATATATATATTGTAAACCCTTCTTCAAAATGAAAGTAGAGGGGAGGGAACTGGACTTTGGAAAAGGCCAGAGCGAAGCAGGGCCGGCAACTGATGACCTAGGAATGCCACCTATTCCTTTTCACCAGAGATGCTGCTTGACTGGCCGAGTTTCTCCAGCACTTTGTGTCCATCTTTGGTATAAACCAGCAGCTGCAGTTCTTTGTTTCTACTTTTAACATTTTGTAAAGTTGTAAATTACTATTAAAACACAAAGTACGTGCGATAACACCAGGATAACCAAGCCCAATATCAAAGTAATATGTTAACTGCCTGTACTGCATAACAGTATAGTATACTGCAAGTTGTAAATTAATTGTGTATGTGCTATTAATTATGAAAGGCACAGATTGGGTAGACAATCAGAAACTTTTTCCAGGGTGGAAAAATCAAAAACTAGAGGTCATAGCTTTCACGAGAGAGGGAGAAAGTTTAAAGGAGTTATGTGGGACAACATTTTTGCACGGAGGGTGGTGAATGCCAGGAACATACTGATGAGGGTGGTGTTTCAAGCAGATGGGATGGCAGCATTTAAAATAATTTTGGATAGGCACGTGGATATGCAGGGAATAGAGGGATATAGTGATAGTCTTGGCATCATGTTCGGCACAGACATTGTCGGCTGAAGGGCCTGTTCTGGCGATCTACTGTTCTATTTTCTATGAGGTGTGCAGGGAAAGTTTTTTTTTTTAACACAGTGGTGGTTAGAAAGAGAAACATAGAAAATAGGTGCAGGAGTAGGCCATTTGGCCCTTTGAGCCAGCACCGCCATTTAATATGATCATGGCTGGTCATCTAAATTCAGTGCACGTTCCTGCTTATTCCCCATATCCCTTGATTCCTTTAGCCGTAAGAACTAAATCTAACTCTCTCTTGAAAACATCCAGTGAATTGGCCTCCACTGCCTTCTGTGGCAGAGAATTCCACAGATTCACAACTCTCTGGGTGAATTTTTTTTCCTCATCTCAGTCCTCAATGGCCCACCCCTTATTCTTAAACTGTGACCCTTGTTCTGGACTCCACCAACATCCGGAACATTTTTCCTGCATCTAGCCTGTCCAATCTTATAAGAATTTTATATGTTTCTATGAGATCCCATCTCATCCTAAATTCCAGTGAATACAAGCACAGTCAACCCATTCTTTCAACATATGTCAGACACCGCCATCCCGGTAATTAACCTGGTGAACCTACGCTGCACTCTCTCAATAGCAATAATGTCGTTCCTCAAATTAGGAGACCAAAATTGCACACACTACTCCACATGCGGTCTCGCCAAGGCCTTGTACAACTGCAGTAGGACCTCCTTGCTCCTAAACTCAAATCCTCTCGCAATGAGGGCCAACATGCCATTAGCTTTCTTCACTGCCTGCTGTACCTGCATGCTTACTTTCATTGACTGATGTACAAGTACACCCACGTCTCGTTGCACCTCCCCTTTTCCTAATATGACACCATTCAGATAATAATCTGCCTTCCTGTTCTTGCCACCAAAGTGGATAACCTCACATTTATCTACATGCATCTGCCCACTCGCCCAACCTATCCAAATCACCCTGCAGTCTCATAGTACCCTCCTCAACGCAGCTCACACTGCCTCCCAGTTTGGTGTCATCCGCAAACTTGGAGATGTCACATTCAATTTCCTCATCTAAATCGTTAATATATATTGTAAATAACGGTGGTCCCAGCGCCGGGCCTTGTGGCTCAGGCGTGGTGGTGGAGGCAGATGCGACAGTGGCGTTTAAGAGGCCTTGAGATAGGCACAAAGATATGCCAGGAGTGGAGACATATGGATCACGTGCAGGCAGAGTACGTTAGGTTGAGGTTTAGTTTATTATTGTCACGTGTAACGAGGCACAGTGAAAGGTTTTTTTTGTTGAGTGCTATCCAGTCAGTGAAAAGACTACACATGATTACATCAAGTCATCCACAGTGTACAGATACAGGGTAAGGGGAATAATGTTTATTGCAAGATAAAGTCCAGTAATATCTGATCAAAGATCGTTCAATGGTCTCTAATGAGGTAGGGAGGTCAGGACCATTCTTCAGTCGGTGAAGCATAGCATATCGAATGGCCTGTTCCTGTGCTATCTCCTCACTAATCATTGTTATTCCTATTAAATCTATTCCCTCTGCTTCCTCACCACTCCTGTTGAGAAAAATTAGCCTTTGCCTAGAATCCTTCATAAATGTATACATCTCCCTGGGTGGCAGAGTGGCACAGCTGTAGAGTTGCTGCCTCACAGCGCCAGAGACGTGGGTTTGATCCTGACTGCAGGCACTTTCTGTATGGAGTTTGTATGTGCTCCCTGTGACCGCGTGGGTTTCCCCCGGGTGCTCCTGTTACCACCCACATTCCAAAGATGTGCGGGTTTGCAGGTTATTTGGCTTTGGTAAAATTGTAAACTGTCCCTGGTGCGTAGGATAGAGCTAGTGTACGGGGATCGCTGGTCGGCGCGGACTCAGTGCTGTATCTCTAATGTCTAAAGTTAATGCATTGCCCAGCTCGTCCCACCTTTCCTCTTCATAAGTTCTAGGAGCAGAATTAGGCCATTCAGCCCATCAGGTCTACTCCGTCATTCAACCATGACTGATCTATCTTTCCCTCTCAACCCCATTCTTCTGCCTTCTCCCCATAACCCCTGACACCCCTACTAATCAAGAATCTGTCAATCTCCGCCTTAAAAATGCCCATAGACTTGGCCTCCACGGCAGTCTTCGCCTACATTCTCCACTTGGCAACATCCTCATGAATCTCTTCTCCACCCTCTCCTGTGGAGTTGCATCCTTCCTGCGACATTGTGAGCAGAACACCACACTGCATTTAATGCGGAGCAGGCTGATAATACCAGGGTTTCAAAGACAATTGGGAGAATAAATAAGGATGATGTTTTCTTCTGCTGCCAGATATTATGCACATCTCAGAATGCTTTGTCTTCACTCATTAAACAATAAGGAAGCTTTGTGTTGCCCCATGTCACTAAGCAAAAGCCTTCTCTCAATGGATACCTCGGCTAATGATAAACCTACCAAGACACCTATAAAATTGAATAACACTATCATACCAATATCTAGCAGTGATGTAGATGTTTCACTGAATGTGTTCGTATTATTCTGCACCTGACTCTGATGTCATACCAATTTGTATTTGCAAATCTTTTTTTGCCTGGGGAGATCAGAGGTTAATGTAATCCTAGGTAGACACAAAATGCTGGAGTAACTCAACCGTTAGGCAGCATCTCTGGCGAAAAGGAATAAGTGGCGTTTCGGGTCAAGACTCTTCTTCAGACTAAGAAAAAAGAAAGGTTTCAGCCCGAAACATCACCTATTCCATTTCTCTAGAGATGCCTCCTGGCCCGCTGAGTTACTCCAGCATTTTGTGTCTTATCTTCAGTGTAAACTGGCATCTGCAGTCCCTTCCTACACGTCAATGTAACCCTGTTGTTGTTACATTGTCCTATGTCTGGGAATGATTTTGCCTTCCTGCTTTGTGTGCGCGTGTGTGTGTGTGTGTGTGTGTGTGTGTGTGTGTGTGTGTGTATATATGTGTGTGTGTGTGTGTATATGTGTGTGTGTGTGTGTGTGTGTGTGTGTGTGTGTGTGTGTGTGTGTGTGTGTGTGTATATATGTGTGTGTGTGTGTGTGTGTGTGTGTGTGTGTGTGTATATGTGTGTGTGTGTGTATATGTGTGTATATGTGTGTGTGTGTGTGTGTGTGTGTGTGTGTGTGTGTGTGTGTGTGTGTGTGTGTGTGTGTGTGTGTGTGTGTGTGTGTGTGTGTGTGTGTGTGTGTGTGTGTGTTTGTGTGTGTATTTGTGCATGAATGTGCATCTGTTTTCTGTGTGTGTGTATGTCTATGTGTGTGGGTGAATGTGTATGAATGTATGTGTGTGTATGTGTATGTGCGCATGTGTGTGCACGTGATTTTGCACATGTGTGTGTGTGTGTGAATGTGTGTCTATGTGTATGTGTGTGAATGTGTGCATATGTGAGTGTGTGTGTGTGTGTGAATGTGCGTCTATGTGAATGTGTGCATATGTGAGTGTGTGTGTGTGCGCATCTCTGTGTCCGTCTGTCTGACGGTGAACTGCAGAGGTTCACAACAGTATGATCTGTCCATTTAAAATGCTGTGGCAGTGAGTGGCTGGAGTCTGCAGTCAGCCTGATGCTGTGTCATCTGGCAGGGTGAGTTAATTGTGTTTGATCGCACTGACTGGAGCTAGTGTAGCTGCACGCTGTTGATGCCTCCTGTCCTGACTTAACCACAGCAGTTACCGGCAGAGGAAGCGAAATGTGACCAGTCACAGCAAGACGATCGAATCCTCGTCTCTTAAAAGCAGTGCTAAGTCAGGCAAATAAACACAAGTGCTTTCACTCAAGTGAAGGCAACGCTGCATCTTACAGCAACAAGCTTGAAGCATATTCCGGGCTCCCTATCTCCACTGAATATCCAGTGAGCAATTATTGGCAGCCACAGTATATTCCAAAAATGGAGAGTAAATTGAAAATGCTGCTGTATTGTTGCAAACAATGACAAGCAATAGAGAATGCAAATACATTTCACACAGGAGTATTCCCCTGGGATAATTATTTTTTGATGACAATGTGGGTTTAATATAAACTTAGAACTGACTTCCTACTTGTTGGCAGTTCAACAAATGTTGACATTCCCTCACTGATAGACATTGCCTTCCTTTCTCTTCCTCAAAGAATTCTTTGTTCATCGGAAATAAATTAGATTTGAGCATGGTTCTTAAGTTAGAGTTTTAATTGTCGGATTTATCTGGGCTTGGCTTCTGTCCACAGTATCGTATTCTTTAGAGGAATCGCTGGATTCTTTCATGCTGCAGATTCAGCGGCTCAGTTTTTGTGATTCATCAGGCAGAGATCTTTGCTGGCCTCTGCATTCTGAAACTCATTCATATCTTGTCATCATCTCCAGTGGACAACAATCCACTAATCTCATGGCTCTCTGAGCGAAAGGGAAAGATTTAAATATCTGAAACTGCTTTCTGCATTCTGTGAGTATGTCCACAATCAGTTCCCGACAGAGAACACAGGACAGAGAACAGTACGGCAAAAGAACAGGCCCTTCGGCCCGCAATGTCTATGCCGATAATAATGCCAAGATGAACTAAACTCCTCTGCCTGCACATGATCCATATCCCTCCATTTCCTGCTTATCCATGTACCTATCTAAAAGCCACTTAAACACCTTTAGAATGATGAGGGGGGACCTCATTAAAAGTGAAAGGCCTAAATAGAGTGGATGTGGAGAGGATGTTTTCACTGGTGGGAGAGTCTAGGATCAGGGGCCATAGTCTCAGAATGGAAAATTTGTGGAAGGACATTCCTGCTATTGAGGGAGTGCAGCATAGGTTCACCGGGTTAATTCCCGGGATGACGGGACCGACATATGATGAAAGAATGGGTCGACTGGGCTTGTATTCATTGGAATTTAGAAGTATGAGAGGGGATCTTATAGAAACATATAAGATTCTTAAGGAATTGGACAGGTTAGATGCAGGAAAAAGGTTCTAGATGTTGGGATAGTCCAGAACAGGGGGTCACTGTTTAAGAATAAGGGGTAGGCCATTTAGGACTAAGATGAAGAAAAATGTTTTCACCCAGAGAGTTGTGAATCTGTGGAATTCTCTGAAGAATAATGACTGAAATAGTCACCTATTCTTTCCTCCAGAGATGCTGCCTGACCCGCTGAGTTACTCCAGTTTTTTGTGTCTATCTTTGGTTTAAGCCAGCATCTGCAGTTCCTCCATACACAGGTTGGTGGGTTAATTGGCTTCAATTGTTCCTAGTGTGTAGGGTAGTGTCAGTGTGCAGGGATCACTGGTTGGTGGGGACTCGATGGGCCAAAGGGCTTTTTTTCCACGCTGTACCTCTAAACCAAACTAAAAAAAACACAAAGTTACTCTAGCGACTTGCGTCTTTTTTTTGGTAAACCAGCATCTGCAATTCCTTGTACCCTGCTGTTGCAGTTTGTGTTCCGATCCCTGTTCAACAAACTGCAAAGAGGCAGTTGAGGGAATTCTGGTGTTTAATGAGTTAAAATCTACCGAGGTTTGAAGGCACAAAGAGAAAATTGCACTAGGGGGAAAGAAAGCTCTAATGCGAGAGGAATCTTCAATCCACCTTTCTTCAAACACAGTGGTGCCTTGTCACAATAGGTGGTCCCTGAGTGTTATTTCCTGAGGCACTGTCACAGGGTAACCTCTAATGAGGCCGCAGTAATGTAGCGTTGTCGGCTTATCATAGCAGAAACAGATGAATATTATCTAGTCACCTTCACTATCAGATTTACATTCTGCGACCTTGGGATTTTTTATTTCACTTTTAAAAAATCTACACGATTAACCTTTATAGTTTAACGAATAATTTCCAAGGGGAAGGATGACATTTTAAATAAAAGATAATTAAGGCTTTATACTTAAGCCATTGCATACATCAACATTAATTTTTGATTTCAAGATAAAATGTCTGAATTAAATGCTATTCGGGGGGGGGGGGGGGATATGAAAGGATCCACATTCTATTGTTGTTACCAGTCACATTCTAACATTATGTTAAATACACTATTCTTTTGTATCTGAGGGTTCACAGAATTTTATCTTCCTCACTCAATCCATTACAGTCTCAGGCGATCTCTGATGACTATTTTGATCATTGGCGATAGGGCTGATGGCATTTCTTTAGTTTTAGTTTTAGAGATACAGCGCGGTAACAGGCCCTTCGACGCACTAAGTCCGCACCGACCAGCGATTCCCACACATTAACACTTTCCTACACACACTGGGGACAATTTCCATTTACACCAAGCCAATTAACCTACATACCTGGATAGACGCAACACGCTGGAGTAACTCAGCGGGACAGGGAACATCTCTGGAGAGAAGGAATGGGTGATGTTTCGGGTCGAGATCCTTCTTCTGAACATTTTGTACCTATCTTCGGTTTAAACCAGCATCTGCAGTTCCTTCCTACACACAACATACAAACCTGGAGTGTGAGAGGAAAGTAAAGATCTAGGAAAAACCCACACAGGTCACAGGGAGAACATACAATCTCCGTACAGACAGCACCCGTAGTCAGGATCAAACCTGGGTTTCTGGCGTTGTAAGGGAGAACCTTACCGCTGCACCACCGTCAATTTTTATTCCTGCAGAAAGTGGAGCTGGTTTATAATGTCATTGATTTAAGACATACATAGTCCACCTGGCCTAATCTTATCTGGAGTGTGTAGGAAGGAACTGCAGATGCTTATTTACACCAAGATGGACACAAAATGCTGGAGTAACTCAGCGGGACAGGCAGCATCTATGGATAGAAAGAATGGGTGACGTTTCGGGGTGAGACCCTTACTGAAGTGAAACCAAATATATGGAAGGGGAGGATGTGAAAATGACAGATCAAAGCAGACAATGCTCAAAGAAATGTGGAATGGTTCAATGTTGGCAGAGCGGAAGGTGACAAGGGGGCATACAGTCAGAAACATTAATTAGGAGGACAGTGAACTATTCGGAGAACTAGGGTGGGGGAGGGAATGCCAGGGTTACTTGAAGTTGGAGAAATCAATATTAATACCGCTGGGTTGTAAGCTGCCCAAGCACAAAATGAGGTGCTTTTCCTACAATTTGTGTTGGGCCTCACTCTGAAAGTGGAGGAGGCCCAGGGCAGAAAGGTCAGTGTGTGAAAGGGAGGGGGAATTAAAGTGTTTAATAACTGGGAGATCGCGTAGGCGAACTTATCTGGGCTGTTTTGTACACATTATGGCCATTCACATTACTTTGTTTAACATGTCTTTTCGTCAATGGTTCAATGGTGATTTATTTATCACACATGCAACTGCACAATAACATTATTTTTGCATATATTACACATGCAGGCGCTGCCATGTTTTGGCGGCATTATTCAAAGTCCAAAGTCCGCTCGGCCCGCGCGCTTGATGTACTGGAACAAATTCCGCAAACCGATGTCCTTCGACTCTACTCGCTCGGCCATGTTTGTGTCCCGAGGGTGCCTCCTGCAACTAACCTTGTAGGCGTTGAAGATATTACCCCAGTTCATGGCCCTTGCCTCCTGCATCCGATGTCGCCAGCTCCCTCCCGGCTCCGCCGATTAACGAGCCTTCAGGCGGTCCGCGACGACTGACGAGCCGCGACAACTCGGGAAGGCATCCATCTTGTGCTTGTCTAGAAACTGCCACAAATATGTCTACATTCTTTCTTCAATGATTTACCAGGACGTTGCCTGGGCTTGAGGGCCTGAGATAGGGAGAGGTTTGGCAGGCTAGGACTTTGTTTCTTGGAGCACCAGAGGGTGAGGGGTGTTCTTTGAGGTGTATAACATCACGAGGGGAATATATAGGGTGAATGCACACAGTCTTTTCCCCAGGGTTGTGGAAATCTAGAACTAGAGGGCATAGGTTTAAGTTGAGAGGGGAAAGATTTAATAGGAACCTGAGGGTTAACAATTCACACAGAGGGTGGTGGGTATATGGAATGAGCTGTTAATGCAGGTAGTTGAGGCAGGTCTATAACAACATTTAAACAACGGTACATGGATAGGAAAGGTTTAGAGGGAAATGGATCCAATGTAGGCAAATGGGACTAGCTCAGATGGACACCTAGTTCTATGACTATATTAGGGGCGGCTCAGTGGTAGAGTTGCTGCCTTACAGTGCCAGAGACCCGGGTTCGATCCCGACTACGGGTGCTGTCTGTACGGAGTTTGTATTTTCTCCTTGTGACAACAAGGGTTTTCTCCGGGTGCTCCAGTTTCCTCTTACACTCCAATGATGTGCAGGTTTGTAGGTTAATTGGCTTGGTATAATTGTAAATTGTGTAGGATAGTGCTAGTGTATGGGGATCGCTGGTCGGCATGGACTCGGTGGGCTGAAGGGCCTGTTTCCGCGCTGTAACTAAATATTGACACTTTACACGGAACATCAAAGACCTGCCTGTTTTTTGCATGGAAAAAAAATAATCATCAAAATATAGTTAACTGAACAGATCTGGCTAGAATGTGGCATTTCACAGCGTGCCCTGTTAATTTAACTTTTATTTCTGCATTTTTTTCTGTTCTGATTTAACTTTCTGTCATTGTCCCCACATCTTTCTTGTAACATGGTGAACAAAACTGCCACTGAATCTTTACAGGAGAGGCAAGAGACGGCAGGCGCATGAATATGAAGAATAAACACAGCAGTACAGCGACGGGGCTGGTGGAGCCCACCTCACAACGCCACAGAGATCCTGGTTCGATCCTGACCTCGGCTGCTGTCTGTGTGGAGTTTGGCCAGTCTCCTTGTGACCGAGTGGGTTTCCTCTGGGTGCTCCAGTTTCCTTCCACACTCCACAGACCTGTGGGATAGTAGGTTAATTGGCCTCCCTAGTGTGTAGGGATTGGATTTGCTGCCTCACAGCGGCAGAGACCCGGGTTTGATCCTGGCCACGGGTCCTGTCTGTAGGGAGTTAGGACATTCTTCCCGTGACCACGTGGGTTTTCTCTGGGTGCTCCAGTTTCTTCCCACACTCCAAAGACGCACAGGTTTGTAGGTTAGTTGGCTTCAATAAATTGCAAATTGTGTGGGATAGTGCTAGTGTATGGGGTGATCGCTGGTCGGCTCGGACTCGATGGACCGAAGGGCCTGTTTCCATGCTGTAGCTCTAAACTAAACTAAACTAAATCCCAAAGACGTGCAAAAAAAGGACAGAAAGCACTGGAATAACTCAGCGGGTCAGACAGCATCTCTGGAGATCATGGATACGTGACATTTCTGGTTGAGATCCTTCTTTGGACTGTGACGGGATTGTGGCAGGTTAATTGGCCACTATAAATTGCCCCTGGTGTGATGAGTGGATGAGACAGTGGGATAACAAAGAACTGCTCACCATGTTACAAAGATTTCTTCTGTTTTGTTCTGTTTTATTCGCCATGTTACAAAGAACTACAGCAACGTTTAAGACACATTTAGACATGAAACATGGATGGTTTCGAAGGACGTGGGCCAAACACAGGCAGGTGGGACGAGTGTAGGTGGGACATGTTGGTCGGCGTGGGCAAGTTGGGCCAAAGGGCGTGTTTCCACAATGTATGACTATGACTCTATAGCTAGTGTCAACGGGTGATCGATGGTCAGCGTGGACTCGGTGGGTCAAAGAGCCTATTCGCATGCTGTATCTTTCATTCCAAAACTCTTTAAATCATTCCTTTCCTGGCTCAGAATGATTTAAGTTCATTGTATCATCAATTAACACATGGTGTACCATTAGATCCCAGCCTTAACCATCTGAAGTGAAGTGAAGTTCAGGGACATTTCATAAGCTCATAAGTTATAGGTGCATAATAGGCCATTCGGCCCATCAATGCTACTCCACCATTCAATCATGGCTGATCTATCTTTCCCTCTCAACCCCAGTCTATCTTTCCCTGCCTCCTCCTGCCTTCTCCCCATAACCCCTAACACCCATACTAACAAAGAATCTGTTTATCCCCATCTTAAAGACATCCAATGACTTGGCCTTCAC
Organism: Okamejei kenojei; assembly: GCA_035221665.1. Taxonomy (NCBI): domain Eukaryota; kingdom Metazoa; phylum Chordata; class Chondrichthyes; order Rajiformes; family Rajidae; genus Okamejei; species Okamejei kenojei. Next base: position 33,098,257 of record CM069134.1, read on the forward strand.
AACTGTCTGTGACAATGAATTCCACAGATTCACCACCCTCTGACTAAAGAAATTCCTCCTCACCTCTTTTTCTAAAGGTACGTCCCTTTATTCTGAGGCTATGCCCTCTGGTCCTACACTCTCCCACTAGTGGAAACATCCTCTCCGCATCCATTCCATCCAGGCCTTTCACTATTCAGAAAGATTCATAGAAACATAGAAACATAGAAATTAGGTGCAGGAGTAGGCCATTCAGCCCTTCGAGCCTGCACCGCCATTCAATATGATCATGGCTGATCATCCAACTCAGTATCCCGTACCTGCCTTCTCTCCATACCCTCTGATCCCCTTAGCCACAAGGGCCACATCCAACTCACTCTTAAATATAGCCAATGAACTGGCCTCAACTACCCTCTGTGGCAGAGAGTTCCAGAGACTCACCACTCTCTGTGTGAAAAAAGTCTTTCTCATCTCGGTCTTAAAGGATTTCCCCCTTATCCTTAAGCTGTGACCCCTTGTCCTGGACTTCCCCAACATCGGGAAACAATCTTCCTGCATCTAGCCTGTCCAACCCCTTAAGAATTTTGTAAGTTTCTATAAGATCCCCTCTCAATCTCCTAAATTCCAGAGAGTATAAACCGAGTCTATCCAGTCTTTCTTCATAAGACAGTCCTGACATCCCAGGAATCAGTCTGGTGAATCTTCTCTGCACTCCCTCTATGGCAATAATGTCCTTCCTCAGATTTGGAGACCAAAACTGTACGCAATACTCCAGGTGTGGTCTCACAAGACCCTGTACAACTGAAGTAGAACCTCCCTGCTCCTGTACTCAAATCCTTTTGCTATGAAAGCTAACATACCATTCGCTTTTTTCACTGCCTGCTGCACCTGCATGCCTACTTTCAATGACTGGTGTACCATGACACCCAGGTCTCGCTGCATCTCCCCTTTTCCTAATCGGCCACCATTTAAATAATAGTCTGCTTTCCTGTTTTTGCCACCAAAGTGGATAACCTCACATTTATCCACATTATACTGCATCTGCCAAACATTTGCCCACTCACCCAGCCTATCCAAGTCACCTTGCAGTCTCCTAGCATCCTCCTCACAGCTAACACTGCCCCCCAGCATTCAGTGACGTCCCCGCTCATCTTTCTAAACTCCAGCGAGTTCAGGCCCAGTGCCCTCAAACGTTGAACATATGTCAAATCCAATAATTCTTGGGATCATTCTCGTAAACCTCCTCCGGACCCTTCCCAAAGCTAGCACATCCTTCCTCAGATATGGGGCCTAAAACTGCTCACAATACTCCAAATGCGGTCCGACCATTGCCTTGTAAAGCCTCAGCATTACATCCCTGTTTTTATATTCAAATCCTCTCGAAATAAATGCTAGCATTGCAATTGATAGACAAATCCAGCAATTCCTTCAAATTTCATGGAGTCTTGGGGGGGAAGGAGTCTTTGGGAAGAATAGGAAAAAGTAAGAGGACATTTCTTCAAAGAGCTGAATGATGTAAATCGAGCAGTTGGAATTTGCTGGATGATTTAAACATTAATAACGCCAGGCCTCATTAACACACCGCTCTTTCTCCAAAAGATTCAGCACAGTGCCAAGTTGCGAGTACTGTAACTTCATTTATTCCAAAGACTTAATTAGAAATGTTTAACATACCAAATTCAATTGAAATTAAGCTGGAGAGTCAGGAAGGTGGCTACAAGAATGATAGATTCCTTGAAAATTCATCCCCGATAGAGCTAAGGTTGCAAATCAGATTCTGGAGAAACTTGTCTGATTTTTTTTTGTCTCAAAGCCAGCTATTTCTCATCATCGAATCTCTTGTCCCCTCGTTGAAACTCTGATTAACAATCTCAATGCCAGATGGTGGCCATCATTCAGAGCGATCCACACACACTCGCACAATCCTACATACACTAGAGGCAATTTACAATTTTACTAAAGCCAAATAGCCTACAAACCTGTTAAAGAAGGAACTGCAGATGCTGGAAATTCAACCTGTATGTCTTTGAACTATCAAAGGAAACTGGAGCACCCGGAGAAAACCCACGCAGTCACTCGGAGAATGTACAAACTTCGTTCAGGCAAGCACCCATGTAAGGATTGAAACCGGGTCCCTGGTGCTGTAAAGGACCTGTAACACTTGGGCGACCTAATCCGCGAGTTCTGGCGAGTTTGCCCTCGACACATACTCGCAGCATGGTCGTAGGAGGTCTTCATAACTCTCCTTCATGTTCTAGAGTGGTCTCCGCGTACTCGAGGCCTCAGCTAGGTCGCGGCGTTTTTTCATTATGTTAAAAAATGCCCATGAGTAAAAAAAGGTCGACTTGGAAAAAATTGATACTTTTTTTACTCGTAGGTTTAGTCGTAGTAGGTCATAGTAGGTCGGCATGTTAGTCGTAGGTAATCAAGGGTAGTCGAAGGGAGTCGTAGATAGTCCTCAACATAGCGGAAGGGAGGTCGAAGGAAGTTGTCATCACTCTCCACTATTCAGTGTCCAATTTTCCCGAAGTTAGTCTTAGCTTGTAGCTAGTCGAAGCTGGTCTTCAACATAGTCGAAGGAGGTCTTTACATAGTTGAAGGAGGTCTTCAACATGTCATTTTTTCAAACTCTTCTAAACTCACCAATTAGATCGCCCCTAATTAGGTCACCAAGTGGGACAGCCCCTTAAGGCAGCGACTCTACCGCTGCGCCACCATGCCGCTCATGTGATACCTTGTGATATCTTTTCAAGTTACTTTTAATGACCATTTTGTAGATTTCTCCGCCCATGTGCTTGTAACAGTTAATGCATTGAGTCTTGGAATAAGTCACTTTAATGGCCGTGAGATATATGTCCATGCCTCTGCCAAGTATGTCATCATTTAAAATATATTTTGTAAAAAGAATTATTGTCTTTGTGTGGCTAACTAGGTATCGGTAGCATATGCAACTAATGCTTTGACAAACACTTTGATAAAAGGGAGACTGCCACACAGTGCTGTGTGATCCTTACCTAATTTCAAGACTCAGGGTGGATTTTACGATAATATAGACTATCTTTCAACAGACTGAGCCGCAACTTCACGGCACAGTGGCACAGCTGTAGAGTTGCTGCCTTACAGCACCAGAGTCCCGGGTTCAATCCTGACTACGAGTGCTGCCTGTGCGGAGTTTATACGTTCTCCCCGAGACTGGGTGGTCTTTCTCCGAGGACTGCGGTTTCCTTCCACACTCTAAGGATGTGCAGGTTTGTAGGTTAATTGGCTTTTGCAAATTGTCCCTAGCGTGTAGGATAGAACTGGTGTACGGGTGATCACTGGTCGGTATGGGCTCGGTGGGCCGAAGGGCCTGTTTCCAAGCTCTATGTACCTATCTGGATATCCCCTATCCTGGCAAAAGAATGATACAGTGTGGAAACAAGACCTTCAGCCCAATTTGCCCACACCGGCCAACATGTCCCAGCTACACGTCCCGCGTTTGGTCCATATCCCTCCAAACCTGACCTATGCATGTAAAAAGACTGAATTCTCTATCTATTCCCCTCTTCATACACCTCTATAAGATCACCTTTCCGCCTCCTGCACAAATAAAGTCTGAGCCAACCCAACCTCTTCCGATTGCTAAGCAATTCCGATGTCGAATTCTGGCAACATCCTCTTAAATCTTCGCTGCACCCTTTCCAGCTTAATGGCTTCTGATAAAAATCTCCCATCTGAAACCTTGATTGTTTTGCTCTCATAGATGCTGCCTGACCAGCTGAGTTTTTTTCAAGCATTTTCTGTTTCCATTTCAGATTTCCAGAATCTAGTTTTTCTGATTTCCATGTGAAGAATATTTGCCTATCCAACAAATCAAGACACTGAATCAATTCTTTACTAAATCATGTGCAAACATAAAATATAATTCTTCAGTGCACTAAGCCAACATTTCTGTAAATACATGACAAATAAAGTTATAAATAATAAAAAGATGAAAATATGTAAATAATCTTTCTAGAACTTGGAGCCGGCTGGAAGAAACTGAAAGATGATCCACAGTATTGAACATAGAACATAGAACAGTACAGTACAGGAACGGGCCCTTTGGACCACTATGTTTGTACTGAACAATGATGCCAAATTAAACTGCTCTCATCTGCCTGTACATGATCCTTATCCCTCTATTTCCTGCACTTCCATGTGCCTATCTAAAAGCCTCTCAAACACCACTATCGTATCTGCCTCCACCACCCCCCCAGGCAATGCATTCCAGGCCCCCACCATTCTCTATGTGAAAAAATGTCCCTTGCACATCTCCAGTAAACTTTGCCTCTCTCAACGTAAAGCTATGTCTTCTAGTGTTAGACATTACCAACCAGGAAAAAAGGTTCTGACTGTCTACCCTATCCATACATCTCATAATTTTATGTACCCGTATTTCCCGGCAATGAAAACGCACCTGCGTTGAAGACGCACCCCCATTTTGAGTTGCTAAATTTTGAAAAAAGGCTGGCGGGACGTGATCAAGGGTTTAGTTTAGTCAGTAGAAAGGAAGATGTGAAACTCCTTCAAGGGGGCAATGAGGACCGGAGAGCCTCCATCTTTGCCTGTCCCACAATGCACTGTGTGGTTCAGGTCTGAGGGATGGGGACTTCCTGGCTCAGGGAGATCACATAATGGGAGGGGGAGAGAGAGAGAGAGAGAGCCCAGGACAGAGCAGCCAGCCTTCCACCCAGTAGCTACCCGGTTGCCCCTGTGCTGAAGGACACCGTGGCTGGCTGGCGGGCGGGCCGGCAGAATGCGCTAAGGTGGCGGCCTGTTCCACTGTCTGGTCTCTCTGAAAAATAGCGTCTTCTCTGCCAGGAAATACGGTAGTTCCTTCAAGTTTCTTCTCAACCACCGGCATTCCAGAGAAACCAATCCAAGTCCATCCAACCTTTCCGTTTGTCTGAAACCCTTGAATCCAGGCAGCATTCTGGTAAATCCAGAGTCTAATTCAAGAAAATTCCAATTGTAGATGGACACAAATTGCTGGAGTATGGGCCGTGCAGCATCTCTAGAAAAAAAGGATGGCTTACGTTTTGGGTCAGGTCTGAAGAAGGGTCCCAACCCAATAGGCCACCCATCCCAGAGATGCTGCCTGACCCGCTGAGTTACTCCAGCACTTTCTTTATCTTCGGCATAAACCAGCATCCGCAGTTCATTTCCACACAATCTCAATTATAATTGGATTCAATGTACTTGAAATACAAGCACAAATGGTTCAAAATTGTTCTAATTGCCTTTTGAAAATGACTTTGAAACAACCTGATGATTTAATGAACACCAAACATAAACTTGGTATCCAGCAAATCAAAACCAATTGTTTGTTTTTCAGTGTTAACCACCCCACTATATAATGCGTTTTTATTTCAATTAATCAAAGCCTATTTTTTTGTACTGTGTACTGTGTCGAGTCGTTGACTGAAAATTCAGTCTCTTTTTTGTCTTGCTCATTTGGATCTTGTCTCTTACGATAAAGCACGCGGTGATGCAGGCTGGCAAAGAGGTTAACTGACATGAGTTCTTGTCTTTATTTGTACTAGGTGTCCATTGTATCATCTCTTCAGTAAAGTTTATTCTGCAAGAACGAGTTTCGCCTGCAGCAAGCAGCGACATTTATTATCTCTGGACTACAGGCTGACAAGGGTACCCGGGGCAATTGCTACCGAGCCAAGTGGAACTGTGGCTGTGCTCGCCACAGACTTTCTTCCCCCTCTCGCCTCCTCCGGAGCGGAAGGATGAAGCCCGGAGGCGGCCATTTTGACTGTGTCCTCGCCATTGCGATGATCTTCCTGGGCCTCGGCGTCACCAGTCAGTCGGAATCCTCGCTGTCTTTGCCCAGGCCCCGACCACCGGAAATGCAAGAAGCCCATCGACGAGTGAAGAGGGGTTGGGTCTGGAATCAGTTCTTTGTGCTGGAGGAGTACACGGGAATGGACCCATTATACGTGGGCAAGGTAAACAACGCTAACTGCTCTTCACCCTTTAACTGTGTTCTCCTAATTCTAATTCCAATATAATTGTAATATAACATATTATAATATACAGTTCCAATGTAATTCTAATGCAACATACTGTATATTGGAACATAATTCTGATAGTTCTGATAATTGATGTTATTTTTTAATATTTTTATTTATTAGAGGCAAATACATCGATGTACATCACATATATATTGTTACAATCATTGTACCCCATAATTTTATGGCTTTTATAGAAAAGGAAAAGAAGGAAAGAGAGTGAAGTAGGTGAAAAGAGTTGTGATAGTGAAAGAGCGTGCCAAAGGGGAGAAAAAAAAACCCTTGTTCAAAGAATTAGAGAAAGGGGGTTAAGAGATAGACCCTAGAAAAGAAAAGGAAAAAAGAAAGATTGACAAAGAAAGAGAAAAGAAAGAAAAAAAAGGCAGTTGCTATATTATATATATCACGCAAAAGGAATCCACCAACTCGATAGTTTTTCATCCCCCCCCCCACCAAGGCCCGAGGTACTCCTGCACCCTATCTTTGTAGCCTGATAATTGATGTTATGAGGCAACTGAACTGATCAGGCACAGTGGCTCAGCTGGTAGAGTTGCTGCCTAACAGCGCCGGAGACCCAGGTTCGATCCTGACCATGGGTGCAGCCTGTGCAGAGTATGCCCGTGACCACGTGGGTTTTCTCTGGGTGATCCGGTTTCCTCCCACATTCCGAACACTTGCGGGTTTGCAGGTTGATTGGTTTCTGTACATTTTCCCTGGCGTGTAGGATAGAGCTTTGGGACAGCATGGTGGCGCAGCGGTAGAGGTGGACTTTCTTCATGTAACCTGCGTGGGTTTCCCCCGAGTGCTCCAGTTTCCTTCCACACTCCAAAGACGTACAGGTTTGTAGGTTAATTGGCTTTGGTAAAGATTGTTAATTGCCCCTAGTGTGTAGGGCAGTACTAGTGTACAGGGTTCGCTGCTCGGCATGGACTCTGTGGGCAGAAGGGCCTGTTTCCGTGCTGTATATTTAGACAAAACTAATCAGCTAGAGTGTGGTCCTTGCTTCCCACCTACCTCATTGGAGACCTTTGAACTATGTTTAATCGGACATTAGACACAGAACGCTGGAGTAACTCAGCAGGACAGGCAGCTAGAGAGAAGGAATGGGTGACATTTCGGGTCGAGACCCTTCTTCAGACTGGTTAGGGATAAGGGAAACGAGAGGTATAGACGACGGTGTGGAGAGATAAAGATATGCAAGAAAGTAACGATGATAAAGGAAACAGGCCATTGTTAGCGGTTTCTTGGGTAAAATGAAAAGCTAGTATGACTTGGGTGAGAGAGGGATAGAGAGAGAGGGAATGCCGGGGCTACCTGAAGTTAGAGAAATCAATATTCATACCAATGGGCTGTGCCGTTCCTCCAATTTGCGTTTAGCCTCACTCCTACAAGTAGCAGAACTCGGACAGAAAGGTCATTGCGGGAATGGGAAGGAGAATTAAAGAGTTTAGCAACCGGACGGTAGATTCAGGTAGGTTGAGCGAAGGTGTTAGACAATAGACAATAGTCAGTCAATAGGTGCAGGAGTAGGCCATTCGGCCCTTCGAGCCAGCACCGCCATTCAATGTGATCATGGCTGATCATCCACAATCAGTACCCCGTTCCTGCCTTCTCCCCATATCCGCTGACTCGCTATATTTAAGAGCCTTATCCACCTCTCTCTTGAAAGCAACCAGAGAGCCGGCCTCCACCGCCCTCTAAGGCAGAGAATTCCACAGACTGACAACTCGCTGTGGGAAAAAGTGTTTCCTCTTCTCCGTTCTAAATGGCTTACCCCTTATTCTTAAAATGTGGCCCCTGGTTCTGGCCTCCCCAACATCGGGAACATGTTTCCTGCCTCTAGCGTGTCCAAACCCTTAACAATCTTATATGTTTCAATAAGATTCCCTCTCATCCTTCTAAACTCCAGTGTACACAAGCCCAGCTGCTCTATTCTCTCAGCATATGACAGTCTCACCGTCCCAGGAATTAACCCTGTAAACCTACTCTGCACCCCCTCAATAGCAAGAATGTCCTTCCTCAAATTAGGGGACCAAAACTGCACACAATACTCCAGGTGTGGTCTTACTAGGGCTCTGTACAACTGCAGAAGGACCACTTTGCCCCTATACTCGACTCCTCTTGTTATAAAGGCCAACATACCATTCACTTTCTTCACTGCCTGCTGTACCTGCATGCTTACTTTCATAGACAGATGAGCAAGGACCCCCAGATCCCGTTGTATTTCCCCTTTTCCCAACTTGACCCCATTTAGATAGTAATCTGCCTTCCTGTTTTGCTACCAAAGTGGATAACCTCACATTTCTCCACATTAAACTTCATCTGCCATGCATCTGCCCACTCCCCCAACCTGTCCAAGTCGCCCTGCATTCTCATAGTTTAGATACAGCGCAGAAACAGGCCCTTTGGCCTATTGAGTCCGCGCCAACAAGCAATCCCTTTTACACTAGCATACACTAGGGACAATTTACTATTTTTTACCAAAGCCGTTTAACTCACAAACCTGTACATCTTCGGAGTGTGGAAGGAAACTGGAGCTCCCGGTGAAAACCCACGCGGTCACGGGGAGAACGTACAAACTCTGTACAGACAGCACCCGTAGTCGGGATCAAACCCGGGTCGCTAACGCTGTAAGGCAGCAACTCTACCGCTGCGCCACTTCGCCACTGCGTCACTGATATGACTCTATTAATTTTATATACTGGTTATTTTTAGGCAGTACATCTTGTTTCAATGATCTTTTTTCCAATTCATCTCAAATGGAGTGTAGCTTTCAACCCATCTGGATCCATGCTATGTCTTCTGAAAGAGGACTCTAATCAGCTCAACTTTCCCGCTCTTTGCCTAGATGTGTGCAAATATTTTCCCCTCTTCAAGCCTTTAAGCAAATAACCGAGGCCTATGGGATCTCCTGGATTGCCAACCATTTTATCTCACCTTCCCTCATGCCCACACTGACTTTTCTGTCGTGGACCTCCTCTATTGCCAGAGTGAGGCCACATACAAACTGGAGGAACAGCACCTCATCTTTCACTTGAAGGTAGACAGAAAAGCTGGAGAAACTCAGAAGGTGAGGTAGCATCTATGGAGCAAAGGAATAGGCGACGTTTCGGGTCGAGACCTGGTTAACTTACAACCCAGCGGTATGAAAGTTGTATTTTAAGGAACTTCTACATACATTCCCCTCCTCTCCACCAACACGTCCTCTTGCCGCCTTCCTCCACCTCTAGACGTTTAACCAGTTCCACACTTCACCACATTGTATCTCCCTTGAGGTCACACCTTCCCTAGTCAACAATGGGCCCACCAGGGCACCACCCCGCCTGATGTCATTGGTGGCTGGCCCTGATTGATCCTGGTCTTTTCTCACCTCCTGCTCTTCACTGTAGTTTAGTTTAGTTTATTATCACGTGTGCTGAGGTACAGTGAAAAGCGTTTGTTGCGTGCTAGCCAGTCAGCGGAAAGTGTATACATGCTTACAATCATGCCACCCACAGTATACAGATACATGATTAAGTGAATAACGTGAATAACATTTGGCGCACGATAAAGTCAGTAAAGTCTGATCAAAGAGAGTCTGAGCCTCTCCAATAAGGTAGATAGTAGCTCAGGTCTGCTCTCTAGTTGTTGATAGGATGGTTCAGTTGCCTGATAACAGCTGGGAAGAAACTTGTCCTGAATCTGGGGGTTGTGTGCGTTTTCACACTCCCCCACCCCCTACTTTCAACCCGACCCCTAACGTCACCCATTCTATTTCTCCAGAGATGCTGGCTGACCCGCTGAGTGTCTCTAGCTTTTGAAGATTATACACTTCCATCAATATTCAGGCAGTGAGTTCTTGATCAAAGCGACTCATGGTGTGGAACAGTTGTGTCATCTCACTGCTAATTATCTGGTTACACTGCAGATGCTGGGATTATTCTCCTCAGAATGTAGTGAAGAGATTTGTATCAGATCACGGTGGGCTTAGTTTAGTTTAGTTTAGAGATACAGCGCAGATACAGTGCCGGGTCTGCGCCGACCAGTGATCCCCACACTAGCACTATCCTACACACTAGGGACAATTTACAATTTTACCGAAACCAATTAACCTACAAAACTGCACGTCTTTGGCATGTGGGAGGAAATCAGAGCACCCGGAGAAAACGCACACGGGTCATGGGGTGAACGTACAAACTTCGTACAGACAGCACCCGTAGTCAGGATCGAGCCTGGGTCTCTGGCGCTGTAAGGCAGCAACTCGACCGCTGCGCCACCCGTGCCACTTTTAGACAAGGCAAGCAGAGGGTAGCAGCTCCATAGAGCAGTTGGTTTCAAGAGATTTAAACATTTTTGGACAGTGGATAAAACAAAGTAGCAAGGAAAGCTTATAGAGCGTAAACAAGATCTGGAGCTCACTACCTGCAGTGATTTATTGATTGAATTGATAGATTGAAAGATACAGCATGGAAAAAGGCTTTTCGGTCCACCAAGTCTACACCGACCATCGATCACCCGTTCACACTTGTTCTATGTCATTCCACCTTCCCATCTACTCCCTGCAGTGTAGGGGCCAAAAGAACCTTTAAGGGGCTGTCCCACTTGGGTGACCTAATCCGCGAGTTCTGGCGAGTTTGCCCTCGACTCATACTCGCAGCATGGTCGACACGAGGTCGAGGGAGGTATTTTAACTCTCCTTCATGCTCGAGAGTGGTCTCCGCTTACTCGAGGCCCCAGCTAGGTCGCGGCATATTTTTCAACAATGCCCGCGAGTAACAAAAGGTCGCCATGGAAAAAAACGATACTTTTTTTACTCGTAGGTTTAGTCGTAGTAGGTCGGCATGTTAGTCGTAGGTAATCGAGGGTAGTCAAAGGTAGTCGTAGATAGTCTTCATCGTAGTCGAAGGGTGGTTGAAGGGAGGTGAAAGGAGATCGAAGGAGGTCCTCTTCACTCGCCACTATTCGGTGTCCAATTTTCCCGAAGTTAGTCGTAGCTCGTCGTAGCTAGTCGAAGCTGGTCTTCAACATAGTCAAAGGAGGTCGAAGAACGTCTTCTACATAGTCGAAGGAGGTCTTCAACATGACATTTTTTCAAACTCTCCTAAACTCTTCTAAACTCGCCAATTAGCTCGCCCAAGTGGGACAGCCCTTTTACGTAAGCTGGGGACAGCATATATGTACTCACGGGGAACAGCAGGTGCTGGTTAACCAAAAAAGTCTCTTAGCTTGGGAAAAAACTAATATTAAAATTCTGGAAAGGTCCTACATCCCCCACAATCAAAATGTGGATTACAGGAATGTCGGAGACACTCCATCTGGAAAGATTGAGGCTTGTCCTAATGGACAGTGTGGATCTTTTCAGAGGAATATGGTCTCCATACATTGAATATCTAAAGGGTCAAAATGGCTCGGTGCGAGAGCCTGACTGAAACCTGAATAATGGAATAGATGAAGAAATACGTATAACAAATCATGGATATATCTCCAACGATGGATAACTTTTTAATACTCCATTCACTTCTTTATTTTTGATTTCTTATCTCTATATTATATTTCTCTATCTTTTCTTACTTATAAAAAAAAATGTTTGGAGTATAAATAAGTCTTAAATGTTAATATTAATAATATTACAAAAGTATGTAAGAAGTATTTTCTATTAATATGTATTTACAATTAATAAAAATATTTATCAAAAGTCTCTTAGCGAGTCAGGAAGGATTCCGCTTGGGTAGCTTACAACTTGCAGGCATGAACATTGATAGTCACAAAGTGCTGGAGTAACTCAATGGGTCAGGCAGCATCTCTAGAGATAAAGGATGAGTGACGTTTTGAGTAGGAACTAGTAACCTAGAAACACCCCCCCCCACTTTCGCCCATCCCCCACTGTAAATTATAGTGAGTAGGATAGCGTGCGGGGTGATTGCTGGTTGGCACCGATTCGGTGGGCTGAAAGGCCTGTTTCCGCAACGTATCTCCAAAGTCTAAATGTCTAAATCAGTCTGAGGAAGGGTTCCGATCAGCTTCTTTGCCAATCCATGTTCTCCAGAGATGCTGCTGGACCTGCTGAGTTGCTCCAACACTTTGTGTTTTTTTTTGTAAACCAACATCTGCAATTTCTTTCTGCACCACAGTCTTCAACCAGCATGTGCCACCACCTCTCTGCACAAGTGTCATATCTGTACAATTTGTAATTGCACATGAACGCTAACATTGTCTGAAAGTTAGCACTACTTTAAAGATATCCTCTCCAACTCTTATACAGGCAAAGACTTAAGAAATAAGGAACACAGGGTTTAAGAAAAATTTAGACAGGTACATGGATAGGACAGGTTTAAAGGCCAAATGCAGGCAGGTGGGACTAGTGGAGATGGGACATGTTGGTTGGTGTGGGCCATTTGGGACAATGGGCCTGTTTCCACCCTGTATGACTCCATGACTCTGAACATGAAATAAACTGCTGGAAGAAACCAAGCAACATCCATGGAGAGACCAGCTGAGTTATTTCAGTGTTTTATTTTATTAGTTGATCCAGTATTGGCAGTCTCTTGTGTCTCCAAAGACTTAAGGAGTTGAACCATAAAGCATGTCGTAGACAAGTCTCTTGTCAAATAGAGACATGGAAACTCTTTCATTGCGATGCTTTCAGAGGGCTGGTGATTTGGAGTGGGTATATGAATATGTTGTTGTTAGAGAAGTCCCTATTTCATTCTGTTTAGTTTAGTTTGTAGATACAGTGTGGAAACAGGTCCTTCGGCTGACCGAGTCTGCACCGATCAGTGATCACCCCATACACTGTAGTTTGATCCTACACAATAGGAACAATTTACAGAACGCAAATAACCTACAAACCCGCACGTCTTTGGAGTGTGTGAGGAAACCAGAACACCTGGAGAAGACCCACGCGGTCACAGAGAGAATGTACAAACTCCATACAGACAGCAGCTGAGGTCAGGATCGAACCAAGGTCTCTGGTGCTGTGAGGCAGCAACTCTACAGTTCAGAGAGTTAATATAAATTATTAATATGTCACAAAAAGGTACAGGAAATGATCAAAAGGCTAACAGAAAGCAGTGCTCTTTATGTGGAGGAATGGAGTATATCAATAAATAAACGACAAAAGCAGGAACTGAATGTTAACAAATAGCAGGAAATTACACCTGGCAGTGTTATTGTGCGAGTGTTATCGCAGCGGCTCAACTCATTACTCTAACGTGGAAGTTAACCTGCATATTCCAAAAAGATTACGGGAAACCAGGAAGGCAGACGAGATAGGAACTTGACGGGACCATGTTAATCATCCGGACATTGACATGGACGGCAATATTGTCTCGCCACACAAGCCTTCATGTCTTGACTAAATTTGACAGATAACTCAAAATGAACTTTAATTAAAGGAAGGCTCTGTGTGTCTTTAATCTATTTTGGCTTTATTTCCAAGATAGACCTAAAATGCTGAAGTAACTCAGTGGGACAGGCAGCTTCTCTGTAGAGAAGGAATGTGTGCTGTTTCGGGTTGTCGAAATGTCACCTGTTCCTTCTCTCCAGAGAAAATGCCTGACCCGCTGAGTTACTCCATCATTTTGTGTCTATCTCCAGTGTAATCCAACATATGCAGTTTCATTTTGGAGTCACGTGAGTGATTCCGTGAAGAAGCTGCCAGCCCACATGCGCGTCAATACGTCGACGCATGGCGTAACGCTGACGGGCAGGTGCACTGCCAGTCAGTTTAAACCTGAAGGCACGTTTTTAAACTTTTCAGGTTAGGTTTCCATTGCAGGAATCTCCTCTTACAGAGTTTCCTGCTGGATTTCGGGGTGAAGTCGGGACGGGCCGCGGGGAAACCTTTATGGACCGCGTCCCAGTCACGGACCGTGGGGAATCCAGGTCACGACCTCTGGGAATCCCGGCCACGTACCGCAGGGAACCCGCTACGGAGACCGCGGAAGTGCCAGTAGCGGCGGCGGTCAAATTCGCCTTCAGAGTCGCCGGCGGTGGAGCCAGCAGCTTCAGACTGGTGCCGGCAGCACCTTGGCAAACCCGCTTGCAGGGCAGCCACGGAGAAAGTCCGTACGGCCCATTGACTCAAACGAGTCAGACCAGGAGGATTCCTCATGGAGAGGATCCCCTCCTTCAATGGGTAACGTTCTTCGGACGTCAAACCCACATGGAGCACCTAATAGAGAGGTGCTTCACAATGGTATGCTCCAAGGAGGGAGTTATATCACTGCGGATCTCTGCGGGGCCCGCGGCAACAGCACCTGTGTGCAGGGCTGCACACTGTCTCCCTCTCTGAAGAGGGGAGCAGTCGGGGTCAGTTCTGTCTGACTCGGAGTTCGGAGGTATTGCTGGGAGCATACCACGAGGCACGAAGGATATGGTCCGTGGAGGGGCCACATCAGTGCAGGTCTCCTCGGGGCCTGCGGCAACAGCACCGGTGTACAGGGCTGCACACTGTCTCCCTCTCTGAGCAGGGGAGCAGTCGGGGTCAGTGTGTAACTGACTCCAAACTCAGAAGTATGTCCGTGGCACATACTGGAGTTCGTGAAAGTGCCGGCAGTGAACAGCGCCATCAGGGGTGACGTTGGAGGGGCATGGTATCCCAGGAAACCAGCCGCCGTATCTGCTATTCAGGTAAAACCTATTTAACAGGTGAGACCTGCATGAGGGAGCTAAAGCTGCCAAACTACAAGTACAGCCTCATCGTTCGGCAACAATACACCCCACACCTCCATCGGCAGCAAGCGGTTCACTGAAGCTGGTGGCAGCCAGCAAGCTGGGCAGAGGGCTTTAGGCCAAGGCCCAAGCCGGTCTCAGGAAAAATATGGAATCCACGTACCCTACCAGTCCTCTCCCATCAAGGACGGAAATAGAACCCGCTTACCATACAACCACCGGTAACCACGAAGGTAGGTGGGTCTGGTTCTTTCCGAAACATCGGGTATGTGGACCATTTACAAGTTGGAAACACTTGTAAAAACCTGTAAACAACCTTGTTGTTATGAAGCAGCCTCTATTCATCAAGAGTATTGGCAATATAGTGGCTGTGTTTTCAGCTGTGCATTTGGATTTTCAGTGCCATGTAAGTCGTTATTAACAGACCTATTCCTATTACCAGCTGACGCTATCAAAGTCACAATGGTATATTCTACATTGCTCCTGTACCTTTGCTTAGTAACTCTTCAGTTATATTACAAACTAATACTAGTACTGAAAAGATGAAAAATTACAAATACCATCTCTAGTTACGGAGGCGGAAGGGCTTTGCATGCTCAACTCCAAGTTGATACACTATGGTGGGGGCACTTGATGCTGGTGTATCATCACGTAAAAATCTATGACAACACAGTATGGATGTTGTATCACAACGTATTTAATGACATTGTGGTTCGATGGAACACCGAATATCAATATGTTTGCATCCAGGCTCTATCACCATTGCAAAAATATGTGGCACAGTGGCAATAGGTGTATTCTCGCTACACTGAGGAGGAATGTTCTTTATGTCTTTCCTCCATTTTGCCTCATCAGTCGGGTCTTGCAAAAACCTGCAAGATCTCGCCTACGGCTTTTCGTACTGCCTGACTGGCCTATGCAGCCATGGTTCCTGCTAAATGTTGAGGATGATTATAGGACCTTATATGGTTGTCCTAAACACAAAAATTTGGTGGTTCACCCCGTGACTGAGGAAACCATCCTCTGCATGATAAAATCAATTTATAGACTCGGAGTCTCTGAGAAGACCATTTGGCAGCACGGGTTGCCAGACCGATCCATGTACGTGCTCACTGCAGAATGTAGGGATAGCACCGAGAAAGCAACACATTTTTCCTCATCATGAGATGGGAGGTGTTTTGGTTTTAATGCCAATGTTCCATATAATACGGCACGGATAACTAACGTCTCGGAGTTCATTTCAGATGGGTCTTTGACAATTAATTAAGTTATAGTACCATAAACTGTGCCAACGTGCTTTCTCATCATAGTTGCTGCAGTGATCAGGACCCACTCTGTCGGGTCTCACTCTCTGATATCCAGATTTATAAGGATATCTTTAACATAATTCTCCCAGGCCCAGGTACTCGGAGATATGGGATGTTAGCATTGTTCTTAAACTGCTTCGCCAATTGGGCCCAGCAACATCTCTATCCCTGGTCAAACTCACTTACAAAGTGTTTATGCTCATGGCGCTAGTCTCAGTGCAACTGGTCCAGCCACTAATTATATTGCGACTGGACAGGATGGTTACATCTGCTAATAATATAATATTTTATGTTTATGATGTAGTCACACAGAGCAGACCAGGGGTGTCAGGTCCCAAACTATTTCACATGGCATACCCCATGGACCTTTGGTTGTCTGTAGTCACTCATTTACAACAATACGTCAAGGTCACCAAGAGCCTTAGAGGATCTGCACTAGCAATGGTTGTTAGTTACTGTAAACCTCATAAAAGGTATCTATCCAGACCATCTCTAGGTGGCCAAACAGGGTTTTGGCTAATGCAGAAGTAGATGCTATATCTTCTATCTCACTCCACTACTACATTAGCAGCAAGGGTCATGTACGTTCCACTGGACCACACCCTAGCGGCTGCAGGATGGTCAAACAAATGAACTTTCCAACATTTTATAATAACCCATTGCCAGACCGGGGGTATTTGCCAAATTCCATTTATGATTTGTTTCATAGTTTCCCCCAGGATTGAAGGGGTCACTATTATTCTCCTTTGATGATTAAAGCATCAGCATTTTAAACAAACTATGTCATGGCTGAATGCATTAATCTTTTTCACTCATCCATGGTCAATTGATGCAGTGTGTGAGGCCTGGACTCGTACCCAGCATGAAATCACAGAGCTTTGAAGTCTTCACGGTATCACTCACGTGACTCCAAAATGAAATAGTAAGATTAAACGAGAACTTACCAGTTTGAAGTTTGATCTTTATTTTATGAGGAGTTACGATGAGCGATTACGTGCCCACTGCTCCTAACCCTCGTATCATAAAGGTCACCTGGTAGTTCTCAAATTCTCTCCAATTTTACTATATCCAGGTCAACAACTGTTATCTGTGATTTCACACCGCTGCTTTGAAGATTGACGCACATGCGGGCTGGCGGCTTCTTCACGTAATCGCTCATCGTAACTCCTCATAAAATAAAGATCAAACTTCAAACTGGTTAGCTCTCATTTAATCTTATTATTCCTTCCTATACACTTGGCTTTATTGTCCATGACTCGGGGTGGCATGGTGGCACAGCGGTAGTGGTTGCCTTACAGTGCCAGAGACCCGGCTTCTGTAAATTGCCCCTAATGTGTAGGATAGTGGTAGTGTATGGGTGATCGCTGGTCGGCGTGGAATTGGTGGGCAGAAGGGCCTGTTTCCACGCTGTATCTCTAATCTAAACTATAACAACATTTCCGAAGTGTTTCTTACTTTCATTTTAAGCGCCTCGAGAATTCAAAGCGGGTTTACGAGGATAATCCTGGGGATAGACAATAGACAATCGACGATAGGTGCAGGAGTAGGCCATTTGGCCCTTCGAGCCAGCACCGCCATTCAATGTGATCATGGCTGATCATCCCCAATCAGTACCCCGTTCCTGCCTTCTCCCCATATCCCCTGACTCCGCTATCTTTAAGAGCGGATGATTGGGTTAACATATGATGAGTGTTTGACGGCACTGGGCCTGTACTCACTGGAGTTTAGAAGGATGAGAGGGAAACTCATTGAAACTTACCAAATAGTGAAAGGCCTGGATAGTGTGGATGTGGAGAGGATCTTTCGACTTGTGGGGGAGTCTAGGACCAGTGGTCATAGCCTCAGAATAAAAGGACATACCTTTAGAAAGGAGATGAGAAGGAATTTAGGTGTGTATGTTGATCTGGAATGAAGCTCACAGCCCATGATGTCCTACATTCACTCCCGTCAGACTAAATGGATGCATTTCAGCCCCACGCTCCTGATATTTGGTCACCTGGTACAGAGGGGGGAGGGTCGGGTGGGAGCCAGGAACGGCTGCCTGCACCTTTTCCGGGCCTACGTCTGTGCCCGGGTGTCCCTGAAGAGGGGACACCCGGTGTCCATGGGGACTCTGGAGGCCTTCCATGAATGCTAGTCGCCGTGGGAAGTTGAGTGTAATATTGATGATGTTGACGTCATTTTAAATTGATGACTGTTGTTTTGTAAACTGCCACAAGGGCAGTCTACGATTGTGATACTATGCATCCCAGGGTACTTAAGGAAGTGGCTCTAGAAATCGTGGATGCATTGGTGATAATTTTCCAATGTTCTATAGACTCGGGATCAGTTCCTGTGGGTTGGAGAGTAGCTAATGTTATCCCAATTTTTAAGAAAGGCGGGAGAGAGAAAACAGGGAATTATAGACCAGTTAGCCTGACATAGGTGGTGGGGAAGATGTTGGAGTCAATTATAAAAGATGAGATAGCCGAACAGTTGGATAGCAGTAACAGGATCGGTCCGAGTCAGCATGGATTTACGAAGGGGAAATCATGCTTGACTAATCTTCTGGAATTTTTTAAAGATGTAACTAGGAAAATTGACAAGGGAGAGCCAGTGGATGTAGTGTACCTGTACTTTCAGAAAGCATTTGATAAGGTCCCACATGGGAGATTAGTGGGCAAAATTAGGGCACATGGTATTGGGGGTAGAGTGCTGACATGGATAGAGAAGTGGTTGGCAGACAGGAAACAAAGAGTAGGGATTAACGGGTCCCTTTCAGAACGGCAGGCAGTGACTAGTGGGGTACCGCAAGGCTCGGTGCTGGGACCGCAGCTATTTACAATATACATCAATGATTTGGATGAAGGGATTCAAAGTAACATTAGCAAATTTGCAGATGACACACAGCTGGGTGGCAGTGTGAACTGTGAGGAGGATGCCATGAGAATGCACGGTGACTTGGACAGGTTGGGGGAGTGGGCAGATGCAGGGCAGATGAAGATTAATGCGGATAAATGTGAGGTTATCCGCATGTTGGGAAAAGGGGAAGTACAACGGGATCTGGGGGTCCTTGTACATCAGTCTATGAAAGTAAGCATGCAGGTACAGCAGGAAGTGAAGAATGTGAATGGCATGTTGGCCTTTATAACAAGAAGAATCGAATAAAGGAGCAAAGAGGTCCTTCTGCAGTTGTACAGAGCCCTAGTGAGACCGCATCTGGAGTATTGTGTGCAGTTTTGGTCCCCTAATTTGAGGAAGGACATTCTTGCTATTGAGGGAGTGCAGCATAGGTTTACAAGGTTAATTCCCGGGATGGCGGGACTGTCATATGCTGAGAGAATGGAGCAGCTGGGCTTGTACACTATGGAGTTTAGAAGGATGAGAGGGAATCTCATTGAAACATATAAGATTGTTAAGGGCTTGGACACACTAGAGGCAGGAAACATGTTCCTGATGTTGCGGGAGTCCAGAACCAGGGGCCCCAGTTTAAGAATAAGGAGTAAGCCATTTAGAATGGAGACGAGGAAACACATTTTCTCACAGAGAGTGTTGCTTCTATGGAATTCTCTACCTCAGAGGGCGGTGGAGGCAGGTTCTCTGGATGCTTTCAAGAGAGAGCTAGATAGGGCTCTTAAAAATAGAGGAGTCAGGGGATTTGGGGAGAAGGCCGGAACGGGGTACCGATTGGGGATGATCAGCCATGATCACATTGAATGGCGGTGCTGGCTCAAAGGGCCAAATGGCCTCCTCCTGCACCTATTGTCAATTGTCTACTGTATATTGTATGTTTGTTTATTTGCTTGAATTAAAGCACATATAAATGTAAAAAAAAACCTGACTGAATTGACTACGTTTTGAGATCATTGCACTCTGTAATTAAATATTGATTCCGTTCCATAAGTGGTGCCTCAGCCAGGCCTGTGACAATCACCAGGCACAAAGTAAAGGCTCGTGGCTGATGTTGGGAAAGAAATGTATTGTGTTAAAGTGTTGCCGCGTAGATGGAAGACAGAACCCACCCCACCACTCTGTTTCCATGCTGTGTGACTCTGTGACTCAATGCATTATTTCCTTTCTTAAGATATGTGAACTGATTAACAGAAAGACAAATATTCTTCAAGATGTTATAATGCCTGAACTGTATGAGTTTTCGTTCATCAGGGCTGTCAGGGCTCTTCAGTTCATTGCAATTATTTCCCCGAGATAAAAGGTATTACTCAATATGCTAAACCTGACAATTAAAAGTGAAAATATTCCACCATGTGGAAATTGTGGTGGAACATTAATGATAATTCAAGAGGCTTTTTATAGATGAATAGGTTCTGCCTGGTTTTGTGAGACGCTAAGGCACTAAATAGTGACAGCAACGGTTGGCTGAGCTGTCACCTTCATGAGCTACATCAGTGTTGGTCGGGCCACAAGGAATAGTTACACATCTGAAGTGGCTTGGAGGAAAGAGAGGGAGCTAATTATCGTCCATTTCGTTACAAGTCTTGAGGAGTTGCAGGAAAGAATCACCAGCAGGGTTCTAGGGATGGGGAATTTCAGCTGTAGGTAGGGCTGGCCAAACCACAGTTGCCCCCCTTAAAGCAACGAGGTTTGGTTGGAGCACTGCAAAATCATCAGAGGCACAGATCAGGTAAACGTACAGAGTCTTTTTTGTTTAGTCAAGTTGAGAGATGCAGCACTGAAACAGGCCCTTCGGCCCACCAAGCCCACACCGACCAGCGATCCCCGCTCTAAAACCCTACCCTACACACACTATGGACAATTTTACATTTACACCAAGCCAATTAACCAGAAACCAGGGATCCCGGGGAAAACCCACGTGGTCACAGGGAAAATGTCCAAACTCCGTACAGACAAACACCCATAGTCAGGATTGAACCTGGGTCTCTGGCGCTGTAAGGCAGCAGCTCTATCGCTGCACCACCATGCCTCCCCTCTGTCCAGAGTAGGGCTATCTTGTTGACTCTGGGAAAAATTGACCATTACATAATGGAATTTTACATTAAGTGCAAAAGTTTGTAGTTCAATCTTGAGCCCACGGTTTTTGATCATAACAAGGGAAATGACTGAGCAAAAATTACCTACTGGAAGAACTCAGCGGGTCAGGTAGCATCTGTGGAAGCAAAGGAGAATTCAGTTGGACCTTGCACTAACTTATTGACCCACTGATTTAGATTTTTACCCCTGATTCCAGCATCTGCAGTCCCACATTATCTCCAGACAACAACACATCAGCAGGTTGACTGTAGATTGTAGAAACTGCTCTAAAGTGCCTGACAAAGGACATGCTCGCAGTTAAATATATGACATGAATATATTAACCAGAACAAATGACAGTAAGCTGGAGGAATTTTAGACCATAGAGTCATGGTCATACAGTGTGGAAACAGGGTCTTCGGCCCAACTTGTCCACCCCGACCAACATGTCCCATCCACACGAGTCCCACTTTCCTGCGTTTGGCTCATATTACTCTAAACCTGTTCTATCCATGTAACTGTCTAATTGCTTCTTAAACGTTGCAATAGTCCCTGCCTTAGCGGCCTCCTCCTTCAGCTTCTTCCATACACTGACCATCTTTTGCATGAAAAAGGCACCCTTCAGATTCCAATAAAATCTTTCCCCCTTCACCTTAAACCTATGCTCCCTGGTTCTTGATTTTCCTTCTCTGGGCAAGAGTGTGCATTTACCTGATCTATTCCTCTCATGATATACCCCTCTTCCTCCTGCACTCCAGGGAATAGAGTCCCAGCCTCTCCCTATAGCTCAAATCCTGGCAACATGCATGTAAATCTTCTCTGAACCCTTTTGAACTTAACTACCTTTCCTATAACATGGTACCCAGAACTGAACACAATACTCTAAATGCGGCCTCACCAATGTTTTAGTTAACTGCAACATGTCCTCCCAAATTCAGTACTCAGTACTCTGACCGATGAAGGCCAATGTGCCAAAAGCCTTCTTGACCAACCCATCTACCTGTGATGCCACCTTCAAGGAACTATGTACCTGCACTCTGCTCTACAACACTTCCCTACCATTCGCTGTGTAGGTCCTGCCCATGTTAGACTTTCCAAAATGCAACACCTCACATTTCTCTGCCCTCTGTACTGTGCATCTCAAGACTTCAGAGATACAACACAGAAACAGGCCCACCACCCAACGGGCGATCAACCCTTACACTAACACGATCTTACACACTAGGGACAATTTACAACTTACAGAAGCCAATTAACCTACAAGCCTGTAGGTTTTTGGAGTGTGGGAGGAAACCGGAGGTCCCGGTGAAAACCCACGCGGTCACAGGGAGAACGTGCAAACTCCCTACAGACAGCATCCATAGCCAGGATCGAACCGGGTTCTTTGGCACTGTAAGGCAGCAACTCTACCACTGCACCCCTGCGCCACCTGATTTTGAAGTGTTTTGTACTGAGCAAATAATTGACATGGAAATGGAAAACAGAATTGAGAGTTAACTAGCAAGGAACAGTGATCAGGACTTTAAGATTCCTTGCCTACTTTCGATCTCCCACCCCCCTTGCTACGAAAAAGGAAGATTAGTGACAAGAATTGTGGGTGCTCTATATTCTGAAATGACATCGTTTCTAATACGGAAAAGAGAAGAGGTATTTAAATAAAAATCTTGTTCCTGTCTTCACTAAAGAAGATGCAAGAATCATCTACGGTACCAAGGATCAGGGTCAATGTGAATATTAAGAGAATTAGTTAAAGAAATTAATGAGCCTGAAAACTTATAAATCTCAAGGACCTGATGATCTAATTTTCAAAGGAGTGTCTATAGAGATAGAGGAAGCTTTGCTTACTGTCTTCCAGAGTCGTACAGATTCTGGAATGCTTGCTACATGTTGGAAGGTCCCATCACACTGCAGCTCTGTTGCCTAAGCCTCTTTGTAGCCTTTCCACTTTTTAATCTGCACTTTCTCTGTAGTCCTTCAACGCAGTGAAAAAGGTCTTCATTGTAAGCTATAACTATATTCCACACTCTGTTTCCTCTTTTCATTTTGCACGACCTGTTGTACTCAGATATGGTTTCATTGCTCGAATGTGGACGATTTATTTGGATGACGTGCAAAACAATGTTTACAGCTGGTAGAGCTGCTCCCTCACAGCACTAGAGACCCAGGTTCAATCCTGACCTCGGGTGGTGTCTGTGTGGAATTTGCACATTCTCCTGTGACTGCGTGGGTTTCCTCTGGGTGCTCCGGTTTCCTTCCACATTCTAAACACATGCGGATTTGTAGGTTAATTGGTCTTTGTAAATTGCCTCTTACAATTTAAGATTTGATGAGATAGATTGATAACATAGAATTAGTGTACAGGGTGATCGATGGTCAGCATGGACTCGGTGGGCTGAAGGGCCTGTCTCCATGCTGTATCTCCAAACTGAATTACTTCACTGTATCGCTGTACACTTTACTTTAGACCTTACTTTAGATTTCAGAGATACATTGTGGAAACAGGCCCTTCAGCCCACTGGGTCCGCCCTGACCAGCAATCACCCTGTACACTAACACAATCCTCCATTCTCGGGACAATTATACCAAGCCAATTAACCTACAAACCTGTATGTCTTTGCAGTGTGGGAGGAAACCAGAGCACCTGGAGAAGACCCACGCGGTTACAGGAAGAACGTACAAGCTCTGTACAGACAGCATCCATGGTCAGGATTGAACCCAGGTCTCTGGTGCTGTCTGTAAGGAGTTTGTACATTCTCCCCGTGACCTGGGTGGGTTTCTCCGGGAGCTTTGGTTTCCTCCCACACTAGATGCACTGAGTCTCTTACCCAGTGTTGGTGAATCGAGGACCAGAGGACATAGGTTTAAGGTGAAGGAGAAAAGATGGAACGAGCTGCTAGAGGTGGTAGTTGAGGCTGTGACTATCCCAACGTTTAAGAAACAGTTAGACAGGTACATGAATAGGACAGGTTTGAAGGGATATGGGCCAAACACGGGCAGGTGGGACTAGTGTAGCTGGGACATGTTGGCTGATGTGGACAAGTTGGGCTGAAGGGCCTGTTTCCATGCTGTATCAATCTATGACTCTATGACCAAAGACATACAGGTTCATAGGCTAATTGGTTTGGTAACAATTGTAATTTGTCCCCAGTGTGTAGGATAGTGTTAGTGTACGGAGATCGCCGGTCGACACAAACCAGTTGGGCCGAAGGGCCTGTTTCTGTGCTGTATCTCTGAACCAAACTAAACTAAACTAAACTAAACTAAAACAAATTATCCTAAACTAAACCAAAAAAGCTAAACTAAAGTAAACTAAATGAAAGCAGAATAAACTAAACTAAATTTAACTAAACTAAATAATATCAATGTCAAAGAACCGTACAGAAGTGTGATCAGACGGAGCTTTGTGTAATTGCAGCAAAATGGCTTTTCTCTTGCACACTGACCTTGCAATAAAGGCCAACGTGCTGCTTATCTTCCTAATTGCGTGTTGCACATATGGAGCGATCAGCATAGTAATGGCAGCACAGCTGTAACCTCCACCTTCAGCTGCTGATGGGAACTACGTGTGTCCCATTTTTACACAACCTCTGTGACCCAAATTTCACGGTGCTGCTTTTAATGTACTTTCGCATGTCCTCAACTCTTTTTCAGGGGTTCTGAGTAGAATTTAACTCAGAATTAAGTTAATTCTTAATTCTGAATTAAAGCACTGCACATGGCGGTGAAATTCAGTTTATCGGAATTGGCTTATTTAATCAGAGCATTGAATATAGGAGTAGGGAAGTAATGTTAAAATTATACAAGGCATTGGTAAGACCAATTCTGGAGTATGGTGTACAATTTTGGTCGCCTAGTTATAGGAAGGATGTCAACAAAATAGAGAGAGTACAGAGGAGATTTACTAGAATGTTGCCAGGGTTCCAGCAACTATGTTACAGAGAAAGGTTGAACAAGTTAGGTCTTTATTCTTTGGAGCGCAGAAGGTTAAGGGGGGACTTGATTGAGGTCTTTAAAATGATGAAAGGGATAGACAGAGTTGACGTGGATAAGCTTTTCCCATTGAGGGTAGGGAAGATTCAAACAAGAGGGCATGACATGAGAATTAAGGGACAGAAGTTTCGGGGTAACGTGAGGGGGAACTTCTTTACTCAGAGGGTGGTGGCTGTGTGGAATGAGCTTCCAGCAGAGGTGGTGGAGGCAGGATCGATTTTAACATTTAAAAGTAAAGTGGATAGGTATATGGACGTGAAGGGAATGGAGGGGTATGGTCTGAGTGCAGGTAGATGGGACTAGGGGAAAACAAATGGTCGGCACGGACTGGAAGGGTCGAGAGGGCCTGTCTCCGTGCTGTAATTGTTATATGGTTATATGGTTATTATTGTTACATGTACTGAGATACACAGGGTGACACGGTGGCGCTGCGATAGAGTTAGTGCCTTGCAGCGCCAGAGACCAAGGTTTGACGCTGACTATGGGTGCTGTCTGTAAGAAGTTTGTTCATTTTCCCTGTGACAATAGACAATAGACAATAGATGCAGGAGTAGGCCATTCCGCCCTTCGAACCAGTACCGCCATTCAATGTGATCATGGCTGATCACCCCCAATCAGTACCCCGTTCCTGCCTTCTCCCCGTATCCCCTGACTCCGCTATCTTTAAGAGCCCTATCTAGCTCTGACCACATGGGTTTTCTCCAGGTGCTCCGGTTTCCTCCCACACTCCAAAGACGCACAGGTTTGTAGGTTAATTTGGCAGTTGGTAAAAACAATTTAATTGTCCTTTGTGTGTAAGATACTGCTAGTGTATGTGGATAGCTGGTCGGCACGGACTTGGTAGGCTGAAGGGCCTGTTTCCGCACTGTATGTTTAAAGTCTCAAGTCTAAAGTAAAGTAAATACAGTGAAAATACGTTTTTTAAATTTGCTAACAGGGTAGATTATGCCGTACAATAGTACATCAGGTAGTGGAAAAGAGTAAATAATCAGAGTACAGAATATAGTGTTGCAGCCGCAGAGAAAAGTGCAGATAGAAACAAGTGCAAGGGCTACAACATGGTAGATTGGGAGATTGGGAATGTATCCTTGGGATCATAGGTCCGTTCAAGAGTCTGGTATGGAGTCGTCTTGTGTCTGGACCCTATTTCAGACTAATTGTCGGGGGGGGGGGGGGTTGTGTGGAAGCGGGGGGGGGGGGGGGGTGGAAGAAAGCTGGAAGAGAGGAGGGGCAGGATGGAGCCTGGCAAGTAATAGGTGGATACAGGTTTGAGGGGGGGGGGGGGGGGGGGGGGGGGGGGGGTTACATGTAGATAATTGAACAAAGACCAGAGATAAAAAGACAAAGATTTGCAAATTGTGAAGCTAGAAGAAGAAATGTAGGTGGAAGAGCTGGAAGAGAGGAGGGGCAGGATGGAGCTGGAAAGTAATAGGTGGATTTTGAGGGGGGGGGGGGAGGGGGTTACATGTAGATAATTGAACAAAGACCAGAGATAAAAAGACAAAGATTTGCAAATTGTGAAGCTAGAAGAAGAAATGTAGGTGGAAGGGAAGAGGGAGGGGAGAAATAGGGTTGGTCCAGATGGGGGAAAAGAGAGTAGGGTGGTTGGAGGTGGGGGGGAGGGTGGCAAAGGAAAGGGGTGTGGGAAGAAGTTGGGGGGGGGAATGGGTGGGGAGGTTGATAGTTACCTAAAATTGGAGAATTCAGAATTCATACTGGTGGATTGTCAGCTGGCGTTGTGCAATGGTATTGTCTATTGCCAAAACCACATCTTTGCATAACAGTGTTAGTTTAGTTTATTGTCACGTGTACTGAGGTACAGGGAAAAGCTCTTTTTGTTGCGTTGTATTCCGTCCGGAGAAAGATTATGCATGATTACTTTCAAGCCATCCACAGTGTACAGATAGAGGGAATAACGTTTAGTGCAAGATAAAATCCAGTAAAGGCCAATTCAAAATAGTCCAAAGGTTTCCAATGAAGTACATGTAAGGACAGGACTGTTCTCCAGTTGGTGATAGCATGGTTCAGTTGCCTGATAACAGCTGGGAAGGAAACTGTACCTGAATATGGAGGTGTGTGTTTATGGTTTTGTGTATTGAAAGAAGCACAATGTCTTTTGCCCTGGATTAGGGGAATCTAGAACAAGAGGACATAGGTTTAAGGCGATGGAGGAAAGATTTAATAGGAACCTGAGGGGCAACTTTTTTACACAAAGGATGATGGCTGTATGGACTGAGCTGCCGGAGGATAGCTGAGGCAGGTACTATCACAACATTTAAGAGAAATTTGGGCAGGTACATGGATAGGACAGGTTTAGATGGATATGGGCAGATGGGACTCGTGTAGATGGGGCATGTTGGTCGGTGCGGGCAAGTTGGGCTGAAGGGCTTGTGTGACTCTATGGCTCTCTCTATGACTCTATGCTTATGTTGTATCTGTTTATCCCCAGCTCCACTCTGACGTTGACCGGGGTGATGGCTCCATCAAGTACGTGCTTTCAGGAGAAGGGGCGGGTTCCATCTTCATCATTGACGAGAGCACGGGGGACATCCACGCCACCAAACGGCTGGACCGCGAGGAGCAGGCGTACTACGCTCTGCGGGCGCAGGCTGTCGACCGGCTCACCAACAAACCCGTCGAACCTCTCTCCCAGTTTATCGTCAAGATTCAGGACATCAATGACAACGAGCCACGGTTTCTGGACGGACCCTACCTCACCAGCATCCCGGAAATGTCTCCTGTGGGTAGGTTTGAGATTAGTTTTGTTTCGTTTAGAGATACAGCGTGGAAGCAGGCCCTTCGGCCCACCGAGTCCGCCCCGGCCAGCTATCCCCGCACACTAACATTACCCTCCACACTGGGGATAATTTCTACTTTTACCAAGTTAATTAACCTACAAACTTGTACTAGTATGAGGAAAATGGAGCAGCCGGAGAAAATCCACACAGGTCATGGGGAGAAGGTACAAACTCCGGACAGACAGCACCCGTAGTCAGGATCGAACCCGGGTCTCTGGCGTTGTAAGGCAGCAACTCTACCCCTGCGCCACCGTGCCGCCCCAATAGTTATTAATTAACTAGAGATATTAGTTAGTTTAGTTTAATGTCACAAGTACCGTGGCACATTAAAAAGCTTTTTTGGTATGTGCTAACCAGCCATCCACAGCGTACAGATACATGATAAAGGGAATAATGTTTAGTGCAAGATAAAGTCCAGTAAAGTCTGATTAAAGATAGTCCAAGGGTCTTCAATGAGGTAGATAGTAGCTCAGGGCAGTTGTTGATAGAATGGTTCAGTATTATTATAGTCCTTTTGCCTTCTGCTAATCTCAAATGTCCTTTCAATTGTGACATAGAGCCAAAGACAATGGAAACTGTTCCTTCGGCCCATTAAGTCCATGCTAGCCATCAACCATCCATTTAGACTAAAGGACACAAAGTGCTGAAGTAACTCAACAGGTTTAGTTTAGTTTTATTTTACTTTAGAGATACAGCATGGAAACAAGGCCTTGAGCCCACTGATCCCGCGGCGACCAACAATCACTAGCACTATCCTACACACTAGGGACAACTTACAATTTACAGAGGCCGATTAACCTACAAACCTGCACATTTGTGGAGAGTGGGAGGAGATCGGAGCACCCGGAGAAAACCCACACAGATCACACGGAGAACGTACAAACAGACAGCAGCCGAGGTCATGATCGAACCTGGGTCTCTGGCACTGAGAGGCAGCAACTCCACCGCTGCCCTACTGTGCCACTCAGTGTACAGTTGCCAATTAGTTGTTGCCACATAATCTATGGCCCTCACTTGAGTGGCCTCCCACCTGTCCCCACCAGCAAGGCACTCGCCTTCTGACACAACAAAGGGTTCAAAGTGTGCAAGATTCACATTGTGCTCAGTGCACAGTCCACCTCACACGTTCAGTTACTTATTCACACAACTCCCAGCTTTATAGAAAAATCCTTCAACATAGTGAATGACCCAGGAGAGTAAGTCCCAACAGTCACATTGATTAAAAGCACTTTTGATACTGCGATTATTCATTTTAAATTACAATTGATAAAATATCCACTTATATTTCTCCTGCAATACATGAATATTAAACCTTGTTTCCATTACTCTGGGACAGAATTGATGGTCACTGAATCATGTTGCAGTATCTTTTGTATAAATAATTGATAGGCTTCATACGTACAATGGTGTTAAACTGCAAGAATCAATTATTAATTTAGTAACCTATACCAGATACATTCAACATTTCATCTTCTATTTTATATTTTTTCCCCTCTAATGGACGTGGTTGAAGGGGGGTCTCATTGTAAACATTCCCAGATATTAGACCAACCAGTTACTTATGGGATATACATCTGTAGGAATGCAGTACTGTAGATGATGGGTGTTAATGTACAGCCCAGACCATCACCCAAACCAACCTCCCTCCCATCTGACTCCATCTACACTTCACGCTGCCTCGGCAAGGCCACCAGCATAATCAAGGACCAGTCTCACCCTGGTCACTCCCTCTTCTCCTCTCTCCCATCAGGCAAAAAGTATAGAAGTATGAAAATGCACACCTCCAGATTCAGGGACAGTTTCTTCCCAGCGGTTATCAGGCAACTGAACCACCCTATCAACAACTAGGGAGCGGTCCTGACCTTCCATCCACCGCTTCAAGACCCTCGGACTATGTTTAATTGGACTTTACTGGACTTTATCTTGAACTTAACATTATTCCCATTATCCTGTATCTGTACACTGTGGACGGCTTGTTTGTAACCATGTCTTTCCGCTGACTGGTTAGCACGCAGTAAAAAAGCTTTTCACTGTACCTTGACAATAAACCAAACTAAATTAAACTAACCTGAGGGAATGCTGTGCTGCAGATAGACGCAAAATGCTGGAGTAACTCAGGCAGCATCTCCGGAGAAAAGGAATAGGTGATGTTTCGGGTTGAGACTCTTCTTCAGACTGAGAGTCAGGGGAGAGAGAGATTAGAGATATGAAAAGGTACAAAGGACAAATGAATGAAAGGTATGAAAAGAACAAATCTGTAGGTAATGGGTGCAGAGCTGCAGACTGAGGTAATGCTGTACTTAGGGGACAGTTGTTGGAACGCATAACAGTGCAGCACAGAAACAGGCCCTTCGGCCCACAGCGTCCATGCCCAACATGATGCCCAGTCAAACTAATCTCCTCGGTCTGTGTACCACGTCACTGTGAAGGGACAGGTTAGGCTGCAGGTAATATAAAGAGTCATTCACTAGTTCCACTGAATTGTGCTTTGGGCTAATGTGAATGGATTTTAATAGCTATCCGGCCACCTCATGATAACAGCTACTGCCATCGACTTTTTTTAACCAAAAAATGCTTTTGCCCATTTAGATGTCAATGCAAAATGATGATATAATTGGAGGAGGATTTCATCATTATGTGGCCAATCCCACTTACAGCAACTGGGCAACTTAACAGCACAGTAACAGGCCCTTCAGCCCACAATGTTGGTGCTGAAGTTGAATTAATCCCAGCTGCGTGCACTTGATCCATGTCTCTCCATTTCCTGCTTATCCATGTGCCTTCTTGAACACCACTGTCATATCTACCTCCACCACCACCCCTGGCTGTGCATTCCAGGCACCCACCATGCTCTGCGTAAAAATAATCTTGCCCCACACATCCTCTTTAAATTTAGCCCCTCTCACCTTAATTTTGTGCCCTCGAGTCTTTGATATTTCCACCTTCGGAAGAGGTTGTCCACCTTATATGTGATAGTCCTGAAGGGTCCTGACCCAAAACCTCATCCATCCATGTTCTCCAAAGATGCTGCCTGACCCACTGAGTTACTCCAGCACTCTGTGTCTATCCAGCAATACGTTCATTTCTGGTACAGTGAGGCGTGGGTTAAATGTGTTGATGTCCACGTTGCTTGACAACTGAAATGTAGTCAGTCATACTGTATTGAAAGTGTCCCTTCAGCCCATCTAGTTCGTGCTCACCAAGTTGGCCCCATCCAAGCTAATCGCATTTGCCCGTGTTTGGTCCCTTTCCATCTGAACCTTTTGGACTTGAATCATACAAAATGGAGGTGACTCTTGTGTACTGCCTCAGTGTGCTCTACTATTCGCACACTCGTGATTGTGATAGTGCATAATAACATTTGATTGTGCTTCTGCATAATAACATTTTTACTGAACTGCATGCAAAAAAAATGAATTTTTGCTATACCCAGGAACATGTGGTGAAAATGTTGTTTAATTTAGTTTATCGATACAGCGTGGAAGGCCCTTCAGCCCACCGAGTCCATGGCGGACAGCGATCACCCGTACACTAACACTATCCTACACACTAGGGACAATTTCCAGAACCCAATTAACCTACCTGGGGTGGCGTGGTGGTAGAGTTGCTGCCTAACAGCACCAGAGGCCTGGGTTCGATCCTGCCTATGATTGCTGTCTGTACGGAGTTTGCACGTGTTTCCCGTGAATGCCTGGGATGCTCCAGATTTCCACCCACAATCCAAGGACGTAGGTTAATTGGCTTTGGTAAAATGGTAAATTGTCCTTTAGAGGATAGTGTAGAGGATAGTGCAGGGATCGCTGGTTAGCGTGGACTCGCTGCTTAGCGTGTTTCTGCGCTGTATCTGAAAATTAAACTAAACTACTAACCTGCATGTCTTTGAAATGTGGGAGAGAACCAGATCACCCGGAGAAAACCCACACGGTCAGAGGGAGAACGTACAAACTCCGTGCAGACTGCACCCGTAGTCGGGATTGAACCTGAGTCTCTGGCTCTGTAAGGCAGCAACTCGACCGCTGCGCCACCGTGCCGCCCACGGTACTTCAATAAAGCACCATTGGACCATTGAGCTCTCTATGCACCTGTCCAGATGTCTTTTAAATGTTGTTAATAGTCTTCAAAATATATTAATTAAAATATTTTAGATTAGCCAGCTGGCACAGTGGAACATGAGCAGGCTTTTTTAAATCATGAGCCCAGGAATTTAATTTCTCCACTGCCATATCCTTCAACGTGTAGGGACGGTGTACAGTTACATTCCTACCAACAGACTTGGAATCAAAACAATGTTGACGTTCAACGTTGGCTTTGAGAGAACTTGGCATCCAGCACTCAAGTGTGTGGGAGTGTTGTCCACAGTTGCTGCCCACACCTCGAATTAAATTAGACGGACTGGGTGTGTGGAGATTTGTGGACTGGAAGCTGGAATCCACCCATGACAAGGACAAATTGTCTCCCATTTTGCAATTCAGAGAATTGGTAAGAAATCTTCCAGACGCAAACAGGAAAGACCATGCAAATAATTCAACATCCTCTCATGCATTTACTCATTATTAAATCGTAGAATAGAACAGGATAGTAGTGTGTGCGGTGGCGGCACAGTTGCTCAGCGGTAGAGTTGCTGCCTTACAGCGCCAGAGACCCGAGTTCGATCCTGACCAAGGGTATAGTCTGTATAGAATGTGTACATTCTCCCCGTGACCTTGTGGTTTTTTTTCTGAGTGTTTAGTTTTGTTTAAAGAGACAGTGTGGAAACAGGCCCTTTGGCCCAATAGGTCCGTGCCAGCCAGCGACCTCCAGACACTAACATTATCCTATTCACACGAGGGACAAGCTTTACAATTTTAACGCGACAATTAGCCCACAAACCTGTATGTCTTTGGAGTTCGGGAGGAAACCGGAGCACCCGGAGAAAACCCACACAATTCATGACTAGAAGGCATAAACTCCATACAGAGAGCACCCGTAGTCAGGATCGAACCTAGATCTCTGGTACTGTAAAGCAGCAGCTCTACCGGTGCGTCATTGTGCAACCATGAGGTTTACGAGAATTATCCCAGGAATGATTGGGTTAACATATGATAAGCATTTGATGGCACTGGGCTGTACCTGCGGGAGTTTAGGATAAGATGGGACCTCATTTAAACTTAACGAATCGTGAAAGGCCTGGATATAGTGACTGCGGAGAGGATGTTTCCACGAGTAGGAGAGTCTAGGACCAGATGCCGTAGCCTCCGAATAAAAGGATAGACCTTTAAAAAGATGAGGAGGAATTTATTTCGTAGTGAATCTGTGGAATTCATTGCCACAGACGGCTGTGGATGCTGTCATTGGGTATTTTTAAGGCGGAGATTGAAATATTCTTGATTATTATGGGGAGAAGGCAGGAGAATGGGGTTGGGAAGGAAAGATAGATCGGTCGTGTTTGAATGGCAGAGAGGACCTAATTCTGCTCCTATAACATATGATCTTAATAGTGTGCCCACCATTGCTACAGACACTAAACCAGTATATGGCACTAGAGACCCAGGTTCAATCCTGACCTGTTTGGAGTTTGCAAGTACTCCCCAAGGGCCTGCTTTCATGCTGTTTCTCTAAACTAAAACTTTGACAATGGTATTTGATGTGTTGAATCCACTAACAAGTGGTCCACTCTGTTTCCGCACAGGGACCTCAGTGATACAAGTGACGGCCACAGACGCAGATGACCCGACCTATGGAAGCAGTGCCAGGGTGGTCTACAGTATTCTGCAGGGACAGCCATACTTCTCCGTGGAGCCAAAGACAGGTGACCATCACTCCCAGCATTGACCCTGCCTCAGAGTGTGGCTTGAATGAATGAATGAATGAATGAATGAATGAATGAATGAATGGATGGATGGATGAATGGATGAATGAATAATATTCTATTGTCGCATGTACCTCGGGCACAGATGTCGCCAAGTGTCACCACAAGTGCCGCCACGTTTTGACGCCGACAGTTACGACAGTTCACCGAACAGTGCTATCTACCGTCTGGACAAACAGCATCTCGGCAGAGAAGGAATGGGTGACATTTCAGGTCGAGACCCATTTTCAGATCCTCGGCCAGAAACATCACCCATTCCTTCTACCCAGAGATGCTGTCTGTCCCGCTGAGTTACTCCAGCTTTTTGCGGTTATCTCCGGTCTATCTCCGGTTTAAACCAGCATCGGCATTCCTTCCTACACCAAACCTGACCTTCGTTCTGCCTTCGTTCTGCTCATTCTCTTTGGCCCCCACCTGCCGGGTCCTCTCTTCGTTCCTGATGGCCCTTCCCACCTACATCCAAGACATGATTACTAAGGGTGTCAGGGATTATGGGGAGAAGGCGGGAGGATGGAGTTGAGCGGGAACGATAGATCAGCCTTGATTGAATGGCGGAGTAGACTTGATGGGCTGAATGTCCTAGTTCTTCCCCTGGAACTTATGAACCTTTGAAGACAGGTTACATATTTGTTAAAATAAAAACTGGGAGAAAGGTCCCGGCCTTTCCTTTTTCTGAAGAGATGCTGCCTGGCCCGCTGAGTTACTACAGCACTTTCCGTCTATCTTTGGTATAAACCAACATCTGCAGTTCATTGCTTCCATAGCTTGTGTAAAACCCTGCGGCAGTGGAGAATAATGTTTCCTTCCAGCACCCAAGGTCGGCAGAATGTGAGGAGTTGCATTTCATCTCACACCGTACTCCACCTGTCACACTTCAAGCTCCGTTACACATGCAGTCTAAAGCTTACAACTGTTACCCGAATGGCAGTGTGCTCTTCAGCCGATCAATAATTCAGCTGGTTCAGAGACAGCAGGACGCAGGCAGGGGAAGAAGTTTGGCACAGCAAGCTCTTGTGTTGCTTCCAATATTGAAATAGAACCTTTAATAGGCTTTTGGATAAGCCTGTAGATATGTAGGGAATAAAGGGATACAGATTGGGTTCAGGCAGATATGAGTTTGCCTTGGCATCATGTTGGGCACAGTCATTGTGGGCCGAAGGGTCTTTCTTATGTTCACATTCACAACTTATAGGAGGAGAATTAGGCGATTTGGCCCATCGAGTCTACTCCGCTGTGCAATTATGGCTGATCTCTGCCTCCTAATCCCATTTTCCTGCCTTCTCCCCTTGGCACCTGTTCTAATCAAGAATTTGTCTATCTCTGCCTTAAGAATATCCACTGACTTGGCCTCCACAGCGCTCTGTGGCAATGAGTTCCACAGATTAACTACCCATTGATTCTCCCACCAGTGGAAACATCCTTTCCACATCCACTCTATGATGCTCAGAAACAGGCCCTTCAGCCCACAATGTCTGTTCCATGTTTTATGTTCTAGGTTAACATAGATGTCACTGAGAAAGGGGTGTTTTCCTTGTCCATTCCCTGGCTGGGTGTGCAGCCATGGACGAGGATGCACAGAACTGCAGATGCAGATTTACAGAAACAACAACTCAACAGGTCAGGGAGCATCTCTGGAGGACATGGATAGGTGATGTTTCGGGTCGGGACTATTCTTCAGATTCATTGTAGTTGGGGGGCGGGGGGTTGGGGGGGATGCGGAGGGAGGGGGTTCGTTGGTTAGTTAGCTAAAATTGGAGAATTGGAGAAGGAAGACATATCATGCTGGAGTACATCAATGGGTCGGGCAGCATCCCTGGAGAACATGGATAGATGACATTTCAGGTCGGGACCCTTCTTCAGACTGATAGTTGGGGGGCGGGGGGTGGAGAAAGCTGGAAGGAAGTTGGGGGTGGGACTAAACCAGGCAAATGATAGATGGATGCTGGCTAAGAGGGTTTGATTGGTAAATTGTTGTAGAAGGGCTAGGAAGGATTGGCAGATTGTTGGGTCATAACCCTTCTTCAGACCCCGCTTGTATTCATATTCACATTGACATTCTTTGGTATAAACCAGCATCTGGAGGGTCCCGACCCGAAAGGTCACGTGAACATTTTCTCCAGAGATGCTGCCTGACCGGCTGAGTTGCTCCAGTGTTTTGTGTCCATCCGCAGTTCCTTGTTATTACGTTCAATGTTCATCAGCTGCCCAAGCGGGTTACGAGGCGCCCCCTCCTGCAGTTTACGTGCGGCCTCAGTCTGGCAGTGGAGGAGGCCCAGGACAGAAAGCTCAATGTGGGAATGGGAAGGGAAGTTCAAGTTGTTAACATGGAAAGTTGTGAATGGGATTGTCTGGCGTTGCTGAGAAATTCTAACGTATCTAGTTTCTACTGAGAGAGTAGGAGTGCGCTAGTGCCTTCTGCTGATGTCATGCTATTGGATCTCCAGCAGTAATTAATTTTAAGTCATCTTATTGACACAATGTCTCATTTTTAAAGTGAAACTTTTTTCCCGGTGACTGCAAGTGTTCATTATCTTTTGGCGGGATCATTAGGAACCCATTGGTGCTGGACTCTGGCTTGACAGAGATTGGGAGACATAATATCAAAACTGGGAGAGTTGGTATAATTAGAAGCTCTCGTGAAAGCTGTTGTCAGCGACTGATTAAACTGAAGAGGAGAATTACTGGACTGAAACCTGTCTCCAACCACAGTTCAGTAAAGGTTGGCTACCATCTCTCATTAGTAGATGATTTAACATCTCGCGGATGAAATTTTGTGGATATAAATCTGCCGTGCGGTATTGTTTAAGAAAAAGGGACTGTGGTGGACTTTAGACTTTAGAGATACGGCGCACAAACGTGCCCTTCGGCCCACGGTGTTCGCGCCAACCAGCGATCACCGTACACCAGTGCTATCCTACACACTAGGGACAATTTTACAACTTGATCAAAGCCAATTAACGTACAAACCTGTATGTCTTTGGGGAGTGGGAGAAGGTGCAATGGATCTGAGGTCAGGATTGAACCTGGGTCTTTGGGTCCCAGAGAAACTGTAAGGCAACGTCTCTAATAGCTGCGCCACCATGCCACAAATGGAAGACAGGAGAGATTAAAGGGTGGTAGTGTGTGGTGAAGCAGGATGGGATTGTTTGGGCAATACAACATGGACCTGTAAGAAGTGTGATTGAAACAGCAGATCAATTTCTGGGAAGACTGAACTCAACTCTTTATGAGAATGCTCCCGGGGATGTTTGGGTTAATGTATAAGGAGCGTTTGATGACTCTGGGTCTGTACCTACTGGAGTTTAGAGGATGATGGGCGATCTCATTGAAACCTACCAAATAAAGAAAGGTCTACATAATGTGGATGTGGAGATGATGTTTCCATTCGTGGAAGTGCCTACGATCAGAGGGCACAGCCTCAAAATATAAGGATCTACCTTTAGAATAGAAGCATAGAAACATAGAAAATAGGTGTAGGAGTTGGCCATTTGGCTCTTCGACCCAGCACCGCCATTCAATATGATCATGGCGGATCATTCAAAATCAGTACCCCGTTCCTGCTTTCTCCCCATATCCCTTGATTCCTTTAGCCCTAAGAGCTAAATCTAACTCTCTCTTGAAAACATCCAGTGAATTGGCCTCCACTACCTTCTCGGGCAGAGAATTCCACAGATTCACAACTTTGGGTGAAAACGTTTTTCCTCATCTCAGTCCTAAATGGCCTACTCCTTATTCATAAACTGTGACTCCTGGTTGTCGACTCCCCCAACATCGGGAACATTTTTCCTGCATCTAGCCTGTCCATTCCCTTAAGAATTTTATATGTTTCTGTAAGATCCCCTCTCAACCTTCTAAATTCCAGTGAACATAAGCCCAGTTGATCCATTCTTTCATCATAAATGGAGATAAGGAGGACTTTCTTTGGTCAGAGGGTGCTGAATCTGTGGAATTCTTTGCCACATTTGGCTGTGGAGGCCAAGTCATTGGGTATTTTTAACATGAAGATTGACTTAATTTTTGATCAGTAAGGTTAGGGAGGAGAAGGCAGGAGGATGGGGTCGAGAGGGCAAAATAGATCAGCCATGATTAAATGACGAAGCAGACTTAATGGGGCGAATGGCCTAACTCTGCTTTTATGGTCCTATGTCTCAAGGTCTAATATTAAGTTGAAAGGCCTAATATGCATACGTGACAATAAAGAACCATTGAACCATTGAACCGTGGAAGATGGGGGTCCCATTCCTTAGCTAACATTGGGCTTTATCTAAATGGGACTGTGTGGGAGTAGGATGGGGCATTAATGTGACCAGTGATCCAATGCCATTGCCACACTGAAGGAGGCATTGTGCACAATGTTTGGTCTCCCGGCGTTGAGTTGACCACATTGAGAACAGCGCCTATTGATGTTAGTGAGCATTGAACCAGATAAAAACTCAGGTTGAAAATTAACCACAAGCCATAATCTAATGCAGAGAACTGGTGCCAACTCTAATCTCTCTCATCTCTCCGCACCCCACTTGCGAGAGAGAACAAGAGATAACTGCATTTTTGTTAGCCAAGATGACTAAAGAATTTGCAGTGCTCGGGTTAAAAATGTGGCAACGTGTTTGAATCTGGAGCTGGAAAGCCGGAAATGGTGCAGAGAAGATTTACGAGGATGTTGCCAGGACTCGAGGGGCTAGGTTATAGGGCGAGGTTGAGCAGGTCTAGGACCCTATTCCTTCAGGGCCTGTCCCACTGTACGAGCTAATTCAAGAGTTCTCCCGCGTTTCCCCTGATTCGAATGCAGAGAATTACGGTACTAGCCACTCGTAGGTGCTCGGGGCTCTCGTGGACTTTTTTCAACATGTTGAAAAATCTTCACGAGTCTTCATGAGCTTACCGCATTTTCCCGAGTACCTGCCGTTAGCGTTATGAGTCGCTAAGAGACGTCCCAAGCTTCGACGTACCCGCTACATATATTCTACGTGCTTACCACGAGTTAGATTTATTTTTAAACACTGGAGAGCGCTTGAATTAGCTCTTACAGTGGGACAGGCCCTTTGGGAGCACAGGAGGATAGGGGGTGATCTTATAGAGGTACACAAAGTCATGTGAGGAATAGATCGGCTAGATGTCCAGAGTTGAAGGAGCCACTAAATCTCACGACTTTTAGGCACAGCATGTTCCCGTTGTGTAGTAACGAGCAGCGTCACATGAGTAGAGAACTGGGATTCAAAATGTACCAAAAACCCACGTGGACAAGAAGTTGCCACAGAGTCTCTTGCCCAGCAGAGGGTAATTAAGAACCAGAGGACATAGCTTTAAGGTGAGTGGGGGGGAGAAGATTTAATAGGAACCTGAAGGGTAATTTTTTCACACAAAGGGTGGTTGGTGTATGGAACAAGCTGCTGGAGGAGGTAGTTGAGGCTGGTACAATCGCAACCTTTTAGAAACAATTACACAGGTACATGGATAGGACAGGTTTAGAGACATATGGGCCAAATGCAGGCAGGTGGGACTAGTGTAGATGTAATAAATTGGGCCGAAGGGCCTGTTTCCACACCATAAGACTCCATGACTCCTGACTCTATACTCCCTGACTCTACGAATCAAGGAAGCTTAATGTTGTATAGGGAGGAACTGTAGATGCTGGTTTACATCGAAGATAGACACAAAATGCTTGAGTAACTCAGCAGGTCTGGCAGCATCTCTGGGGAAAAAGTATCGGTGACGTTTCGTGTCGGGCCCTTCTTCAGTATTGTGTTCTGTTTTGGTGAGTTTAGGAAGGATATCGTTAAGCCGGAAAGAATGTTGAGACGTTAAGAGGATGTTGCCAGGACCCGAGGGCCTGTTATGTAAGGAGTGATTGGGAAAACCCCGCAGTCTGAGGAAGGGTTTTGACCCAAAACGTCACCTATTCCTTTTCTCCAGAGAATGCTGCCTGACCCGCTGAGTTACTCCAGCATTTTGTGTGCATCTTCTAGGCACTAAATTGTGTTCCCTTGTGTTATTTAAAAAAAAATTGTTTTACCTTGAATATGAGTCATGGTGTTCCGTGACTATTGTTAAATTTTACACGTTAACGAACACTGCCCACGAACAGACATGTCGGATAACTAATTCTCTTTCTAATTATTTTGACGGCAGAATTGTCAAGCTCAGCACATTGTTAAACTGGCAAGAGATTATTCATCTCAATAAAATGAAGCCTGTCCCTTTCACCATAATATTTTACACAGGCATCAATTTGACTTTGACTGTTAACATTGATATTTATAGCCTGAAAGTTCATCTGAGCGATATCATGGCACAGCGTCTTAATTTGTGTTTGTTTCCGATGCTTCCCTCTGCCAGTATTTGCAGAGGTGCATTTTTTAACAGGTTTTAGTTTCGTTTAGAGATTCAGCGTGGAAACAGGCCCCATCGCCAACCAGCAATCACCCCGCACACTAGTTCCATCCGACACACACTAGGGGCAATTTACCGGAGCCAATTATCCTACAAACCTGTGTACGAAAGAACTGCTGATGCCGGTTTACACTGAAGAGAGACATAAAATGCTGGAGCAACTCAGTGGGTCAGGCAGCATCTCTGGAGAAAAGGAATAAGTGACATTTCGGGTCGAGAGCCTTCTTCAGACTGAGAGACATGGGAGAGGGAAACTAGAGGTGTGAAAAGGCACGGTGCAACTCCGAGCCGGCACGGATGGTCAAGGAGCCCACAATGGTCCGTTGTTGGCCGTGGCAGAGGTGATAATGAAGGGATATGAACAGTGAAACTGGCAGGGTGTATAGCGTGGGTGGGAGGGAATGCAAGGGGTTTACTTGAAATTATAGAAATCAATATTCGTACCGCTGGGTTGTAATCTGCACGTCTTTGAAATGTGGGCGGAAACCGGAGCACCCAGAGAAAACCCACGCGTTCACGGGAAGAACGTACAAACTCCCTACAGACAGCACCCGTGGTCAGGGTTGAACCTGCGTCTCTGGCGCTGTGAGGCAGCAGCTCAACCGCTGCGTCACTGTTTAGTCCCTGTTAAAACCAGGGCTGATTGAATCAGAGTGAAGTGGGTCTCTATACGGTCGCATCGAAAAGACTGATTTCAGGAGTCATTTGTTCTGTGATTGATATTGCTACAGAGATTACATATTCTTCTATTTTAAGATTGCAGTAAGAATAAGTTCAATAAAGCATATGGAAGCCTTGACTCTCTAAGTGGCGGCATTGATAATAAATGTGAGGAGGTCATGCTTTGTAAATCACAATTAATATGTTTACTAGGCCGGGCGACTTTCGAGACCACCTTACAGTATGTGACTGGGGAAGGTCATCATAGAAACATACAGCATGGAATCAGACCCTTCTGCCCAACATGTCCATGCCAACCGAGATACCCCATCTAAGTTAGTCGTATTTGCCTGCATTAGGCGCACGTCCCTCTAAAACGTTCCTATCCATGTAGTTGTCCAAAAGGCTCGACCCGAAATGTCACCTCTCCATGTTCTTCAGAGATGCTGACTGACCGGCTGAGTTACCATTGCACTTAGAATCATAGTTATACAGTATAGAAACAGGCCCTTTGGCCCAACTTTCCCACTTGCCCATAACATGCCCCATCTACACTAGTCCCTCCTCCCCACACTTGACACATAATCCTCTAAATCTATAATCTCCAAATGTCTCTTAAACGTAATGACAGTACTTGCCTCAACTACCTCCTCTGATAACTCGTTCCATACACCCACCAACCTTTGTGTAAAAAAGTTATCCCTCAGGTTCTTATTAAATCTTTCCCCCTTCACCTTAAACCTATGTCCTCTGGTTCATGACCTCTGTGCATTTACCTGATCTATTCCTCTCTTGATCTTGTACACTGGGACCTCTTTTGGGGAAGGCATGATCTGTACACAAAGGACGGGTTGCACTTGAGCCCGAGGGGGACCAATATCCTGGCAGGGAGATTTGCAAAGGCTACTGGGGAGACTTTAAACTAGAAAGGCTGGGGGGAGGGACTCGGGTAGAGGGGGCTAGGGGTCAGGGTGTGGGGCAAGAGGCAGAGAAGGGAAGCACTCGGATCCAAAATGTAGGCGAGAAAGATGAAAAAGATAATAGACCGAGAATAAGGGATGGTGGGTTTCTAAAATGTGTATATTTTAATGCTAGGAGCATTGTAAGTAAGGTGGACGAACTTAGAGCCTGGATTGACACCTGGAAATATGATGTTGTGGCAATCAGTGAAACATGGTTGCAGGAGGGCTGTGATTGGAAACTAAATATTCCAGGATTTCGTTGCTTCAGGTGTGATAGAATTGGAGGGACCAGAGGGGGAGGTGTTGCATTGCTTGTCAGAGAAGATATTACAGCAGTGCTTTGGCAGGATAGATTAGAGGGCTCGTCTAGGGAGGCTATTTGGGTGGAACTGAGAAGTGGGAACGGTGTAGCAACACTTTTAGGGGTGTATTATAGACCGCCAAATGGGGAGCGTGAATTGGAAGAGCAAATATGTAAGGAGATAGCAGATATTAGTGGTAAGCACAAGGTAGTGATTGTGGGAGATTTCAATTTCCCAAAAATAGACTGGGAAACACATTCTGTAAATGGGCTGGATGGTTTGGAGTTTGTAAAATGTGTGCAGGATAGTTTTTTGCAGCAGTACATAGAGGTATCGACCAGAGAAGGGGCAGTGCTGGACCTCCTGTTAGGAAATGAGGCAGGTCAGGTGACGGAGGTATGCGTTGGTGAGCACTTCGGGACCAGTGATCACAATACCA
The DNA here is from genome assembly GCA_035221665.1 of Okamejei kenojei. NCBI lineage: Eukaryota > Metazoa > Chordata > Chondrichthyes > Rajiformes > Rajidae > Okamejei > Okamejei kenojei. The sequence goes on from CM069134.1 coordinate 33,140,593, forward strand.
TTAGTTTCAATATAATTATGGAGAGAGTCAGAACTGGACCTAGGGTAGAGATTTTTGATTGGAGAAAGGCTAACTTTGAGGGAATGCGTAAGGATTTAAAGGAGTGAATTGGGACACTTTGTTTCATGGGAAGGATGTAGAAGAGAAATGGAGGACATTTAAAGGGGAAATTGTAAGAGTACAGAATCTTTATGTCCCTGTTAGGTTGAAAGGAAATAGTAAAAATTGGAAAGAGCCATGGTTTTCAAGGGAAATTGGACACTTGTTTCGAAAAAAGAGAGATATCGGAGGCGTGGAGTAAATGAGGTGCTAGAGGAGTATAAAGAATGTAAAAAGAATCTTAAGAAAGAAATTAGGAAGGCTAAAAGAAGATATGAGGTTGCTTTGGCAAGAAAGGTGAAAGTAAACCCAAAGGGCTACAGCTATATTAATAGCAAAAGGATAACGAGGGATAAAATTGGACCATTAGAGAACCAGAATGGACAGCTATCTGCTGAGCAAAAGAGATGGGGGAGATATTAAACAATTTCTTTTCTTCGGTATTCACCAAGGAGAAGGATATTGAACTCGGTGAGTTAAGGGGAAAGAGTAGAGTAGCTATGGAAACTATGAGATTCAAAGAGGAGGAAGTACTGACACTTTTGAAAAATAAAAGTGGATAAGTCTCCAGTCCTGACAGGATATTCCCTAGGACATTGAGGGAAGTTAGTGTAGAAATAGCAGGAGCTATGACAGAAATATTTCAAATGTCATTAGAAACGGGAATAGTGCCGGAGGATTGGCGTACTGCGCATGTTGTTCCATTGTTTAAAAGGGTTCAAAGAATAAACCTAGCAATTATAGACCTATTAGTTTGACGTCAGTGGTGGGCAAATTAATGGAAAGGATACTTAGAGATAATATATATAAGCATCTGGATAAACAGGGTCTGATCAGGAACAGTCAACATGGATTTGTGCCTGGAAGGTCATGTTTGACAAACCTTCTTGAATTTTTTGAAGCGTAACTAGGGAAATTGATGAGGGTAAAGCAGTGGATGTTGTCTATATGGATTTTAGTAAGGCCTTTGACAAGGTTCCCCATGGAAGGTTGGTTAAGAAGGTTCAATCTTTGGGTGTTAATGGCGGAGTAGCAAGATGGATTCAACAGTGGCTGAATGGGAGATGTCAGAGAGTAATGGTGGGTGGATGGCTGTTTGTCAGGTTGGAAGCCGGTGACCAGTGGGGTGCCTCAGGGATCTGTGTTGGGTCCACTGTTGTTTGTCATGTACATCAATGATCCGGATGATGGGGTGGAAAATTGGATAAGTAAGTATGCAGATGATACTAAGATAGGTGGTGTTGTGGATAATGAAGTAGATTTTCAAAATCTACAGAGAGATTTGGGCCATTTGGAAAAGTGGGCTGAAAGATGGCAGATGGAGTTTAATGCTGATAGTGTGAAGTGCTACATCTTGGCAGGACAAATCAAATAGGACGTACATGGTAAATGGTAGGGAATTGAGGAATGCTGTGGAACAGAGGGATCTAGGAATAACTGTGCATAGTTCCCTGAAGGTGGAATCGCATGTAGATAGGGTGGTAAAGAAAGCCTTTGGTGTGCTGGCCTTTATAAATCAGAGCATTGAATATAGGAGTAGGGAAGTAATGTTAAAATTGTACAAGGCATTGGTAAGACCAATTCTGGAGTATGGTGTACAATTTTGGTCGCCTAGTTATAGGAAGGATGTCAACAAAATAGAGAGAGTACAGAGGAGATTTACTAGAATGTTGCCAGGGTACCAGCAACTATGTTACAGAGAAAGGTTGAACAAGTTAGGTCTTTATTCTTTGGAGCGCAGAAGGTTAAGGGGGGACTTGATTGAGGTCTTTAAAATGATGAAAGGGATAGACAGAGTTGACGTGGATACGTTTTTCCCATTGAGGGTAGGGAAGATTCAAACAAGAGGGCATGACATGAGAATTAAGGGACAGAGGTTTCGGGGTAACGTGAGGGGGAACTTCTTTACTCAGAGGGTGGTGGCTGTGTGGAATGAGCTTCCAGCAGAAGTGGTGGAGGCAGGATCGATTTTAACATTTAAAAGTAAAGTGGAAGGGAATGGAGGGGTATGGTCTGAGTGCAGGTAGATGGGACTAGGGGAAAACAAATGGTCGGCACGGACTGGAAGGGCCGAGAGGGCCTGTTTCCGTGCTGTAATTGTTATATGGTTATATGGTTATATTGTTACACCTCTGTAAGGTACAGAACAGATCAACATTGGCACCTATGGCCAAAGAGCCCACAATGGTCCATTGTTGGCTGTGGAGGAGGTGATAATGAGGGTATACGAACAGTGAAACAAGGGTTGGGCAGGGACGGATAAACTAGATTTGTTTTCCCTGGAGCCGAGGCTGAGAAGTGACATGATAAGAGGTATCAAAAATTATGAAAAAGGGAAGATAATCAAATCCCTTTGGTGGGGGAGTCTACAACTGACGGGCACAGGTTTATGGTGAGAGGGCGCAATTTCAAAGTGGATCTCTACTGCTGCCCAACTGTGCCCCCACTGAGAGGTAAATTATTCACAATTTAAAAAAAATAGTCAGTATATTGAATGAGCTCCCAGAGGAGGTGGTGAATTCTGAACTCCCCTTCCCATTTCCACACTGACCTTTCTATCCTGGGCCTCTTGCACTGTCAGACGCCATATGCGAATTGAAGGAACTGCACCTCATATTTCACTTGGGCAGCTTACAACCTAGCTGTATGAACATTGGTTTCTCACATTTCAAGTAAGCCCTGCATTCTGTCTCACTGCGCCCCTCCACCACCCCAGTCATCCTGCCAGTTCCACTGTTCACATACATATATCTCTTCGTTATCACCTCTTCCACAGCCAACAGTGGACCATTGTGGGCTCCACCTTTCCTTGGTCATCGGTGCTGGCTCCGATTTTTTCTGAACCTTTTCATACAGCATGGAACTTGCTGCCAGAAGAGTTAGATGAGGCAGGGATTATTGCAATTTATAAGAAACATTAGACAGGTGCCTGAATAGGACAGGTTTAGAGCGATATGGGCAAATGCAGGGAGGTGGGACTAGTGGAGATGGGACATGTTGGTCGGTGTGGGCGTTAGGGCCGAAGGGCGTGTTTCCACACTATATGGCTCTATGACTCCGTGACTCTATAGAGGAATGGGACTAATTGTGTAGCCTTTTCTCTAGTACAGGTATTAGGGCGGAATGGACTCCTAGGCATGTTTCTGTAAAGATTATTACATAAATCATGAGAGGAATAGATCGGGTAAACACAAAGAGTTACTTCCTCAGAGGAGGGGGATCGAAAACGAGAGGACATAGATTTAAGGTGAGGGTGGAAAGATTTAATAGGAACCTGAGGGGTAACTTTTTGTACTCAAAGGGTGGTGGGTGTATGGAACAAGCTGCCGGAGGAGCTAGTTGAGGCAGGGACTATCGCAACTCTACTGCTGCCCAACTGTGCCACTGCGCCTCTCAACCCCATTTTCACCTTTGACAATTATTTCTGCAATTAGATTTTCTATAACACAAGGTTTCACAGGAATAAGACTGTCGTGTTATAGCAGCACAATCTGTACCACATGCTGAATGATTCCCAGACAGGTGAAGACCTACCGTTAATCGTTTGGCTCTGTCTTTCAGGAATCATCAAAACTGCTCTCCCTAACATGGACCGAGAGGCCAAGGACCGCTACCTGCTGGTGATACAGGCTAAAGATATGGTGGGGCAGATGGGAGGCCTGTCTGGAACGACGTCGATCACCGTCACTCTCAGCGATGTCAATGACAATCCGCCCCGCTTCTCCCGCAGTAAGCAAACATCCAACTCTGTACAGAAGATGCCTCGCACGCAACCTCACTCTGATATTGTCCCTAATTTAGTTTCGATTTGTTTAGAGATACAGCATGGAAACAGGCCCTTCGGCCCACTGAGTCCGTGCCGGCCACAATATCACTCACCATATCCCTCACTCTAGGGACAATTTACGATCTTACCAATGCCAATTAGCCTACAAACCGGTACGTTCTTGGAGTGTGGGAGGAAACCGGAGCTCCCGGAGAAAACCAACACAGGTCATGGAGAGAACGTGCAAACTCTGTACAGACAGTATCCGTAGTCAGGATCGAATCCGGGTCTCTGGTGCTGTACGGCAGCAACTCTACCGCTGCGCCACGTCGCCCCAGCTGGTGAAGCCTAATATTTTACAGGAGAACATGGATAGGTGACGTTTCAGCTCGGGACACATCTGTTCTCCAGAGTCTGAAGAAGGGTCTCAACCCGAAACGTCGCCTATCTCCTTCGCTCCTTAGATGCTGCTGCACCCGCTGAGTTTCTCCAGCTTTTTGTGTATCCTCTGTTCTCCAGAGATGCTGCCTGACCCGCTGAGTTACTCCACCACTTTGTGTCCTTTTTTTGTAAACTAGCTTCTGCAGTTCCTAGTGTCTCATTGTTAGATGTTAGATATTATCCAACTGCTTATATATTTTAGTCATGAACCTCGATGGGCCAGAGGTTCCACTCTTTTGGACTTTCGGTGTAATTTATCTGGTGACAAAACCTGCTTGAGAACTTGCTGGAGTGCAGCATGTTGGCGCAGCGTTAGAGCGGCTGCCTTACGGCACCAGAGACCCGGGTTCAATCCTGACTACCGGTGCTGTCTGTACGGAGTTTGTACATTCTCCCCTTCACCTCGTGGGTTTTCTCAGGGATCTACGGTTTCCTTCCGCACTCCAAACACGTACAGGTTTGTACGCTAATAAGATTGGTAAAATTGTAAATTGTCCCTCGTGTGTAGGATAGTGTTGGTGTATGGGTTGTTCGCTATTCTACACAAAATCGGTGGGCCGAAGGGCCTGTTTCCGCACAGTATCTCTAAACTAAACTAAACTAAACTTTAAGCAAAATTTGGATCTAGCGTTTGTGCCAGTAGGAAAATAATTGACGGTGTCAACCTAGATCTCGTGTTCTGATCTTCAGAGTGTTTCTTTACCCAACATTCAAACTCAGAGTGCTACCCATTGACGCTGGTAGCAAGAAATCCTGGCAGGTGGTAGCCATGAGTTATAACATCAAACAGGACAGCACAGGAACAGGCCCCTGCGGCCCACAATGTGTGTGCCGAACATGATGCCAAGGCCAACTCTTACAGGCCTGTACATAACCCATATTTCTCCATTCTTGCATAACCAAAAGTCACTTAAATGCCACTATCATATCTAACTCCGACCACTCTCAGCAGCATGTTCCAGACAATCACCAGCCTCTGTGGCCGCATATCTCCTTTAAACTTTGCCCTCTCACCTTAAAATATATTTGACAATAGACAATAGACCAGAGGTGCAGGAGTAGGCCATACGGCCCTTCAAGCCATTCAATGTGAGCATTGCTGATCGTCCCCAATCAGTACCCCGTTCCTGCCTTCTCCTTATATCACCTGCCTCCGCAATCTTCAAGAGCCTTATCTAGCTCTCTCTTGAAAGTTTCCAGTGAACCGGCTTCCACTGCCCTCTGAGGAAGAGAATTCTACAGACTCACAACTCTTTGTGTGAAAACGTGTTTCCTCATCTCCGTTCCAAATGGCTTACCCCTTATTCTTAAACCGTGGCCCCTGGTTTTGGACTCCCTCATTATCGGGAACATGTTTCCTGCCTCTAGCATGTCCAAACCTTTACTAATCCTATACGTTTCAATAAGATCCCCTCTCAACCTTCTAAATTCCAGAGTATACAAGCCCAGCCGCTCCATTCTCTTAGCATATGACAGTCCCGCCATCCCGGGAATTAACCTTGTAAACCTACGCTGCACTCCCTCAATAGCAAGAATGTCCTTCCTCAAATTGTTATTTCCATCCCGGAAAAAAGGATCTGATTGTCTACCCTATCTATGCCACTCATAATTTTATATACTACCATCAGGTTTCCACACAACCTCCGTTGTTCCAGAGAAAATAATACAAGTCTATCCAACTCTCCATGCAGAAAATACCCCCTATTCCAGACATAGATAGGGTAGACAGTCAGAACCCTTTTTGGATGGAAATATCAAATACTAGAAGGCATCGCTTTAAGATGAGAGGGCAAGGTTTAAAGGATTAGTACGGGTGTCAGTTGTTACAGGGAGAAGACAGGAGAATGGGGTTAGGAGGGCAATATAGATCAGCCATGATTGAATGGCAGAGTGGACTTGATGGGCTGAATGGCCTAATTCTGCACCTATCTCTTATGGCCTTATCAAAAATTATCGTAAACCACCTCTGCATAATTACCAAAGCGTCCATATCCTACATGTCATGGGACGACCAGAATTACGCATCATAATTTCCTGGCAGGTTGCTCTACATATTCTAGAAATTGCATAACATACGATGACATTGAGGCATTCTTTATAAATGTATTGGTTTGCATTTTATCTCAAGATGACTTCAGATCATAAGAGTGCCACTTAGTCAGTTAACAGTTTATGAAGTATTTTTAAGCAGCACCAGTACTACCAGGCAAGGGGTTTGAAGGTTTGAACATGCACATCTCCAGATTCACGGACTGTTTCTTTCCAGCTGTCATCAGGCAACTGAACCGTCAGAGCAGCCCTGACCTCCCATCTACCTCATTGGGGACCTTCAAACTATCTTTATTCGGACTTTACTGGACTTCACCTTGCACTAAATGCATACCGTTATCCTGCATCAGTACACTGTGGACGGTTCAATTGTAATTGTCATCTTTCCACTGACTGGATAGCACACGACAAAAGCTTTTCACTGCACCTCAGTACATGTGACAAATTCAAACCCAAACACAAACGTTATACCCTTTATCCTGTATCTGTAGACTGTGGAAGGCTCGATTGCATTCATGTATCGTCTATTCGGTGACTGGATAGCAGGCAATATTGAAGCATTCCACTGCATGTTGGTACATCTGACAATAATAAACAAAACTAAATTAAACTGGCAGGTTCTCCCCCTAAGTAAGTTCCGTTACCTAAAGAAACCCCAACAGCTCCTGAAGCTTGGCTGAGAGTGACAACAGGATGAAGGCAGTCCTTCTGCTGCTGCTTGTTTCCAATGCGTGGGAGCGGAGCTGACACAACATTCCCTGTATGCTTGGCACGTTGGTGCTGTTTCGATGTTGTTGGGGGAACGCTGATTGAAAGGTGCAGAGAAAGATCGAGAAACATTCACAGACTCAAACTCAAAATGAAATCACTTTGAATTACAAAGATGAAACTGTATGTTACATGTCAAGCTTTATGGCTAAATGGTGATTTGAGTTGAAGGGATGAAAGTGAATAATACTTCATTTTTATTATCACGGTGATTCGGCAAAGAAAATCTCTCTCCTGGATTTTCGCACACAGTAGATCTTTATGATGAGTTGGAACGTACTGCTTGCAGTTCTGGTCTCATTACAGAAAAGGCATGATTATTGGAGAGGGTACAGAGGACATTCACAAGGGCTGGGGAATTCCAGTTATGATGAGACTCCGTCCAGCTAGAGATAGACACAAAGTGCTGGAGTAACTCAGCGGGTCAGGCAAATCAGGGCCTGCCACAGATGACCTCTGGCAGGGAGGTTCCCTGATAGGCCAATAGTTGGTTAGGGACGGTGTGATCCCAAGAGGGATACATCGTGGCGAACTGCGGAACTGGTTAACCCGCTTTTAATGGGGGGACGGGGAGGGCAGAGGGGGGTGTTTGCATAAGTAACCTATAATTAGAGTATTGAACGTCCATACCGCTAGGTTGTAAGCTACCCAGGGACAGAAAGTGCATGTGGCCTCACTCTTGCCCTTTCACTCCAACCCAAGCACTCACCCCTGACATGTTATCACCATCCCCCTGATCTCCCTCTTTCCGATTCCAGACCTGTCCACCTGGAGTTGCATTCTTTAGAAGGCTGAGGGAAGAGCAAATTGAGGTCTATAAATTTCTATTTCTATTTCCAAAGTCTATCCATCAATCTCAGGAAAGCTTGGAGCAGAGGAGGCAGAGAGGAGACATGACAGAGGACTCAAACGTTATGAGAGACATAATCTGGAAAGATAATCATTGTCTCGTTACCGTATTCAATGGCAGCACAGGCTTGAAGGGCCAAGCGGGTTGTGCTCCTATTTGCTCGTGCTCTTGTCTGTCAGTTTAGTGTCCATGATGACGAATGTCAGCAGGCAGATGCAGCGAAGTGATAAAGATGGTAGACAATCAGAACCTTTATCCCAGGGTTGAAATGTCCAACACTAGGGGGCACAGCTATAAGGTGAGAGCGGTAATGCTTAATGGAGATGTGCGGGGCAAGGTTTTTACACAGAGAGCGGTGAGGGCCTGGAACCAATGCTTCCACACCTCAAAAAAACATTTTCCTGAAATAGAATCCCAAATTTCCTGGAATTTGATGGTATTTCCCGGCCCGGTAAGCTTTCCCCAACTGCGCATGTGCGGCTGCCGCTCCAACTGCGCATTCGCTATACCGGGCCCACTGTGCATGCGCGGGGAGACAATGTCATTTTGCGTCTCTTCCGCCAGCGCCATTTTCAATTGTGACGCGGCTGACGGGCCTCCCCCAACTACGCAGGCGTGGGCGGATGGTCGTAAACATACATACTTTTTTTCCCCAAATCATCTCCTCTTGGGTGCGCAGTGGGCCCAGTATCCGCGCGTGCGCAGTTGGGGTGGCAGTTGGGGACGGCTTACCGGGCGTCCGGGCTGGGAAATTTCCTGAAATTATTTAATTTCCCTAAAATTACCCAAAGACAACCAGAACTTCCCGAATTTTGGGTAATTTCCTTCAAAGTGGAAACACGCCCTGGAACGCATTGCCAGGGATGGTGGTGGAGACAGATATGATAGAGGCTTTTATGAGACTTTTAGATAGGCATGTGGAAACACAGGGAATGGAGGGATATGGACAGACCGATGAGATCAGTTTAACGTAGCATTATGTCCGGCACAAAAATTGCGGGCCGAAGGACCTGTACCTATGTTTAGTTTAGTTTAGTTTAGCAATACAGTGTGAAAACTGGCCCTTCATCCCACTGAGTCCTGCTGACCAGCGATTATCCATACACCAGCTCTATCCTACACATAAGGAACAATATATAAGGCAAATGGCATAACTGCCATTGTGGAAAACATTAGGGAGACACCATTTTGGGAGTCTAAAGCTAGAATGAATTTGATTAAGGTGAGAGAAAAGAGGTTTAAAGGGAATCTGAAGGATAATTGTTTTGGTCAAAGACTATCTGGCATTTGGAATGAGTAGTCAGAGGAGGCGGTGAAGGCAGGAACAGGAGCAACATTGAACAGAAGAAACTGCGGATGCTGGAATCTTGCGTAAAAAACAAAATGCTGGAGTAACTCAATGGGTCAGGCAGCATCTATTGAGGACATACCTAGGACATACAGAGGCTGGTACCAATGGAAGAGTATGAAGAAGGATCGCAACAAAGTTGTCCAGAGATGCCTGACCTCCTGAGTTACTCCAGCCCTTTTTGATCTAAACATTAGAGCACAGGGCAACAGGACGGCCCGGTGCCGCAGCGGTAGAGTTGCTGCCTTACAGCGCCAGAGACCCGGGTTCGATCCTGACCACGGGTGCTGTCTGTACGGACAGTTTGTATAGTTCTCCATGTGACCGCGTGGGTTTTCTCCGGTTTCTCCGGTTTCCTCCCACACTCCAAAGACGTACAAGTTTGTAGGTTAATTGGCTCCTGTAAATTGTCCCTTGTGTGTAGGCTAGAGCGAATGTATGGGAGATCTTAGGTCGGCGCAAACTCAGTGGGCCGAAGGGTCTGCTTCCACTCTGTATCTTGAGACTAAACTAAATGAAGAAGACAATGTACTGATAATGGTACTGTTCTGCACAAGGACAGAGGGATCGGGGTGTGTTTATACATTAATCTTTAAAGGGAAGGACATATTGAGAGATTTAGCCATATGGGATCTTAGGGCTTATTAATAGAGATACAGGATACAGAAGCAGTGAAGTTATCTTCAACCTGCACAAAGAAGATTTGTTAGACCACACTTGGAAAATTGCGTCCAATTCTGATTAGCTTTGGAAGGACGTCAAAGGCTTGGAGAGATTTGTGAGCGGGGAAGGTTTAAGAATTGGTTTGGCTTTAAGAGAATAAATACGGAGGTATTATTTCCACTGACAGGAGGGTACATAACCACGCACAGAGATTTAAAGTAATTGACAAAAAATCAAACTGAAGGTGACGATTTTTCTTTCACACAGTGAGTTGCTAATCCAAAAGTCTTGACTAAAAGACAAGTGGAAGTCGATTCCAAAGTAACTTTCAGAAAAATGAATTGGATAAATTCTCAAAGGAAAACTTGTCAGTGTGGTTGGGAGACTGAAGACAAAAAGTAATCAGGTCACAGCTTGAGTACGGTGTATAGATTTGGTCACTGCATTGCAGGAAAGATGCGATTGCACTGGTGACTGTGCAGAGAAAACATTGCCAGGACTGAGATTTTAGTTTAGTTTAGTTTGGCTTAATGTCACGTATACCGAGGTACAGGGAAATGCTTTTTTTTGCGTTCTGTGTTGATAAGTTCATAAGCGATAGGAGCAGAATTAGGCTGTTCGGCCCATCGAGTGTATTCTGTCGTCCAATCATGGCTGATCCATCTTTCTCTCTCAACGCCATTCTCCTGCCTTCTCCCCATAACCCCTGACACCCATACTAATCAAGAATCTATCAATCTCTGCCTTAAAAATATCCGTTAACTTGCCTCCACAGCCTTCTGTGGCAATCAATTCCACAGATTCACCACCCTCTGACTAAAGAAATTCCTTGTCATCTCCTTCCTAAAAGTACATCCTGGATACTATCCAGGTCCTATGCAGTTAGCGGAAAGACTAAACATGGTTACAATCGAGCCGTCCACAGTGTACAGATACAGGATAAATGGAATGATCTTTAGTGCAAGATAAAGTCTGATTAAAGAGAGTCTGAGGATCTCCAATGAGGTAGATAGTAATTCAGGACCACTCTCTAGTTGTTCATAGGATGGTCCACTTGCCTGATAACAGTTGGGAAGAATCTGGTGGTGGGCGTTTTCACACTTCTGTACCTCTTAACTGATGGGAGAGGAAGAATAGGGAGTGACCAGGGTGTGACCCGTCCTTGATTATGCTGGTGGCCCTGCCGAGGCAGCGTGAAGAGTGGATGGAGTCAGTGGAAGGGTGGTTTGTTCATGTGATGGTTTAGGCTGCATTAACAATATTAGTTGTGAGGAAAGATGGTACAGACTGCTTGTCATTGCAATAAAGAAAGCTGGTTGAATAAAGTTCTGAGGAGTCTACACTAAGTAAACAGGGTGGACCAATTACCCTCAGCAGAAGGTTCAAAACCAGGGAGCAGAGATTTAAAATAGTTAGTAGAAGGTTTAGAGGGGAGATGGGAAGACTTTTATTATAACACAGAGTGTGGTGGGAACTCACTGCCTGAAAGAGTTGGAGAGGCAAGAACCCTTGCACCAGTTAAGCAGCACTTGGATATATTTCATTTAGTTTAGAGATGGAAAGAGAGGTGGGAGCAGGGGGAGGGGGAAGGAGAAATTGGTGCAAAACCAGGTGGAGCACAGGGAAGAGAGGTGGACAGAAAGGGAGGGGGTGTTTGTAAGTTAGTTATCTAAAATTGGAGATTAGTTTAGAGATACAGTGTGGAAACAGGCCCTTCGGCCCACTGAGTCCGTGCTGACCAACAATCAACCACACACAAGCTCTATGCCACACAGGCCAATTAACTTACAAACCTGTACGTCATTGGAGTGTGGGAGGAAACCGGAGCACCCGGAGAAAACCCATATGGTCTCAGGGAGAATGTACAAACTCCTTACAGGATCAGGATCGAACTTGGGTCTCTGGCACTGTAATGGGCCTGTCCGACTTAGGCGACTTTTTAGGTGACTGCAGGAGACTCTGCAGCCGCCACATGGTTGCCACATGTTTGTGGATGGTTGCCGGGGAGTCGCCTTCATGGTTGTGAGGAGTTCCCGCATTTTGGGAACTAGTCTCACCCTCATTATGGTCGCCGTGCATTTTTCAACATGTTGAAAAATTAGCGGTGACTAGAATGAAGCCGCCATGGAGAGTAGCGAGAATTCTCGTGCCGTAGGTGGGTCGCCAGGAGGTCCTAATGGGTTGCCAGGAGGTCGAAGGTTCTCGGAGGTTCTCTTAGGTTGTAACCGGTGCTGACCGGTGAATTTCAGTGGCTCATTGGGGATAAAAAAGCTAAACAGTAGTTTTCAGAAACAAGGATAACCGACCGGTAATGTTAAATGTCCGCCGAGCTTCGCAGCCGTGTATCTCTGGTTTCTTAAAAGTTGTCTCCACTCCTTCTCCCCCTTCTCCACCCCCCCCCCCCCTTTTAAAGGACTTACTGTACACTGTGCTTTAGCTGTCTTAATTACAGCGCCAACCTTCCTGTTCATCGCGGTGTGTGTCTGTTTCACCCTGGATTTGCACCGTGTGAATTTTTTATACAGCGCTCACCCTGCTTGCCCTGTCCCCCGCCTGCATAACAGGCTGGTGAAGGAAGCGATGTGATTGTGTGTGTGTTCGCCGTTCCAGTTGCCGGCTGTTCAGTCTTGACAGTCACCGGCAGGCCGTTGAAAAATTGCCTGTGCTGCATCAATGTGCCGCCCTAAGAGAGGGGTGAGGGGGGCAAACTTTAAAGGAGATACATGGGGCATATCGGGTGCGCCATTTTACACCAAGGGTGGTGAGTGACTGGAACACACCGCCCGGGGTGGTGGTGGAGACAGACATGATAATGGCGTTTAAGAGACCGAAGATAAGCACATGAATATGCAGGGAATGGAAGGATTATGGATCGCGTGCAGGCAGAGGAGTTTCCTTTATCTTTGCATCATGTTAGGCACAGACATTGTGGGCTGAAGTTCCTAGTCTGCACTGTTCTGATGATTCAATGGGACTTTATTCACATGTAACTATGTACAGTGAAATGCTCGGTTTTGTATATGACCCGGTGATATCATACGGCAGACCTCACCCTGGCCGTACACAGGCTGCCATGTTTCTGGTGCCGACAAAGTTACATAAAGTTAATCGAACGGACTTGACTTCTTCTCGCAGTAGTGAACCAGGCCTGCCGCCACGCGTGGCAGCGAGCCACCCCCTGCTGGGTCACCCCTTCAATCTCGGTGACCCTCCTTGCTCTCAGTGGCGTTCCTCCCCCTTCGCTCTCGCCAGTCCACCCCGATGTTCTATGTTGCAGAGGCACAAGGGGCTGGATGGTCTACTGTGGTTGCTGCATGCCTGTGAGTGCTCATCCACACAGGCGTGTACTGTGGGCAGTTTTAGGCGGATATTTATTATTGCATAAAAGACATAAAAACAGTTTTTATCCACGAGTAGTTGCTCTACTCAACAACCAAAAGTCTGCAGCCTCCCTTTGATTTGGTATTTTGTTGGTTCACATGCTTGATGAATGGTGTTTTACCATTAATGTTTTATTATTATTAATGTTTTCTGAGTCATTCGTAACTATCACTGTATGTCATATTGTTACTTGTGGGTGGAGCACCAAGGCAAATTCCTTGTATGTGAATACTTGGCCAATACACTTACTTACTTACTTACTACTTTTGTCCCCCAGGGTTTTATCAATACAACGTGCCTGAATCCTTACCCGTGGCTTCTACCGTTGCGAAAATAAAAGCTCTTGATGACGACATTGGGCCAAACGCAGAAATGGAATATCGAATCATTGACGGCGATGGCCTCTCGATCCTTCAGATTTCCACCGACAAGGAGACTCAAGAGGGTATCATTACGCTTCAGAAAGTAAGTGATCAAAGGGAAAATAGACACAAAATGCTGGCGTAACTCAGCGGGACAGGCAGCATCTCTGGAGAGAAGGAATGGGTGACGTTTCAGTTCGAGACCTATATTTTGTGACGCCAGCATTTTGTGTCCACGGTGTAAACCAGCATCTGCAGTTCCTTTCTACACAAAGGGTAAATACTATAGTTCAATGGTTAAATGGTACTTTATTTATCACATGTAATGAGGTGCAGATACATTAATTTTTGTATACAGTTCAGTGCAAACATCACTGTACACAAGTACAGATACATTTCAGACAATCATCTCAGATACAGTACAAGTATGTTCATTAGTACGGGGGTCAAATGTCATGGGGAGAAGACAGGAGAATTGGGTTGACAGGGAAAGATAGATCAGCCTTGATTGAATGGCAGGGTAGACTTGATGGCCGAATGGCCTAATGCTGCTCCAGTGACTTGTGATGGTATATGTAATGCGTATCACATATGCCAGCTTTGATGCCATTTTCAAGTCCCAGTTTGTACGTGCGGGGTTCTTGACCTGAACCTGTCCGTTGGCGTTGCAGGGTCAGCCTGCCAAGTGCCGCCGTGGTGTCCTCCACGGCTGCTCCACAGCTGCAGGCTCTGTCCACGCGCTAGGCCTCTTGGAGCCACGCCCAGTCTGCAGGGCGTCCAGCCGCCCACTCCACCATCGAGACACCCGCACTCCCTCCCCCGAGCCAGTCTGCTTACCGGCCATCCGCACGACACCTTCTCCTCTGAAGTGTGAGAATAAATGTTTTGCTGGTTAAACTGAAAGCCGTTGGAGAGTGAATGGAGAGAAGCCAATATAGTTCCAGGAATTTTCAGCAAGCTCTCGAGATGCAGATGTACAAGAGGTTGGTGGGGCTGCATCTGGAATATTGTGTTCAGTTTTGGTTACCTTGCTATCGGAGTGATATTGATTAGCTGGAAAGAGTGCAGAGAAGATTTACGAGGATGTTGCCCGGACTTGGGGGCCTGAGCTATAGGGAGAGGTTGGGCAGCCTCTGACTTTATTCCTTGAAGTGCAGGAGGCTGAGGGGTGATCTTCTAGAGGTGGGTAAGATCATGAGGGGGATAGATAAGGTGAATCTGTGGTGTTCATTGTCATAGATGGCTGTGGAGGCCAAGCATTGGGTATTTTGAGATTGATAGGATCTTTTATCCTAACATTTATCCTAACATTTCTCCTATTTGTGAGAAATGTCAGAACTTGGAAGCTAATTTAACGCATAGTTTTGTAACATGTATAAAACTCAATTATTATTGGACAGAAATCTTTAGTTATCTCTGAAGTTCTTAAAATTAAACTGGACCCAGATCCAAAATTAATAATATTAGGAGTTCCGGATTCAAATTTAATATTAACAGTAAACCAAAGAAATTTCTTGGATTACTGTTTGATAACAGGGAAAAAATTAATACTGAAATTTTGGAAGGGAACATTATCCCCCACAATTAAAATGTGGACAGTGGAAATGTTGGAGACGTTGCATTTGGAAAGAATCAGATTTGTCCTAATGGACAAATACGAACTCTTTGAACAGATATGGTCTCCATATACAGTATATTTGAAGGGGTAGCTGTTCTTGGCATCACAACCCAATGGGTACCCGGCAGGATTAGATGAAAATAACTCTCTTTTGGATTTGTATGCATGTCTCTATTGATATTGCTATTTGAAATTGTGTTATTCACTATTAAGATGTATACTATAATCTCTTTTTTAAATATATATATATAATACTTTGTTTTAATTAAATACATATAACAAGAATATATACATATATATATATTTTTTTTCTCTCTCTTCTCTTTCTCTTTCTATATAATCAAAATTATTATTTAATCACTATTCTTATTGATTAAAATCTATTCTTTTCTTTTTCTACTTTCTAAAAAAATAGAAGTTTATAAGAATTATTCGTAAAATTCGTATACTTATTGAAATAAGTTGGTTGTGTATTTGAAAAGTTGTTATACCGTTGTTATGATGGATTACTTCTAATAAAAATATTATTACAAAAAAAGAGATTGATAGGATCGTGATTGGTAAGGTCGTAACAGGTTACGGGGAGAAGGCAGGAGAATGTGGTTGAGATGGAAAAATAGATCAGCCATGTTTGAATGGTGGGCCGATTGGCCTATTTCTGCTCCTATGTATTATGGTCTTATGGGTGTCAGGTAAGGAGAGAAGGGAAGTGAAATGTGAAGCAAGAGGGAGGGATGGATATAGGTGAACGAGAGCATCTTTCATGTTCTCCAAAGATGCTGACTGATCCTCTAAGCCACAGGGGACAGCTTGATTATAATCATGTATTGTCTTTCCACTAACTGGTTAGCATGCAACAAAAGCTTTTTCACTGTACCTCGGTACATGTCCCTATAAAATAAACGCAAACTCAGAGTTACTCCAGCACTGTGTGTGCTTTTTTTGTAAAACAGCATCTGCAGTTTCTTGTCCCTCTGATGTTTGTCATGGTCAAGAACATGGATTTTAATGCGTTACTGTCTGTGTTGCTTGAGGAATACCATATTCTCCTCATTGGAGCGATGAAGTGTATAACAGATCTTGAGATGACAGGTTACACATAAATTTTCACCACTGTCACATGTAGTTACTGTCTTTTTGTGTCATCCATTGCTTTATCAGTTACAACGCAGCACTTTGGCTGGTCTCCAATTTGTCTATGAATCTATATATAATGTCTGCTGCAGATGGAAACTGACCCTGTCTTTCCAACAGTAATCCCACATCCAGCCACTGTATCAAACCTTCCAATTCTGCCGTTAAACCTTTATCACAATATCTGAAGTACCTCAAAGCTTTTAAGACATCGAGGACACTAGTCAAGGACATTGCTGTACATCCTTGTTGACATTATCCAGAATTTAGTTTAGTTTAGATTAGTTTAGTTTAGTTTAGAGATACAGCTCAGTAACAGGCTCTTCGGCCCACCGAATCCGCGCCAACCAGCGATCACCGCACGCGAATACTATTAGGCCTTTAGATATCATGAGTAAGTTCAAAGTAAACCCTGGCATATAATGGCTGTGGTTCATAAGGTCATAAGTTCTAGAAGCAGTATTAGGCCATTTGGCCCATTAAGTCGCCTCCACCATTCAATCATGGCTGATTTATATTTCCCTCCAAACCCCATTCGCCTGCCTTCTCCCCATAATGCCTGACACCCGTACTAATCACTAATCTGTCTTTCTCAATTTCCCCCCTTATCCGCCTTCAAAATATCCATTGACGTGGCCTCCACAGCTGTCTGTGACAATTAATTCCGCAGATTCACCACCCTCCTACTAAAGAAATTCCTCCTCATCTCCTTTCTGAAGGCACGTCCTTTTATTCTGTGGTTATGACCTCTGGTCCTAGACCCTTCCACTAGTGGAAACATCCTCTCCACATCCACTCTCTCCAGGCCTTTCATTATTCGGTAATGGTGTCAGAGAACTGGAACGGTACAGCACAGGAACAGGCCCTTCGGCCCACAATATCCGTGCCAAACATGATGCCAAGGTAAACTAATCTCACCAAACTGCGTGTGATCTATTTCCTTCCATTCCCTGCACATCCATGTGTCCCGCTTAAAAATCTCTTAAACGCCACTGTCATATCTGCTTCCACCACCACACCTGGCAGCATGTTCCAGGCACCCACCACCCTCTGTGTTTAAAAACGTGCCCCTCACATCTCCTTTAAACAAAGCCAGTCCTCTACGCCCTCTGATCTTTAACATTCCAAAAAGGTTCTGTATACCCGAGCTATGCTTCTCAAAATGTTGCTATATTTCTACCAGGTCGCCCTTCAACCTCCAGCTTGCTGGAGAAAATGAACCAAGTTTCTCCAACCTCTCTGTATAGCTTATACCCCTCTCATAGTCACCTGCCAATAGTCCCACTGAGTCCGCGCCGATCTGCCACAACGCGGTATACTAGCTCTATCCTAGGGACAATTTATAGAGGGCCAATTAACCTACCAA
Organism: Okamejei kenojei; assembly: GCA_035221665.1. Lineage (NCBI taxonomy): Eukaryota > Metazoa > Chordata > Chondrichthyes > Rajiformes > Rajidae > Okamejei > Okamejei kenojei. The sequence goes on from CM069134.1 coordinate 33,158,438, forward strand.
GCTGCAAGTCTTTGGGATGTGGGAGGAAACTGGCACACCCGGAGGAAACCCACGCAGTCACAGCGAGAACGTGCAAACTCCACACAGAGAGCACCCGAGGTCAAGATCGAACCCAGGTCTCCGACGCTGTGAGGCGGCTCTACTAGCTGTGTCACTGAGCCACCCGATAAAAAAGACCTTGAAGAAATAAAATACTTTATTCCCTGATCTTAGGGGCGGCAGAGTGGTGCAGCGGTAAATAGCTGCCTCGCAGCGTCAGAGACCCGGGTTCAATTCTGACTACGGGTGCTATCTGCACAGGGTTTGTACGTTCTCCCTGTGATCGCGAGGATTTTCCCTGGGCGCTCCGGTTTCCTCCCACACTCCAAAGACGTGCAGATTTGTAGCTTAATTGGCCCTCTGTAAATTGTCCCTAGTCTGCAGGATAGTGCTAGTGTATGAGGTGTCCACTCGGTGGGCCAAGGAGCACGTTTCCACACTGTATCTCCAAAGTAGAAAGTCTAAAGTCCAAAAATATCTGCATGAATTATGGCTGCTCTTCCACTATAATATTTATTTTACGGGTCAGTTCAGAATGAAGTGGTGTAGCAGTTAGAAGAATGGATTAATTCTCCAGAGAGTGCCGAGCAGATTCATCAGTAATGTTGCCTGGGGTGAAATGTTTCAGTTAGGCGGAGGGAATAAAAACACAAAGTCCCCCACAGATGCTGCCTGACCCGCTGAGTTACTCCAGCACTTGGCATTCCATGCACGATTCCAGTATCTGCAGTTCCTTGCGTCTTCATCGCATTGCAAGGTGCACACATAGAGAGAGCAGATTTTCTCCTTCAAGGGTTTTAACGAACCAGATGGAGTTTTTAAATCATCCAGCAGTTTGTGTGATCACCATTGCGCATGATTTAATTGAGTCATCGATACATACAGCATGGAAATGTGCCCTTCGGCCCAACTCCTCTATGCTGATCCAGATGCCCCATCTAAGCTAGTGGGATTTGCCTTTGTTTGGCATATATCCCTTTAAACCTTTCCTATCCATGTTCGAGTATCTTTTCAATGTATTGTATTTAGTATTTAGAGATACAGCATGGAACCAGACCCGTCGGCCCATGCCGACCATCGATCACCCGTTCACACAAGTTCTATGTTATCCCACTTTCAAATCCACTCCCCACACACTGGGTGGAGTTAATTTACAGCAGCCAATTAACCTACAGACTCGCATGTCTTTGGGTTGTGAGAGGAAACCAGAGCACCCGGTGGAAACCCGAATGGTCACAGGGAGAAGGTGCAAACTCCACGCAGACAGCACTCAAGGTCAAGATCAATCCCATGTCTCTGGCGTGGTGAGGCAACAAGTCTACCCGCTCCACCGCTGTGCTGCCCTATTCTAGAACCTGCCTCAGCTACCTCCTTTGGCAGCTCGTTCCATATACCCTCCACCTTATGAAGGTCTAGTTTACATTTTAGATACTACAATAATAGCTACATTGCTCAGGTGTTACAATGGGGAATTTTAGTCCAGTCCGAGAGTCATTCTGCACAGAAACAGGTCCTTCAGCCCAGCATGTCCATGCTATCTCTTAATACCTATCCATAGTCATCACATAACATTGAATCCATCCGAATGATGAAAGGCACATATAGAGTGGAGGTTGAAAGGATGTTTCCTGTAGTGGGAATGTCTAGGACCAGAGGGCACAGTCTCTGAATAAAAGGATATAAAGTTAGAATGGAGAGGAAAATGAATGTCTTTAGCCACGGGGAAGTGAATCTGTGGAATTCATTGCCACAGATGGCGGAGAAGGCCTTCATTGGGTATTTTTAAAGCGGAGATTGATGGATTCTTGAACCGTCAGGCAGTCAAAGGATATGGGGAGAAGGCAGGAGAATGGGGTTCAGGGGAAAAGATAGATCAGCAATGATTGAATGATTGGCGGAGCAGATTTGACGGGCCGAATGGCCTAATTCTGCTCCTACGTCGTCTGACATGCTCTTTTACCAGCACTTGGTCCAGATCCTAACATGCTTTGGCAATTCAAGTGTTCATCCAGAGGTTTCTTAAATGTTATGAGAACCTCTGTCTCCACCACCCCTCATGCTGTGCATTCACTGTCTGGGTGAAACAGAATTCTACCGCAGAACATTTCCCCTCCTAAACCTTTTACTCCTTACATTAAGCCTTTCTTACCACTGGCCTTTCTTAGGTCTTTCTTACCACTGCCGGGGAAATGTTTCTTACCAGCTCTGCCTCACGTAATTTCATGCAGGAAACCTCCAGATTATGACAGGGTTCCGTTCCTGAGAACTGCGACCTACCACGATGATGCCTGGATGAGGGGGTATTAGCTACAGCGAGAGCTTAGGCTACATTTGAAGTAGTGTCTGCTATTCTCAAGAGGCTCGCGGCCTATGGGGAGAGCCGAAGACCAGAGACCAGGCGGATGGAGTCGGCGACGACAGAGGTGACGGGCGATGAGCAAGGCCGGTGGGAGAGGAGAGGAGAGGGAACCGGGGTCTGGCCCACCGAGCCCCTCGTGATCGGCTACGGGACGCATTTCCCCGGGAACAAACGTGGGCGGGCGAGGAGAGGGACGTGGCGTCCAAGGAAGGAGATGGCTGGAGGCCCGCAACAGCCTGGGACTCGCCTGGAACAGGCATCCCGCATAAGAACTGGAGCGTGGACTTTGAAAATGACGCCAAAACATGGTGCCTCGTGCATGCGGGCTGAGTCGGCTATTCTGTACACTTGCTATTTGGGGATTGGGGGTATAATGGCAACACTCTATTGGACTGTTTGTAGGATAAAGAATTTCACTGTGTTAGCACTTTGCGCATGTGTCAATAAAGGCACCATTGAGCCATTGAACCACTGAGTCCTGGTCGTCCCATTACAGGAAGGATGTGGAGGCTTTGGAAAAGGTGCAGAGGAGGTTTACTGGAACGATGCCTGAATTAGCTACAGGGGTTGGACAGACTTAGATTGTTTTCTCTGGAACACCAGAGTTTGCGGGGAAACCTGATAGAAATGTATAAAAGTGTGAGAGACATAGGTAGGGTAGGAAAAGGAAGGACAAATACTAGAGGGCATAGATTTAAGGTGAGAGGGGCAAAGTTTAAAGGAGATGTGTGGGACAAATGTTTTACACTGAGGGTGGTGGGTGCCTGGAACGAGCTGCCAGGGGTGGTGGTGGGGGCAGATACCATAGTGTCATTTATGAGACTTTCAGAAAGGCAAATGTATATGCAGGGAATGGAGGGATATGGATTATGTGCAGGTAGATAAGTGTTGGTCTTGGCATCGTGTTCAGTCAAGGCATTTTGGGCCGTTGGGCCCTGTTCTTGTGCTTTACTGTTCTATGGTCTTCGTCAACTGTTCATAACCTGAACTGTTCGTAATTAACCTGAAAACATGTACGTCTTTCGAGTGTGGGAGGAAACCAAAGCACCCAGAGGAAACCCACGCGGTCACAGGGAGAACTTACAATCTCCGTACTGACAGCATCCATGGTAAGGATCGAACCTGGTTCACTGGCGCTATGAGGCAGCAGCACTTACGCTGCATCACCGTGCCATAGAATGGTCCTGACCCAAAACGTTGTCTGCCTAGTTCAGTTTAGTTTTGTTTATTGTCATGTGTGCCAAGGTGCAGTGAAAAGCTTTTTTGTTGCATGTTAACCAGTCAGCGGAAAGACTATACATGAATACATTCATTCCAAATACATGATAGCGGGAAGGGAATGATGTTTAGAACAAGATAAAGTCCAGAAAAGTCCCATTAAAGATATTCTGAGGGTCTACAATGAGCAGCTTAAGGACCGCGTTGATAGGATGGTTCAGTTGCCCGATAACAGCTGGGAAGAAACTGTCCCTGAATCTGGAAGTATGCATGTTTTCACCTCAGTACATCTTGCCTGATGGGAGAGGGGAGAAGAGAGAGTTACCGGGGTGAGACTGGTCCTTGATTATGCTGGTGGCCTTGCCATTTAGGTGGAGTCAATGGAGTGGAGGTTGGTTTGCTTGATGGTCTGGGCTGCATCCACAATTCTCTGCAATTCCTCACAGTCTTGGATGGAGCTGTTCCCAAACCATGCCATGATGCATCCCGATAAAATGCTATCTGCGGCACATCTGTAGAAGTTGGTGAGAGTTGTTGGGGACTTGCCAAACCTCCTAAGCCTTCTAAGGATGTAGAGGTGATGGGTGTGCTTCCATGGCAATTGCTTCAATATGGGTGGTCCAGGCCAAGTTGAGTGCTGAAGTAAACGGATGATGTTGGTTAGATGCGTGCATCTATCTGAAGGCACTGGTGTCTAATAGTAAATAAAAGTGCCTTCCAAGGACATCCTGTCAAATTAAGCATTATTTACGTCAAAGTGGATGACAGAAAAATTGAAGCTGATTCTCTTGATTGATTTTTATTTTGCCAAATCATAAACGCTGCCAAGTTAGACAATATTGATTGATTCTGAAACCGTTACTCACCAAAGCAGCTTGTTGAGGATTCCACTTTGAAGGATTAATGTCTAGTCCAGGGGTGGGGAACCTGCGGCCTTAAGGCCCCATGCGGCCTTCTAGGCCATTACGTGCGGCCTTTTGCATGAATCCAAATTTTGTAGAACAAATCCTTTTATTTTTAATAATATGTTTTTGTTTGTCTTTTATTATTTATATTTTAATCTTAAAATGAACGTAGTTAAAATACCAAAGAGTAAAAGAAGATTCAACGAAATAACCCTCCCCGACTGACGGCCACAATTAAAACATTAGTAAGTCACGACGGCTATTTTAACACCTGTTATGCACATGATTTAGTTCGAATGCGACTAGAATGTACGTTAACTGGCATTCACGAAAAATGCTTTCTTGCTTTTCAACCACTTATTGCTGCGAATCTACATTCTCCTACCTAACCCAAATCAAGATGCCCTTAAGGTCACAAATGATGGCTGCACATCTAGAAGCTGAAACTGCGTACCTCCATGTTGCAACCAAATATTCAAATGCATTCCCACACAAAGCAGTCACAACAAAGTCATTAAAAGGTTAATTAACTTCAGAATTAACAATTTTTTTTTTCATTTTCTTGAAGTTAGTACATAGTAGTTAGATTTTTACAAAATAATGTACATTTTGAAGTATAACTTATTGAAGTTTCTTGGATGCAACCTTATTAGATTGCAGCTAACATAATGCGGCATTCCAACATGAAAAGGTTCCCCACCCCTGGTCTAGTCTTTCCCAACGTAAATGCAGGCACAGTGGCATAGCTGGTAGATTTACCGCCTCACAGTGCCAGAGACCTGGGTTCGATTTTGACCTCGGGTGGTGTCTGACTGCACGGAGTTTGTATGTTCTCCCCATGACCGCATGGGTTTACCCCAGGTGTTCCGATTTCCTCCCACACTCCAAAGATGTACAGGTTAGTGGGTTAATTGGCTTAGGTATAGATTATAAATTGTCCCCAGTGTGTAGGATAGTGCTAGTGTACGGGGATCGCGGGTTGGCATGGACCGTGTGGGCCGAAGGGCCTGTTTCCATCCTGTATCTCGACACTAAATTAAGCTAAACTCAATGGGTCAAGCAGCATCTGTGGAGGGAATGGTCAGATGATGTTTCAGGTCAGGTGAATCGGACAGTACCCTAGCTTATAGAAGGACCATTTGGAAGCCTGAGAACAGAGAAGAAGAAGCTGTTCCTCAGACCGGTGGATCCGCAGATTCTGGTTAATTCACAGAAGGGCACAAAATGCTGGAGTAACTCAGCAGGTCAGGCAGCATCTTTGCGGAACACGGATAGCTGATGTTTCTGGCCTTTTCAACACCCCTCCCCCCTCACCCCCTCCTGCTATTTCCCCCCCTCTGGTTTCGTTGTGGATTATGAAGCCAAAGGGAGGAGAGTAGTGGTGTGGGAGTGGGGTTTGCCACGACCCGAAGCGCCACCTAGCCATGTTCTCCACAGATGCTGTCTGACTGACCTGCTGTTACTCCAGCACCTTGTGTCCTTCAAGAGGAGAAGGTTGGTTGAGAAAGGCCAGGTGCAGTTGGGGGGGAGGTGGTGATTGATCCTAATCCACAAGACACTTGTTTCAAGTGCAATTTTGACTTTGACAGCATCTGACCCTTCTAAGTTGACGAACATTGCTCGATGCTGTGGTACATCCAGACTACTGGGAGAAAGCATGCAGGGTTTTCAATCATTCACCAGACTTAGAATACGTCTGGTGGGAAGCAGATGGAGTCTTTGCTGTTGCCCAGATGGCAAGAGCTGTGAGAGGCTAGACCCTGTGTCGGCCGACACAGAGAGAGCCATACCTGTAGCTGCGGTGGATACAAGGGTTGCCGCATGATGCCGGCAGAGGGAGGCGAGCTAATTATCAGTCCAACTGTGCAAGATTAATTCAAAACCATGCACATATCGGGAGTCCGCCCCGACATCATTAAAGACAGATTTGCCTGTCACGATCAAGTTCACTGCTCTCGGAAGATGGAATGTGCAACGTTAGAGAAAACAAAAACCACATCAGTAAGGATCAATGTCAAAACAAGGAACTGCTGATGCTGGTTTGCCAAGGGAAGACAAAATGCTGGAGTGACTCAGGGGATCCCTGGAGAACATGGATAGGTGATGTTTCGGGTCAGGACCCGTTTTTTAATCTGAAGAAGAGTTCTGGCCGTAACGTCACCAGCTAAACTAAACTAAACTAAACTAAACTAAACAATCCATAGATAGACACAAAGTGCTATAGTAACGCAGTGGCTTAGGTAGCATCTCTGGAGAAATAGAATGGGTGATGTTTCCAGTCGGGACCCTTCTTCAGATCCATATCCATATTGTCCAGAGATGCTGCCTGACCCACTAAGTTACTCTAGCACTTTGTGTCAGTCTGAAAAAGGGTCCTGACCTGAAATGTCACAAACTAAATGAAACTAAACTAAACTCAACTCAACTATACTCAATCCATACTCCTCAGGGATGTTGCCTGACTCACTGAGTTACTCCAGGACCTTTGTATCTTTCAATCTGTAAGTATCAATTTACTTTAGACAACTTTGAGCAGAAATAAATAATTAAATCAGTCTGTTGAAATTAATTTACTTTTCCAACTAGGATGCATTTTTGCGCCCAAATCTTGGATGCTACGAGTTTCAGAGGAAACTCATTCTGTCCAAGTTTTGCACACTGGAAGATATGCCAGGGCATCTGTTTATTCATCGTAGTTAAAGAGAAAAGCCAAGGAGCTACAAGCCGGGAGGCATTATATTACATTAGAACGTAGAACATAGAACAGTGGAGCACAGGAATGTCTGTGCCAAATCTGATGCCAACCCCAACACTTATCTGCCTGAACATAATCCCTATATCCCATCAATCCCTGGGTATCCATGTGCCTTGGTTATTAGTTATTAGAAAGGATCCAGAGAGACAGGATTTGTTTCGAAAGCCAAACACTAATTAGGTACACAAGGGGGCGGCACGGTGGCGCAGCGGTAGAGTTGCTGCCTTACAGCGCCGGGTTCAACCCTGCCGTCTGTACGGAGTTTGTGTGTTCTCACCGTGATCTGCGTGAGTTTTCTCCGGGGTCTCCGACTTCAAAGACTTTGAGGCTTGAAGGTTACTTGGCTTGGTATATTTATGAATTGTCCTTATTTTGCATAGAATAGTGTTAGTGTGTGGGGATCGCTGGTCAGTGCGGACTTGGTGGGCCGAAGGGCCTGTTTCCACGCAGTATCTCTAAACTAAACTAAACTAAAACAAGGGCTGCCGATCCTGGAATCGAGTAAAATACAAAGTGCTGGAGTAACTCAGCGGGTCAGGCAGCGTCAGTGGAGGTCACAAAATGCTGGAGTAAATGGGCTGTCCCGCTGCGGCGACCTAATCCGCGAATTAAGAAGAGTGTCTTCGACCTTCAAGCTAGAGAGCACTCGCCTGGAAAACCTCGAACTGGATCGAACGTTGAAACCGCAAGCTGGATCGACCAAACGCACACACACACGCACACACAAACACATCGCAAAGGTGGGGGCCAGGGAAAGCGGGGGAGCGCTGTCTGAAATTCACACCCGCGATGAAGAGGAAGATAAACGGCTGCCACAGTGTATGGTAAGTGCTTTAGAGAGCGCAGAGGGGAGGGGGTGGGGGGGGGGGGAAGAGAAGGGGATAGAAGGGGAGAGAAGGGGGGGGCGAAGGGGAGGAGAAAGAGTGGAGACACTTTTAAGAAGTATAATAAAGTTTAGCGGGCATTTTACTTACCGGTCGGTTTTCCTTGGTCCTGAACACTCCAATGAGCCAATCAAAATGCCCGGTCAGCGAAGGAGATTGCCTACGGCTGCCCTCGACTGCCGGTAACTAAATAGCGACCCCACTCCACTGCACTACTAGTCAAAAAGAACCATGCCGACCAAATTTTACTCACGGAAAAATTTCAACGTGGAAAAAATGTCCGCGACCTACCTGAGGCCATGAGTATTCGGGAACTTGCTGTGTGCATGAAGGAGAGTTCCAGTGACCTCATAGGACCACCTAGGACACAGCATGTGTCGACCATGCTGCGAGCTTGAGTCGAGGGCAAACTCTTTGAAACTCGCAGATTAGATCGCCGCAGTGGGACAGCCCCTTAACTCAGTGAGTCAGGCAGCTTTGTAATTTAAATGGATAGGTGACGTATATGGTTGAGACTGTTGTTCAGACCCACTTAGAGATTGTCAGCATGGGAACGCAAGTCTCACAAATTTGAATGTTTTCTGAAGATGTGACCAAGAGGATTGATGAGTGTAGTTGTCTATGTGACCACCAGCAAGACATTTAGATTTTAGACTTTAGTTCAGAGATGCATCGATACAGATAAACTGTCCTTGAATCTAGAGATACAGGCCCTTTGCCCCACCGAGTCCGTGCAATTTTCTCGGGCAGTCAAAGGCTCCTTCTTGTAACCGAGACCAGCCTTCTTGTGCTCTTTCTCATGAATCAATCCCGATTTAATCCTCTCCCACACTTTCCCTTCTCCCTACTCTTCACCCACTCTTAGAAACCACTAAATAGCTCCAGCTATTAAAAGCTGATGAAATGTTATTAGAGATATAGGACAGGCCCTTCGACCCCCCAAGTCAGTGCCGACCAGCGATCACTCCGCACACTAACACTCTCCTCAACACTAGGGACAATTTACAATTTTACCGAAGCCAATTAACCTGTAAACCTGCATGTCTATTGAGTGTGGGAGGAGTCCAGAACACCCAGAGGAAACCCACGCAGTTACAGTGAGAATGTACAAAATCCGAACAGTCAGCAAGTGCAGTCAGTATCGAACTTGGGTCTCTGGCGCTGTAAAGCAGCAGCTCTACCGCTGCGCTGCCCTGCTGCCTTAACAAGGCCCTGCGTGTTAGGCTGGTCTGGAAGACCAGGGGATCCAGGGAATGTTAGCCTATTGGATACAAAATTTGCTTGGTGGTAGGAGACAGAGGGTGGTATTGGAAGATGATATTTCACATTGGAGATCTGTAACCAATGTGATCATTCATCCTATCTATTCCTCTGGTGATTTTATACAGCTCTATAAGATCACCTCTCAGCCTCTTACACTCCAAGGAATAAGATCACCTGCTCAACACTCTCTACAGTTTGCTTCCTTGAGTCCTGGGAACATCCTCAGAAATCATTAGATTTTTTATTCCGCTTAGTGGCATATTTCCCAAAGAAGGATTATCAAAACTGAATACAATACTCCAAGTACTTAGTTTACTTTTATTTTTATTTTTAGTTTTAGTTTATTATTGTTAAGTGAATCGAGGTACAGTGAAAAGCTTTTTTGTTGTGTGTTATGCAGTCAGCAAAAAAGACCATACACGATTGTAATCAGCTGTCCACAGTGTACAGATACAAGATAAAGGATATAACATTTGGTGTAAGATAAAGTCTGATTAAAGATTGTTCGAAGGACTACAATGAGGTGGATGAGAGTTCAGGAAAGTCCTAGCTGGTGAGAGGATGGTCAGTTTCCTGATAACAGGTGGGAAGAAACTGACTTCCAAGGTGTACTTTTTCATACTTCCAGACCTCTTGCCTTATGGAAGAGGAGAGAAGAGGGGGTAACTGGGGAGCCACTGCTCCTTGATATTGCTCCTGGTGGTCTTAGCATGAAGTGGAGATGGAGGAGGATATTCATGAGGATGTTGCCAGGAATCGAGGGCCTGAGTCATAGTGAAAGATCAGGCAGGCGAGGACTTTATTCCTTGGTGCGCAGGAGAATGAGAGGTGATCTTATAGAGGTGTATAAACCTACAAGGGGAATGGATAGTGCGAGAGCAGAGAGTTTTCTTTTTAACCTTGGGTAGAGGAGCCAAGATCCAGAGTACATAGGTTTAAGGTGAGGGGAAAAATCTAGAAACATAGAAACATAGAAAATAGGTGCAGGAGTAGGCCATTCGGCCCTTTGAGCCTGCGCCACCATTCAATATGATCATGGTTGATCATCCAACTCAGTATCCTCTACCTGCCTTCTCTCCATACCCCCTGATCCCTTTAGCCACAAGGGCCACATCTAACTCCCTCTTAAATATAGCCAATGAACTGGCCTCAACTACTTTCTGTGGCAGAGAATTCCACAGATTCACCACTCTGTGTGAAATGTTTTTTTCTTGTCTCGGTCCTAAAAGACTTCCCCCTTATCCTTAAACTGTGACCCCTTGTTCTGGACTTCCCCAACATCGGGAACAATCTTCCTGCATCTAGCCTGTCCAACCCCTTAAGAATTTTGTACGTTTCTATAAGATCCCCCCTCAATCTTCTAAATTCTAGCGAGTATAAGCCGAGTCTATCCAGTAGGAACCTGAGGGGCAACTTTTTCATTCAGAGGGCAGTGGGCATATGGAACGAGCTGCCAGAAGGTGTGGTTGAGGCTGGTACAATAACAACACTTAAAAGACACTTGGACAGATACATAGATAGGAAAGATTTAGAGGAATATGGACCAAATGTGGGCAAATGGGACCAACTTAGATGGGGCAGTTTGGTCAGCATGGATGAGTTGGCTAAAGGATCTATTTCAGTGCTGGATGACTCGAAGTGTGAACAAAATACTCCCCAAGTGATAGAGTAAATGCGTCCTGATTTAGATTTTTAATGAGATCAAAGTCAGGGCTCTTGATGCATATTTCAGCTGGTATAATTGTTCGGCTTCTGTCACTTCCTCCAGTTCTGATTTACTGTGGAAATAAAAAATGTTACAGCTCAGCGGTTTCTCATGACAGTGACTATTATAGTCCTGTGGGAAAGAGAATAGCTTTCATCACCCTGTTGAGACTATTTGCTTCCGTGACTAAATGGATGTTGTAGCCCACAGTCATTTTACTTTTGATCATTTTGTCCAAAGGTCCCACGGCATGGATCATGTGCAGGCTAATGAGACCAGTTGAACTTGGTATCATGTTTGGCACAAACAATATGGGCTGAAGGACCTGTTTCTGTGCTGTAGTGTACTGTGTTCTATGTTTAGACTTTAGAAATACAGTGCAGAAACAGTCCCTTCAGCCCACCGGGTCCCCACCGATCAGCGATCACCCTGTACACTAGCTCTATTCTACACACTAAGGATAATTTAGAAATTTACCCAAGCCAATGAACCGCCAAGCCTGTATGTCTGTGCAGTGTGGGAGGAAACAGGTGCACCCAGGCAATACCCATGAGATCACAGGGAGAACGGTTGTCAGGTCACCTGTCGTCTGGATGGAACCTGGGGCTCTGGTGCAACTCCAGGCAGCAACTCCACCGCTGTGCCACTGTGCTGCCTGTTTTGTGTTCTAGGGTGACATGGACAGAGTGTAAGAAAGTACTCAATAGTCAAGAGTGTTTTATTGTCATATGTCCCAGATAGAGCAATTAAATTCTTGCTTGCTGCAGCACAACAGAATATGTAAACATAGTAACTGTATGATAAACGAGAGAGAAAAAAAAAGTTCAGTGTGTATACATACACACATACTCACATATGTTTATATATATATATTATATATATATATAATATACACATACACACACTCAAAAACAAGCAATAACTGCAATAATAATAATAATAATAATTTATTGTAGTTCAGAGCTTATGAGATTGTAACGTTTAATAGCCTGATGGCTGTAGGGAAGAAGCTGTTCCTGAATCTGGACGTTATAGTTACATACATACTTATCCATGAAGAGTGATCAATTTAAAAAGTATCATCACAGATAGAAAGGGTGGTCAAAAAGGCTTTTTACACATTGGCCTCACCAGCCGGAGTATTGAGTATTGAAGTTGGGAGGTCATGTTACAGTTCTATACTACATTGGTGAGCCCACATTTGGGGTATTGTATTCAGTTTTGGTCACCATGCTATAGGAGAGATGTTGTCAAGCTGGAAAGGGTGCAGAGAAGATTTAAGAGGATGTTGCCAGGACTTGGGGGCCTGAGCTATAGGGAGAAGTTGAGCAGTCTAGGACTTTATTCCTTGGAGTGCAGGGGGATGAGGGATGATCGTGTAGAGGTGTACAAGATCGTGAGAGGAATAGATAGAGGAAATGCAAAGTCTTTTACCCAGAGTAGTGGAATCGAGAACCAGAGGACATAGGTTTAAGGTGAGGGGGCGGAAAGGTTCAATAGGTACCTGAGGGGTAACTTTTTCACACAATGGGTGGTGGGGGTACGGAACGAGCTGCCGGAGGAGCTAGTTGACGCAGATATTATCGAAACATTTGTTATTGTCACATGTTCTTTATTTGCATGATATCTAATCAAATCAGATAATTTTGTAGATGAACACACACCATACACAGGTACAACAGGTAGAGTGAAGAGAAAAATTCCAGAGTGTAGAATATTATTCTCAGCATCGTAGCATAGCAGCTCTAGAGAAAAAGTCCAATGTCCGCAATGAGGTGGGTTGGAAGATGAACAGTATACTCTGGCTTCTGGAAGGACTATCAGGAGATTGACAACATAGAGGAGGAAGCCGCTCTTGAGTCTGGCGGTGCGCGCTTTCAAGCACTGCATCTTCCTCCTGATCAGAACAAGGATAAGAGGGAATGACCGGGATGGGATATTTCCTTGATTATATTGGCTGCTTTCCTGTGGAAGTGAGAGTGAGGAATCTGGTCTGTGTGACAAACTGGGCTTCATCCATAAACCCATAAGACCACAAGACATAGGAGCAGAATTAGACCATTCGGCCCATCGGGTCTGCTCTGCCATTTCATCATGGCTGATCTATCTTTCCCTCTCAACCCCATTCTCCTGCCTTCCCCCCACATCCCTTGACACCCTTACTAATCTCTGCTTGAAAACTATCCTTTGACTTGGCCTCCACAGCAGTCTGTGGCAATGAATTCCACAGATGCACCACCCTCTGGCTAAAGAAATTCCTCCTCATCTCCATTCTAAAGATACTTCCTATTATACCACAACAATGGGCCAAATGGCTTCCTTTAAATAAAAATCTGTGGAACACGGAAAATTGGTGTGGGAAGGAACTGCAGACACTGGTTTACACCGAAGATAGACATAAATTGCTGGAGTAACTCAGCGGGACAGGCAAAATCTCTGGAGAAAAGAAATAGGTGACATTTCGGGTCGAGACCCTTATTCAGACTTGAAAATAAGTATTACATTTGGAACTTTATTCACTCGGTGGGCAGTCAGATAAACGTGAATAGCAAGTATAACAAAGATGGATGGACTGAGAATCTTGGCGCAAACACGTTGTAAATACCTCTGCCATTTAATTATCTAATGGGATGTTAAGTGTCAGCACCTGATGAATGTGTCTACTTTTCCCCGGTTCTGTAAATGAAGAGACCTCATGCGGAGTTAATAAATATAACACGCGTGCGATTTTTTATCATTTTGCAGGAACTGGATTTTGAACATAAATCCAGCTACAACCTGAAGATTGAAGTCTCCAACGCGAACGTGGACTCGCGTTTCCAGCCGCTGGGGCCGTTCACCGACACGGCGTCGGTGAGGCTGGTGGTGGAGGACGTGGACGAGGCTCCCCACTTCAGCTCGCCGCTCTACCGCATGTCGGTGTCCGAGGCAGCGAGGGCAGGCACGGCCATCGGCACGGTCTCTGCCCACGACCCCGACACGACCAACAGTCCCGTCAGGTGCGTTCCCGTCGTCCGGCATGGGATCACCCAGCCCCTCAAACGTTCATGTTCGTACATGATAGGAGCAGAATTAGGACATTCAGCCCATCTAGTCTACTCCACCATTCAATCATGGCTCATCTATCATTCCCTTTCAACCCCATTGTGTTGCCTTCTCCGCCATTACCTCTGACACTCGTACTAATCAAGCTCTCACTCATCCTGGCTTTGTTTGCAACCTTCAATGTTCAGTTTAACCAAACTAGCTGAATTGTGAAACCTAAACATCATGATAAATCTATTCATTGCCTCACTAAAATCCTTGGGTTCCCTTTGTTGTAATTTTTCCCGTTATTTTCCCCAGTATGTAAGCTCTTAGGTTCAACATATTACAAACTCTTCTCCCTTATCATTTTCAAAATTTAATCCAAGCCCCTTGGTCTTGGCATCATGATCAGCACAGACATTGGGGGCTGAAGGAATGAGTAAAATAAGAAAAAGGAAAGGCATAAAGTGCTGGGATAACTCGGCAGGTCAGGCAGCATCTCTAGAGAACATGGTCAGGCAATGTTTTGGGTCAGGTCCTTTCTTCGGCTGACCCACTGAGTTCCTCCGGCATTTTGCGCCTTTCCTTGGTAAACCAGCATCTGCGGTTCCCTGTTTTGTGGACGAACATTCTTGTTATTGAGGGAGTGCAGCGTAGGTTTACAAGGTTAATTCCTGGGATGGGGTCTGTCATATGCTGAGAGAATGGAGCGGCTGGGCTTGTACACTCTGGAGTTTAGAAGGATGAGAGGGGATTTCATTGAAACATATAAGATTGTTAAGGGTTTGGACACGCTAGAGGCAGGAAACATGTTCCCGATGTTGGGGGAGTCCAGAACCAGGGGCCACAGTTTAAGAATAAGGGGTAAGCCATTTAGAACGGAGACGAGGAAACACTTTTTCTCGCAGAGAGTTGTGAGTCTGTGGAATTCTCTGTCTCAGAGGGCGGTGGAGGCTGGTTCTCTGGCTACTTTCAAGAGAGATCTAGATAGGGGATATGGAGAGAAGGCAGGAACGGGGTACTGATTAGGGATGATCAGCCATGATCACATTGAATGGCGGTGCTGGCTCGAAGGGCCGAATGGCCTACTCCTGCACCTATTGTCTATTGTTTCTCCAAATAAGTCATGATTAGTTTAGTTGAGAGATATATAGCATGGAAACAGGCCCTTCGGCCCACCGAGCCCGTGCCAACCAGCGATCCCAGTACACCAACACTATCCTACACACACTAGGGGCAATTTATAATTATACCAAGCCAATTAGCCTATAAACTTGTATGCCTTTGGAGCTTTAGGAATTTTGTTGCAGCTTTAAGGAACTTTGGTTAGGCCACATTGGGAGTATTGAGTGCCGTTCTAGTTGCACCACTACAGGAAGCATATGGATGCTTTGGAGAGTGTGCAGAGGAGGTTTGCCAGCATTCTGCCTGGATTAGAGGGTATCAACTATGATGAGAGGTTGGACAAACTTGGACGTTTTTTTCTGGAGAACTGGAGGCTGTGGGGAGACCTGATACGCAGGTATGAAATTATGAGAGGCAGAGATAGGATTGATAGTCAGAACTTTTTCCCCAGAGTGGAAATGTAAAATACTAGAGGAATTGGCTTTAAGGTGAGAGGGTGAAAGTTTAAAGGAGATTAAAAAGTTCACTTAAAAAGATAGACAAAGTACAAATTCTTAAGACCATACAAAGCTTTAATTTAACGTCTGACGGGTGTGGACCTAGAGACCCAGAGGCAACAATTTTACGTCTGAATCCCCAGCAGCGCACACAAAGATATACCAGAAAACCCGAGCTTATATACGTACAGATATAAAACCAATTGCATGATGTAATGTACAAAAACCGTCATCCACCTCCAAATATGGAGGAGGAGAATCCAAGCTATGGACTCTGAAGAAGGGTTTCGGCCCGAAACGTTGTCTATCTCCTTCGCTCCTTAGATGCTGCTGCACCCGCTGAGTTTCTCCAGTTTTTTGTGTACCCTCCAAATATGGAGTTGTTTTTCACTCTTTGCCAAAAGCCAGTCATCTCAATGGCATCCTCTGAGCCCCTTCTTATCTGATTGCCCTCTTCCTTACATAAAAAACCTTGTAAGAGAGCTGTGAACTATTCAACTTAAGTTAAAAAAAACCCTTGTCACGATGGGAGTTTTCCAAATCCCATCATGCATTACAATTGGCCTTTTACAAAAGGAAAGCTTAAATATGACAACAATCAATTGATAACTAACTCTTTCAGAGATGTGTGGAGCAAATTTTATACACAGAGTGTGATGGGTTGCCTGTAATGTGCTGCAGATACAATAGCTCATACAATGATACAAGCAGGCAGATACAATAACGGGATTTAAATGGCTTTTAGATGGATACATGGATATGCAGGGAATGGAGGGATGTGGACCGTGTGCAGGCAGATGGATTAGTTTAATTTGCCGTCATGTCCGGCACAGACATTATGGGCTAAAAGGCCTGTTCCTGTGCTGTACTTTCTATTTTCAATGTACTAACATTTGAGATAGTGCAAAAGCAATTTAATGATTCAATGATTCAATTCAACAATATTTTATTGTCACTCTACCTAGGGTACAGTGAAATGTTTTATTTTGCACACAACCTGTGAGGGTAGGGAAGATTCAAACAAGAGGGCATGACATGAGAATTAAGGGACAGAAGTTTAGGGGTAACGTGAGGGTGAACTTCTTTACTCAGAGGGTGGTGGCTGTGTGGAATGAGCTTCCAGCAGAGGTGGTGGAGGCAGGATCGATTTTAACATTTAAAAGTAAAGTGGATAGGTATATGGACGTGAAGGGAATGGAGGGGTATGGTCTGAGTGCAGGTAGATGGGACTAGGGGAAAACAAATGGTCGGCACGGACTGGAAGGGCCGAGAGGGCCTGTCTCCGTGCTGTAATTGTTATATGGTTATATGGTTATATGGTTAACCTGGTAAAATCATACAGCACACCTCACCTCGGCAGTACACAAGTGTCGCTACGATTTGGTGCCTACAAAGTTACACAAACTTCCTGGGACGAGAGGCTTGTCCAGTCATGAGCAGCTGAAGAAGTCACATCTGCATTCCTTGGAGTTTAGAGGGAGGGGTGATGATCTTTAGGAGAGTAGGTTCCGGAAGAAAAGCTGGACAGAGTCAGTGGAGATGTTCCATTTAGTCAGAGAATCTCAAGGCAGATGACATTGTTACAAGATTAAATGGCAGCCGTTTAAAACTGAGGTTTAGTTCAGAGATAGAGCTAATGGAATCGAGGGATATGGGGAGAAGGCAGGAACGGGGTACTAATTTTGGATGATCAGCCATGATCACATTGAATGGCGGTGCTGGCTCAAAGGGCCGAATAGCCTATTCCTGCACCTATTTTCTATGTTTCTTTTGTGTGTTGCGGGTTCCTGCCACAGCTCAAAGGCGTGTGTGTTGGTAGATTAATTGGCCTTTGGGAATTGTGCCGAGAGCGTAGTTGAGAATCAGGAGGACTATTGATTTTAATGTGGGGAGAGAAAATTAAATGAGTGTACAATTAGCATACACAAAATCATAAGTTATAGGGGTAGAAATAGGCCATTCAGCCCATCGAGTCTACTGCACCATTCAATCATGCCCGTTCTATCTTTCCCTCTCATCCACATTCTCCTGCCTTCTCCCCATAACCCCGTACTAATCAGGAATCTGTTAATCTCCGCGTTAAAAATATAAATTTTTAGCCTCCACAGCCATCTGTGGCAATGAATTCCACAGATTCACCACCACCTGATTAAATAAATGTATTTTCATCGTCTTTCTAAAAGTACGTCCTTTTGTTCTGAAGCTATGGCCTCCAGCCTGAGACTCTCCCACTAGTGGAAACATCGTCTGTGCATCCACTCTATCCAGGCCTTCACTATTCGGCCTGGACTCATAGAATCATAGAGTCATGGAGTCATACAACATGAAAATAGGCCCTTCGGCCCGACTTGCCCATGCCGACCAAGATGCCCCATCTACACTAGTTCCACCTGCCCGCATTTGGCCCATTTCCATCTAAACCTTTCCTCTCCATGTACCTTGCTGCAACCGGACTCCTGGGCCAAAACACAGTTGCCCTGCTGTATGATTCAATGATTCTATCTTCACTGCTGCGCTGCAAGAGAAAAAAATCAATGAGGAAGCATAAAAAAAATTAACAATTACACCCATAAGTTATAAAACTGATGGGGCAGAGGTAGAAGGCGACATTGACCAGTGGCCAATACTAATCCAATTGTGTAACCAAGGATTTTATTTTTATTGGATTTGGACATCAGTGGCTGGGTGGAAATTTACAGCCCATCTCTAATCGGGGCCCTGAACAGCCAAAGTTAGTGTGCCATTTCAGAGCACAGCTCGCAGTAAACCTGTCAGGAAAAAAAAAGAGAGAAACTGACTGTGCGTAGGAAGGAACTGCAGATGCTGGTTTAAAGCAAAGATGGGCACAAAATGCTGGAGTAACTCAGCGGGTCAGGCAGCATCTCTGGAGAGAAGGAATGGGTGAAGTTTCGGGTCGGGACCCTTCTTCAGACTTCGAGTCAGGGGAAAGGGAAACGAGAAATATAGATGGTGATATAGAGAAATATAGAACAAGGAAGGACAGGATATGAAAAAAGTAAGGTTATTTTTTATCGCTACTTATCGTTACTTTTTGCATATCTTCCATTCATTTGTTCTATATCACGACATAGCACCTTGCTGCCTTTATAGAGCACACGGGAAGTGTATGTGCTTTGATTAAACTGAAACACGTATTATGATTGAAAACTAACAGTCCTTTCTTTAAATTCTTCAACCCAGGTATTCCATAGATCGCAACACAGACTTGGAACGATATTTTAACATTGACGCCAACACAGGAGTGATCACAATCGCCAAGTCACTGGACAGGGAGACAAACGAGGAGCACAACATCACAGTGTTAGCCATGGAGAGCCGTAAGTAACTTCAATCAGAAATTCTCTAAGGAGGGTGGCACGGTGGCGCAGTGGTAGAGTTGCTGCCTTACAGCACCAGAGACTCGGTTTGATACTGACTACGGGCGATGTCTGTACGGAGTTCGTACATTCTCCCTGTGACTTTGTGGGCTTTCTCCAAGTGCTCCGGTTTCCTCCCACACTCCAAATACCTACAGGCTTGTAGGTTAATTGACTTCTGTCTGCAGGATAGAACTAGTGTACGTGGTGACTGCTGGTCGGCATGGACTTGGTGGGCTGAAGGCTTGTTTCCATCCTGTATCTCTAAAATAAACAAAACTAAACTGAACTAAGAGTGAAATTCTTGCGATTCTGCAGAAGCATTACTATCTGCAGGATGTCTTTAAGAGCTTTGTTGTCAATTAAATAGATTTTAAAGAGAATCATAAAAAGTGGACACAAATAAAGCGAGAGGGAAAGTAAAACAGAGAGATTTAGGATTTAGGGAATAATCATGTCTGGGGTATTCCTCGTTGATGTTGTGGGATGGTAAGCTTGTCATATGAGGAGAGAATAAGTAGATGAGCCTTTTATGTTGTGTAGGGAGCTGCAGATGCGGATTTATACTGAAGATAGACACAAAATTGCGCAGTAACTCAGTGGATCAGGCAACATCTTTGGAGAAAAAGGATAGGTGACATTTTGGGTCGGGACCCTTCTTCAGACTGAAAGTGGGTTGAAGTTCTTGAGTTTAGAATAATAAGAAGTAATGAGAAGGGCTGTACAATGGCGCAGCGGTAGAATTGCTGTCTTACAGTGCCAGAGACCCAGGTTCGATCCTGACATCGGGTGCTGTTTGTATGGAGTTTGCATGTTCTCCCTGTGACAGGGTGGGTTTTCTCCAGGTGCTTCGGTTTCCTCCAACATTCTAAAGATGTGCAGTTTTGTTGGTTAACACAAGGTGCTGGAGTAACTCAGCGGGTCAGGCAGCATCTCTGGAGATAAAGGAGTTCCAGCACAAAACGTTAGCCATCCTTTTTCTCCAAAGATGCTGCCTGGCCCAATGAATTACTCCAGCACTTGGTGTCTATCTTGGGAATAAACCAGCATCAGCAATTGCTTGTTCCTACAGATTTGTAGGCTAATTGGCTTCTGTAAATTGCCCCTTGTGTGTGGGATGCGAAACTGGGATAACATAGTGTGTTTGTGATTTATGGTCGCTGTGGACGAGGCCTGTTTCCATGCTGTATCTCTAAATTAAACTAAACTAAAACAGAGGGATTTTAGACAGGATACAGGGATTAATTATGTAAAGGGAATCCCGCGATGATTTCTAGGATGGCAGGGTTGGCATATGTTGGGGGTATAAGTGGACAAGCCTTGTATGTTGATACAAGGAACTGCAGGTGCTGGTTTACAAAAAAAGGCACAAAGTATCGGAGTAACTCAGCGGGCCAGGCAGCATCTCTGGAGAACGGATATCTCTGAAAGTTTCGGGTTGGGATGCCCTGAAACAACTTAAGTCTTTTATGTTCTTGAGTTTAGAAGACTTTAGACTCTACATTACATTAGAACTACAGCGCGTAAACAGGCTCTTCGGCCCAGAGAGACCGCACAGACCAGCGATCACCTTGTGCACTAGCACTATTCTACAAACTAGGGACAATTTACAATTTTATCAAAGCCAATTAACCTACAAACCTGTATGCCTTTGGGATGTGGGAGGAAACGAAGCATCCCGAGAAAACCCACACGGTCACAGGGAGCAAACTCCGTACAGGCAGCGCCCGTAGTCAGAATCAAACTCAGGTCCCTGGCGCTGTAAGGCAGCAACTCTGCCATTGTGCCACCGTGCCACCCACAATAAGAGAATAAGTAATCTGATTGAATTATGCAATATCTGACAGGGCAAATGCAAAGTTGCCGTTTCCCTTGGATAGGCTGTCCAGACCCAGGGGTCACAGTTTCAGAATAATAGTTGAACATTCAGGACAGGGATAAGAGAATTTGCTTTTCACATGGGGATTGTATTGCTTTATTATTGCCACATATACTGCGATACAGTGAAGAGTTTGGGTGCTATCTAATTAAATCAGACAATGCTATAATCAAGAGGACATAGGCTTAAAATGAGGGAGAAGGATTTAATAGGAACCTGAGTGGTCATTTTCTTATTCAGTGGATGGTGGGTACTTGGAACCTTCTGCTGGAGGAGGTAGTTGAGGCAGGTATTGTTCTTACGTTTAAGAGCCATTTGGATAGGATAGGTTTAGAGGGATAAGGATCATGCACGGGCAAGTGGGACTAGTGTCTAGTTCCTTCCCACTCAAGCTTCCCCCTTCCCAGGTACTTTACCCTGCAGCTGCAGGAGATGCAACACCTGTCCTTACACTTCCTCCCTCAGCAAAGCTTACCATGCTCCATCTACGTGTCCCACCTGCCCACGTTTGACCCACATCCCTCTAAACCTGCCTTATCCATGTTCTCCATGGATGGCACCATGGGCAGCACAGTGGCACCCCGCTGGAGTTGCTGCCTAAACCCCAGGTTTGATCCTGACTACAGTGCTGTCTGTATGGAGTTTGTGCATTATCCCTGTGACCATGTGGGTTTCCTCACACGTACAGGTTTGTAGGCTAATTGGCTTGGTAAAATAGTTAGGATAATGTTAGTGTGCGGTGATCGCTGGTCGGCGTGGACTCAGTGAGCCAAAGGGTCTGTATCCACCCTGTATCTCAAGATTCAAGAGAATTTATTGTCATGTGTCCCAGATAGGACAATGAAATTATTGCTTTGCTTCAGTATAACAGAATATAATAGGCAGAAATAAATACAGAATAGATCAGTGTGACCATATACTATTGAAAATGTATATACTCACATAAATAATCAGATAAAGTGCAATGGACTATTAATGTTCAGAGTTTTGTTGAGTTGAGTTTAGTAGCCTGATGGCTGTGGGGAAGTAGATATTCCTGAACTTGGATGTTGCAGATTTCAGGCTCCTGTACCTACCTGAAAGCAGCGGGGAGATGAGTGTGTGGCCAGGATGGTGTGGATCCTTGATGATGTTGCCAGCCTTTTTGAGGCAGCAACTGCGATAGATCCCCTCGATGGAAGGGAGGTCAGAGCCGATGATGGACTGAGCAGTGTTTACTACTTTTTGTAGTATTTTCCATTCCTGTTGCCAAACCAAGCCACGATGCAACCGGTCAGCGTGCTCTCTACTGTGCTCTCTACTGTGCTCCTGTAGAGGTTAGAGAGAGTCCTCCTTGACAAACCGACTCTCCGTAATCTTCTCAGGAAGTAGAGGCGCTAATATGCTTTCTTTATAATTGCATCAGTGTTCTCGGACCAGGAGAGATCTTCAGAGATATGCACGCCCAGGAATTTGAAGCTCTTGACCCTTTCCACCATCGACCCGTTGATATAAACGGGATTATGGGTCCCCAACCTACCGCTTCCAAAGTCCACAATCAATTCCTTGGTTTTACTTGGAATCTCTAAAAATGAAAAAAAAACCTTAGATTCACAGTCATGCAGCATGGAAGCAGGTCCTTTGGCCCAGCACACCATGCTGGCTCATCTGCAGACAATACGTACAAAATGCTGGTGTAATAGCGGGTCACGCAGCATCTCTGGAGAAAATGGATTGGTGAAGTTTCGGGCTGGGGCCTCAGACTGATTGCAGTGGGGGGGGGAGGTGGGTGTCTGGCAGCAAGAAAGGACCCTGGACAAAACATCTCCTCCCTTGACAATTCCTTCCCACCCAAACCACCCCCTCCCAGGTACCTCCCCCCTGCAACTGCAGGAGATGCAATACCTAAATTGTGTCTAGTGTGTGT
This sequence comes from Okamejei kenojei, assembly GCA_035221665.1. Classification (NCBI taxonomy): domain Eukaryota; kingdom Metazoa; phylum Chordata; class Chondrichthyes; order Rajiformes; family Rajidae; genus Okamejei; species Okamejei kenojei. The sequence continues at coordinate 33,181,377 of CM069134.1, forward strand.
AGGTTAGTGTTAGTCTACGGGGTGATTGCTGGTTGGTACGGACTCGGTGGGCTGCAGGGCCCGTTTTCACGCTGTATCGCTAAAGTCCAAGGTCCAAGGTCATACAGTGTGAAACAGGCCCTTCGGGGATGCCAACCAAGATGCCCCATCTACACGAGTCCCACCTGCCCGCATTTGCCCCACATCCTTCTAAACCTTTCCTTAGAAATGTACCCATCCAAGTATCTTTTAAAAGCCGTAACTTCCCACAGTATTCCAGCAGACGGGTTGAGAAATATTCTCACCTAACCCAAGACAGAGTGGACTAGTTACAGGCCCAGTAACGGCACAGTTCAATCAAGAGGAACAGCTCCAAGGGAAAATGTAAATTACAGCTAACAGACTGTCCATCTTTTTTGAATTAATTGATTTGGATTAAATTGTTCACTTAAAAGTACTTAAATACAGTTAATTGTTTTTAAATGTTTTCAAGTTTTTAAATTATTTTTTAAAATATTTTTTCTTTAAATTTTTAATCATGTTTAAATTTTTAATAACGTGGTTATTTAATAGCTTTATGTTATCTTTGAGTACTTGTGAATGTCAGAGACGTATGAGAGATATTTTAACTGGGGGTCTGTTTAGTCAGTGTCTCGGGCTGAGGCTAAACCAGCTGTCAAAGGATCTCTCTGGGGGTGGGGTGGCGTTGGGGGCGTGTGGGGGGGTGGGGGAAAACTGGTGTGGGGAGGGAGGGGGGAATGTATTAATTATACTGGGAAGATAATCAGTCAGTAGTCAGCTTTGCTGAGTAGGCAGGACCAAGTAAGTGCAGTAGATTGGGGCAGTGGTAGAGTTGCTGCCCGACAGCACCAGAGACCCAGGTTTGATCCTAACCTCAAGCCTAATGTCTGCACGGAGTTTGTATGTTCTCCCCGTGCGTGCGGGTTTCCTTCAACCTCTCAAAGACGTGAGGTTTGTAGATTCATTGGCCTATCGTCTAGTTTAGTTTAGTTCAGAGATACAGTGTGGAAACAGGCCCTTTGGCCCACCGAGTCCATGACGACCAGCGATCACCACAAACCAGCACTATCCTACACACTAGGAAAAATTTCGGATAAGTAAACACAATATACTGGAGTAACTCAGTGGGTCAGGCGACATCTCTGGAGAACATGGATGGATGTTCCCAAGTTTAAAACGTCCCCTATCCATGTCGTCCAGAGATGTTGCCTGTCCTGCTGAGTTACTCCAGCAATTAGTATTGTTATTGTAAACCAGCATCTGCAGTTCCTTGTGTATGGAAATTACAACAGATTGATCCAAACTTAAATTGCTTTGTCTGGAACATAGGAGTTTGAGGGGAGACCTGATAGAAGTATATAAAATGATGAGAAGCATTGATGGGGTAGACACTCAGAACCTTTTTTTCCAGGGTGAAACTATCAAAGGTTAGAGGGCATGGCTTTAGGATGAAAGGGGCAAAATTGAAAGATGCACAGGGCAAGATTTTTTACGCAGATGGTCGTGGCGGCCTGGAACGTGCTGCCGGGAGTGGTGGTGAAGTGAGATACGATAATGGCATTTAAGAGGCTTTTAAAAAAAGCACATGGAAGTGCAGAGAATAGAGGGATGGGGATCATGTAGAGACAGATATTAATAATAATAATATATTTTATTGTCATTACACATAAGTGCAACGAGATTTGGTTTGCAACTTCCATCCGATGTCATAACTTAAACGACTAATAAAATTTAGGTTTAGATACCCCGAGAACAAGGTTTGTAAAAAGAACATTAGAACAGTAAAAGTCAAAACAGACTAAAGTGCAGATGTGTCTGTGCGACGTGACCATCCGGGGGAGACAGTCCATGGGGGTGCAGGGCACTCAGCAGATGAGATCAGTTTAACTAGGCATCATGTTTGACACAAACATTGTGGGCCAAATGGCCTGTTCCTGTGCTATAATGTTTTATGTTCAAATGGTGTTTAAGAGGCAATGGTACATGGAACTGAGGGATATGGATCATGACCAGGCAGAGGAGATTAGCTTAACTTGGCATTGTGTTTGGTGCGGGTATTGTGGGCTGAACGACCCCTTCCTGTGCTGTACTGTTCTCTGTTCTAGTGGTGTTTAAGAGGCATTTAAATAGGCACATGGAAATGCAAGGAATTGAGGTATATGGATCGCGTGCCGGCAGAGGAGATTAGTTCAACTTGGCATCTTGCTCAGCACGGATATTGTGGGCTGAAGGGCCTGTTCCTGTGCTGTACGGTTCTGTGTTCTATATTGTTAACAAATCCACAAAGAAAATAATCTGATGACGCATCTGAACCTGGACTTAATGGAAGTTCATATCTGGTTGCAATTTGTTGAAGGATATTATCTACATCTCGTGCAGTTCAAAGCCCGTAAATCGAGAATTTGCAGAGCATCAAGCGTGAGATAGACACAATAGTAGTCTTTCACCTTGATTAGCCTGGAGAGCTGGTGATGAGCAATCTTATTGAGCTGCTGTAGTCCTCTTGGTGAGAGTATTCGCACAATGTTATTGGAGAGGGGGAGACAACAGATAATAGACAATAGGTGCAGGAGTAGGCCATTTGGCCCTTCGTGCCAGCACCGCCATTCAATGTGATCACGGCTGATCATCCCCAATCAGTACCCCGTTCCTGCCTTCTCCCCACGCCCCCTGAGCATCGATGAAGCAACAACCAAGTCTGAGGAAGGACATTATTGCCATAGAGGGAGTGCAGAGAAGGTTCACCAGACTGATTCCTGGGATGTCAGGACTGTCTTATGAAGAAAGACTGGATAGACTCGGTTTATACTCTCTGGAATTTAGGAGATTGAGAGGGGATCTTATAGAAACTTACAAAATTCTTAAGGGGTTGGACAGGCTAGATGCAGGAATATTGTTCCCGATGTTGGGGAAGTCCAGGACAAGGGTCACAGCTTAAGGATAAGGGGGAAATCCTTTAAGACCGAGATGAGAAAGACTTTTTTCACACAGAGAGTGGTGAGTCTCTGGAACTCTCTGCCACAGAGGGTAGTTGAGGCCAGTTCATTGGCTATATTTAAGAGTGAGTTGGATGTGGCCCTTGTGGCTAAGGGGATCAGAGGGTATGGAGAGAAGGCAGGTACGGGATACTGAGTTGGATGATCAGCCATGATCATATTGAATGGCGGTGCAGGCTCGAAGGGCTGAATGGCCTACTCCTGCACCTACTTTCTATGTTTCTATGTTTCTTAACCAAGTTTGTTGGTGCACTGTTTGAAGGGGAACCTGTGTGTGGTGGTGTTCCCATCCGTCAACGGCCCTTGTCCTTTGGTGTTGGTATTGACTTTGGTTTATCATTGTCACATGTACTGAAGCACAGTGAAAAGCTTTTCTTTGTGTGCTATCCAATTAAATCAGAAAATACTATACTTGAATACAATAGTCACAGACATACAGGCCCTTCAGCCCTACTTGCCCATGTTGACCAACATGTCCCCTCTGCACTAGACCCACCTGCCTGTGTTTGGCTCATATCCCTCTACACCTATACAATCCATGTACCTGTCCAAATGTTTCTTAAATGTTACGATAATACCTGCCTCAACTACCTCCACCAACAGCTTGATCCATTCACCTGCCACCCTTTGTGTAAAAAAGTTGGCCCTCAGGTTCCTGTTAAATATTTTCCCCCTCACCTTCAACCTGTGTCCTCTGGTTCTTGATTCCCCTACCCTGGGGAAAAGACTGTAGGCATTTACCCGATCTATTCCTCTCATGATTTTGTACACCTCTATAAGATCACTCCTCATCCTCCTGCGCTCCAAGGAATAGGGTCCTTGCCTGCTCAACCTCTCCCTATAACTCAGACCCTCGAGTCCCAGCAACATCCTTGTAAATCATCTCTGCGCCAGTCAACAGTGTTCACTTGTGGACATCTCCATCCAGCTAAAGGCCAGCGTTTTGGGCAGAGCAAAGTCCTTTCTTGCACCAGGTAAAGCCGGAGAAAGAAAAGCAAAACATGTTCTATCCCTTCCAGGCAAGCGTTCACTCTTAAAAGGAGATGGATGGTGGCCTCATCAATGACTAATAATATACATGGCAGTAAGAAAAACGATACCACTACCAAAACTGGCATTTTATCTGATCCCATGGGAATGCCTGAGGCCTGAGCTATAGGGAGAAGTTGTGCAGGTTAGGAGTCTTATTCCTTGGAGCGCAGGAGGATGAGGGGTGATCTTATAGAGGTGTACAAAATGATGAGAGGAATGGATAGGGCGAATGCAGTCTTTTACCCAGGGTAGGGGGTTCAAGAACCACAGGACACAAATTCAGGGTGAGAGTGGTTAGAGTTAATAGGAACCTGAGAGGCAGCTTTTTTCACTCAAAGGGTGGTGGGTACATGGAATGAGCTGCCAGAGGGAATAGTTGAGGCAGGTACAATAACAGATACAGCATTTAACAGATACTTGGACAGGTAGGAATTAGAGGGATCTGACCAATTGTTGGCAAGTGGGACTAGCTTATATGGGGTATCTTGGTCGGCATGGAAGATTTGGGCTGAAGGGCCTGTTTCCATGTTTCAGACTTTAAAGATATAGTGCGAAAACATGACCAGCGATCACGTCCGTACACGAGCTCTTTCCTACACACTCGGGACAATTTTCATGCAAGCTCCTTTCATAGATAGTTCAAAAGTCTCCAATGAGGTAGAGGGGAGGTCAGGTCTGCTCTCTAGTTGGAGAGAGGATAGTTCAGTTGCAATAGACAATAGGTGCAGGAGTAGGCCATTCAGCCCTTCAAGCCAGCACCGGCATTCAATGTGATCATGACTGATCATCCCCAATCAGTACCCCCTTCCTGCCTTCTCCCCATATCCCCTGACTCCGCTATCTTTAAGAGCCCTATCTAGCTCTCTCTTGAAAGTATCCAGAGAACTGGCCTCCACTGCCCTCTGAGGCTCACCACTCTCTGTGAGAAAAAGTGTTTCCTCGTCTCCATTCTAAATGGCCTACCCCTTATTCTTAAACTGTGGCCCCGGTTCTGGACTCCACCAACATCAGGAACATGTTTCCTGCCTCCAGCGTGTCCAAACCCTTAATAATCTTATATGTTTCAATAAGATCCCCTCATCCTTCTAAACTCCAGAGTGTACAAGCCCAGCCGCTCCATTCTCTCAGCATATGACAGTCCCGCCATCCCTGGAATTAACCTTGTAAACCTACGCTGCGCTCCCTCAATAGCAATTGCCTAATAACAGCTGGGAAGAAACGGCCCATGAAGCTGTCCCTTGTACGTCTGGGTGTATAAACTGAGTGGAAGCGATCACTGATCACAATCACTTCTGGACACAAACACTGCAATGGTTCTTTGGAATAACTGAGTTAAAACTAAAATCACCTTAAAGTAATTGTTGGTATTGAAAGAGCAGCCTAACCTGCAAGTTAATTGTAGTGTGTATTCCAGGGTGTGAATACCAAGGGTAGTATGACGGGCTGAATTTGAAGTCACTTCAGTGGAATTTAAGGTAATTTTACCTAATTGCTGCCGTGTTATGGGGAATAATGCTGGATTGAGGCTTTCGTTGGCAGTGGTCGATGGAGCTGCAGAGATTAATGCAGAAACCAGGAATTGCAGTTCCTGGTTTACACAGAAGGATACAAAGTGCAGGAGTCACAGCAGGTCTGACAGCATCTCTAGAGAACACCCATAGGTGACATTTCAGGTCGGGACCCTTCTTCAGACTGATTTTTAGTGATGGGTTAATATTCAAGGAGCCTGTGCACATGTGGTCCTGCGTAGATAACCCCAGTAAGAGACTTGAAAGAGCAAGGGCGGTACAGTGGCGCGATGGTAGAGTTGCTGCCTTACAGCACCAGAGACACGGGTTCCATCCTGATTACGGGTGCTGTCTGTATGGAATCTGTACGTTCTCCCCGTGACCATGTGGGTTTTCTCCCGGTGCTCCGGTTTCCTCCCGCACTCCAAGGACAAACAGGCGTTTAGGTTAAATGGCTTCTGGAAATTGTAAATTGACCCTAGTGTGTAGGATAGTCCTAGTGTATGGGGAGATCGCTGGCCGGAGTGGACTCGGTGGGCCGATGGGCCTATTTCCACCCTGTATCTCTAAAGTCTAAAGGATGGTTGCCTAGGGTTGTAGGCATGGAAGGACACAAAGTGCTGGAGTAACTCAGCAGATCAGGCAGCATCTCTGGAGAACATGGATAGGTGATGTTTTGGGTTGAAACCCCTCAGTTTGCTTTGAGCAGATCAACACTAATGTCAGTGCTAATACACTTTTGTTATAGAGTCATAGAGCGATACAGTGTGGAAACAGGCCCTTCAGCCCGACTTGCCCATACCGGCCAACATGTCCCAGCTGCACTCCTCCCACTTGCCTGCACTTGGTCCATATCCCTCCAAATCTGTCCTATCCATGTATCTGTCCAACTGCTTCTTAACCTTTGGGATAGTCCCAGCCTCAACTACATCCTCTGGCAGCTTGTCCCATACACCCACCACCCTTTGTGTGCTGTTACAGGCACAGACTCGTCCCAAATCTCAGAACCTCTACCAACGTGGAGTAAGTGTACCAATTGCATGGGAACACCGCTGCCAACTGGGTCCCCTCCACTTTATGCACCACACCGACATAAATAAATCACCAGTCCTTTATCAAGCCAGGGTCTAAATTTTGTAACTCCCTTCCCCACCAACATGACTGTGCTTGTATCATCAGAAGAACTGGAGCTTAGTTTTATTTAGTTGAGTTTAGTGTCAGTTAGTTTATTATTGCCACATGTACTGAGGTACGAAAAGCTTTTTGTTGCATGTAATCCAGGCGTCAAAAAGACTACATGGTTACAATCAAGCTGTCCACAGGGTACAGAGACAGGATACAAGATATCACGTTTAGTGCAGGATAAAGCTAGATTCTCCTATCCTGGGTAAAGCTATAGCAAGAGGAAGCTATAGAAGCAGATAAACTACGACTTTCAAAAGACCGATATGGATAGAAAGGGTTTAGAGGAATATGGGGCAAATGCAGGCAAATGAGACTAGCCCAGAATGGTGGACGATGGGCTGAAGGGCCTTTATCCATACTCAATAGCTCTATGACTCCAACAGTGACTGGACCTATTGGCTGCTCCATGCATAGAGTCATGGAGTCATAGTCACACAGCATGGAAACAGGTCCCTTCAGCCCAACTTACCCACACCTGTCCCATCTACACTAGTCCCACCTGCCTGCATTTGGCCCATATCCCTCTAAATCTGTCCTATTTATGTAACTATCTAAATGTTTCTTAAATGTTGCAATTCCTGTTAAATCTTTCACCCTCACCTTAAATCTATGTCCTCTGGTTCTCGATTACCCCACTCTGGTCGAGTGACTCTGAGAGACTCTTGCATTTACTCGATCTATTCCTATCATGATTTTGCACAGGAAGATATTCTGCAAGCTGCGATAGAAATGCAAGACTTTCCTTTTGATTAGAAAAAGAAAACAATGTAATTGCATTCATTAATCTTGCCTTGGCGTTGTTTTGCCCTTTATACAGAGAATCCTGCACAAGTTGGAAGGGGATCCGTTCTCATTAGCTTGGTGGACGTCAATGACAATATCCCTGAATTTCCAATGGAGTACGAAACATTCGTTTGTGAAAACACCAACCGTGGCAAGGTAAGAAACCTCCCCTGGAGGTTATGTCACGTTCTTTGGCCAGGAATAGCTCAATGGTTCAATCTTGCTTTTATTGCCACATGCGCTAAGCACTAAGTTTATTTTTCTTACAGACAGTCCAGTAGCGTGTTGCCATCCCCAATTAGCACATTGTTCAGAAATAGTTTCATTTTAGTTGAGTTTAGTTTAGAAATACAGCGTGGAAGTGGGCCCTTCAGCCCATCAAATCCACACCGACTATCGATCACCCATTCGCACAGGTTCTATGTTATCGCACTTTCTCAACCACTCCCTGCACACTAGGGGCAATTTACAGAGGGCCAATTAACCTACAAACCCGCACATCTCAGGGATGCGGGAGGAAACCGGAGCACCCAGAGGAAACCCACACGGTCACATGCAATTTCCGCGCAGTCAGCACCCGAGGTCAGGATCAAACCCAGGTCTCTGGCGTTGTGAGGCAGCAGCTCTAATCGTTGCGCCACCTTGCTGCCCTTGATGTTTCGATAATATTTTCAAAAATTAATATTTAAATGGTCCCTCGTGTAACGGAATTTTGCGAGTCAACAGGCTTGATCACGTTGATAAATGGGACACTCTTTTGAACCCGGGGGGTGCGGGGGGATGGGGCCTACACTGCCTGTCAAAGCCTTTATGTGAGAGCAGCTGGTAGCCTCCTCTGGGACAGGTCAAGAGTCAAGAATGCGTTGTTGTCATATGTCCCAGATAGTACAATGACATTATTACCTGCAACCCAAGATGTAAATAAGGTACACAGTAAACTATACAATAAACAAGAAAAAAAGTTCAGTCTGTGTGTATATACACACACACGCACATGCACGCACACACATACACACGGATGCATACACACACGCACACACACGGCCACACACATCCACACATCCACACACACACACACACACGCTCCCACACACACGCTCCCACACACACGCTCCCACACATAAAAACAAACAAACAATCAAAGTGCAAAAAGACAAAACTAATGCCCCCAAGTCCATGTAGTTCAGAGCTTATTGGAGGTTGCAGTGTTTAATGATTGTAGGGAAAAAGCTGTTCCTGAACCTGCACGTTGCAGTTTTCAGGCTCCATCACTTTGTTCCCGAGGGCATGGGTGAAATTAGAGTATGGCCAGGGTTGTTTGGGTCTCTGAGATGCGGGCTGCTATTTCGAGGCAGTGACTCCTGGTGATCGATGGTGGGGAGGTCAGAACCCATGATGGACTGGGCAGAGTTCACCACTTTTTGCAGCCTCCTTTGCTCCTGGGCGTTTGAGTTGCTGAAGCAGGCTGTGATGCACTGGTCGGGGCCATGGTGAGATGTTGGGTGATGGTGAGGGAAGGCCCTGGTGTGTGAGAGCGGGCCCGGCAGCCAGCTGAAACAATGAGCTTGGTCAGCAACAGAGTTGGAGTGAAGTCAGGCCGGGGAGGAATTATCTCCATGGAGTCCTTAAGTCTCGCGGCCTTGCACTTGTTGTCAGCTCTTTTCGCCTGTGTTGACTGGCAGAGGCTGGCACTTGGAGAATTAGAGATTGTCTTGGAGCTAAAACAAAATTGGGAATAATCAAAATCAGTCAACATGGTGGGAAAAGGTCAGTGAGCCAAAAAAGAGAGAGGGGGTGGGCGTGAGGGGGGGGGGGGGGGGGGGGGAGGGGGGTGGATAGGGGCTAGGGGGGAGCGGGGATGGGGGGGGGGAAGAGGGAGAGTGTGAGAGTGAGATAGAGAGAGGGAGGGAGAGAGAGAGGGAAGGGTGGAGTGAGATAGAGAGAGAGGATGTGGGCGTGGGGGGAGGGAGAATGTGAGAGGGGGAGGGAGAGAGAGAGAGAGAGAGAGAGGGGGGGGAGAAGGGGGAGGGAAAGAGAGAGAGGGGAGAGAGAGAGTGAGAGAGAGATGGTGGGGATATCATTGTTTAAAAATCATTTTGACTGGTACATGGTTAGGACAGGTTTAGAGGGATATTGGCCAAACACATTGTGAATTGGTTGGCATGGGCAAGTTGGGCTGAAGAGCCTATTTCCACGCTGTATGACTCTGTGAATCTAATGACTCTATGACTATGATTCTACCATCTGTGCCACAATGTCACCCTGGTCGGGGCTAAATGAGAAGGGCACGCACTAAACTCACACATTCCTCCAAAATGTGGGGAAATGGCTGACTTAAACCATGCAGTTTGCCTGCAGCCGCCGTGTCGAGTGCTGGAAAAACGCTGCAGATTTCAATGCTTCTCCCTGACTGCCTGTTAGCTCCTTTCTGGCTGCACAAATTCACAAAGAGGTATAATTAGATTAAATCACAGGCTTCTGTGGGTACGATAATAGCAATTTAAATTAAGAAATATTGGTTTGCAGCAAATCAAAAATTGACTTACCAAGGGAAAGGTGGACAAAGTTTTAAAAGAAAACAGCGAGCATTTCTCTGCTATAATTGCAATTAGAATAAAAGGAATCAGGAATACAGACCATGTAGGGCCATTCAAAATTAGTTATCATGACAGTTCCATTATACACTTGGCAAATCCATTACATAGCAATTCTCCACACGCAGAAATGAAGATAAATATAATAAGCTTAATTTAATATTCCTCGGACGACAGAAGTAGGACCTGCATTAACATCGCGCCTTTAGTGACCTCTCGCCCCTTTCGCAGTCAAATTAATGTTGATGGGAAGTGAAAACATTGCTCAAATGTAGGAAACAGAGTAAATTATTTTAGTTAAATCAGTATCTTCTGGTTTGGTTTAATTTAGAGATACAGCGTGAAAACAGGCCATTTGGCCTATCAAGGCCGCACCGACCAGCAATCCCCAGCAAACCACCAACAACCCTACACACTAAGGACAATTTACAACTTTTTACCCAGCCAATTAGCCTACAAAACTGTACGTCTTTGGAATGGGGGAGGAAACCGGAGCATCCAGAGAAAACCCACGCAGGTCATGGGGAGAATGCACAAACTCCGTACAGGCAGCACCCGTAGTCAGGATCGAACCCGGTTCAGATGCGCTGTAAGGCAGCAACTCTACCACTGTGCCGCCCAACACATGGAACACTTTGCACCAAAATCCTTCACACAGTAGTTCCTTTCAAGGCCTTAACGCACTGTGTCATAGAGCCATAGAGTAGTACGGTATGGAAACAGGCCCTTCGGCCCAACTCGTCTATGCCGATCAAGGTGCCCCACCTAAGCTAGTCCCATTTGCTCACATTTGGCCCTTTCAACCCTTCCTATCCACGTAACTGTCCAAGACAGCTGCGCCGTAGAAAGCATTTTAACAGGATGCATAAAAGCATGGTTTGGGAACAGCTCCATCCAAGACCGCAAGAAATTGTAGAGAGTTGTGGATGCAGCCCAGACCACCACACATATCCAACCTCCCTTCCATTGACTCCATTTACACTTCACACGGCCTAGACCAGGCCACCAGCAAATTATCAAGGATGAGTCGCACCCCAGCCACTCCCTCTTCTCCCATCAGGCAAGATGCACAGAAGTGTGAGAACGCACACCTCCAGATTCAGGTAGTTTTTTCCCAGTTGTTATCAGGCAATTGAACCATACAAGCAACAACTACAGAGCAGTCTGGAGCTACCATCTCCCTCGTTGGAGACCCTCGGACTATCTTTAATTGGACTTTACTCTACTTCCACCGATGCACCATAGAAAGCATTCTGTCAGGTTGCGCCGCAGCTTGGTTTGGGAGCAGCTCAGCCCAAAACCACAAGAAATTGCAGAGAGTTGTGGATGTAGCCCAGTCCATCAACCAGACCAGACTCCCAACCATTGACTCCATCTACACTTCATGCTGCCTTAGACAAACTGCCAAAAACATCAAGAACCTTTCCCATCCCGGTTATTCCATCTTCTTCCTGCTATCGTCCGGCAAAAGGTACAGAAGCTTGAAAGCACGCACCAACAGTCTCAGGAACAGCTTCTTCCCCTCTGTTATTGCGCTTCTGAATGGTCCTTCCATAGGCTAGGGTACTGTCCGATTAACCTCTATAGTATATGTATTGCAGACATTGGACTTTGTTTATGGAACTGATGCATTACAAAACTTCGAACTAAATTCTACACTTTCTATCTTTCCCTATTGCACCCGAGTTTGGGTCAATTGTATTTACTTATAGTATTGTCTGATTTAATGGGATAGTGTGTAACCAAATCTTTTCTCTGTACCCCAGTACGTGACAATAATAAGCCTAAACCTCAGCCCCTCTGAAGCCTCGACTGTTCTCCTAAGGGACAGTACCAAGAATAGGACACATTGCTTCAGCAGTGGACCTGGGTTGGAAGATTGCAACCTTCACGTGGTCCGCCCTGTTTCGACTAATGCAATCAACTTGATGTGCACAAACGGAAGATCAAATAGAACGAGTTGTCCAACAACATTAGGCTGTGCACGCCACACGGAAGAAGAAGAACAGTGGACCTAAACTTGAGTTTCATGAAGTTTTAGCAAAGCAGTCAAAAAAATGGAAAGAAATTCTGAAAGTTCAGACGCAATTTGGTGCTGCAGTATGGTGCAGCGGGAGTGTGGCTGCTTTACATCGCCAGGTTCGATCCTGACGATGGGTGCTGTCTGCACGGAGTCTGTATATTGTCCGTGTGACCGCGTGGGTTTTCTTTGAGTGCTCCGGTTTCCTCCCAACTTGGGTCTGTATCCACACTGTATCTCATAAAGTCATGGAGTCATAGAGTCATACAGCGTGGAAACAGGCCTTTCGGACCAACTTCCCACACCTACCAACAAGCCCCATCTGCATGTGTCCCAACTGGCTGCATTTGGCACATATCCTTCGAAACCTGTCATATATATGTACCTGTCTAAATGTTTCTTAAACGTTGTGGTGGTACCTGCCTCAACTACCTCCTCTGGCAGCTCTTTCCATACACCTACCACCTTTTATGTAAAAACGTTGCCCCTCACCTTAAACCTATGTCTTCTTGATCTCGATTCCCCTACTTTGTGTAAGAGATTGCATTTACCCTATTTATTCCTGGTTAACTAATCCAAATTGTTGCATTAGTGGGACGCTGCTTGGTCAAAAGATTTTTTGCAGATCATATATTCGCAAGGTTCCAAAGTGGTTTAGTTTTGTTGAAGAATGACACGTTTGTAATTAATGGGCCCATGGAGTCAATGGGACTCCTGAATATAAAACACTGCAGTGCCGCCTGGAAAGTGGTAGAAAATCTAATTGATCTCAGTGGGTATAACTAAGATTTTCAGTTGCTTAAACCAAATAATGGTTTTGGTTTACAAATTTGAAGCTGCCAATGTCTCTGAATAAACAAATAGCCTCATGCACAGGGCTAAACTAATCTACACAAAACCTTCCCTATCCACGTGCCTGTCCAAACGTCTTTTAAAAACATTCTATTTGATGAAGTGAGCAAACAGAATGAAGCTGTCAAAGATGGCAAGAGTGTTGAGAAGGGTTGAGAAGGACAGAGTGGTGGAAGGAGAACTGTGGGTCTTGACAGGGGTCTTATGGTAAGAAGAACCGGGGGTCTAACCTATAGTAGCCATTTAGCTTAACTCAGTATGTTATAACTATAACCAGTTACCTTTACATTTTATCTGCCTGTAATTATGTGGGTGGGATTTATACGTAGTCTGAAACGTGTTTGCGGCTGGGATTCTCGCGCAGACGCCCTAGTAGTTTTAGTTTAGTTTGAAGAAGCATGGGGGAGTGGTCACAGCTTTCGACCATGCACGAGTTTGATTATGAGTAAGATAAACATGTACTTATACTAGAAAAAGTTTGGATGAATTTCTTACCATTTTTGCTACTACAATAACAAAATTATTAATCAAGAGACTGTGTTTGGAAGATTTATCTATTGATGGCATTGAATGTCTCATGGAGAGCTCGTGAGTGCGTTTCGATTATCTCCTGATCCCCTGTCTTCAATCATAGTGACTAAGGGAAAGAATCCTTGAAACGATATAAGAATCTGTCACTATATTACCTTCCGCACCCACCATGTTGGCCGGGCAAGGCGAGGGATGACGGTTCGCTGGACGATCTGGACAGAGGCCATGGCTGCAACAGGCCTGCATGGCCAGCTGCAGCTGGGACTATGAAAATGGTGCCAAAACCTGGCGACTCCTGAATACGGTCTCAGTGGGCTGTTTCTATACATTCTGTACTTAATCGTGGATTGTACTTATGTAAGGCAATAATCTTACTGATCTGTGTGCAAAAAATAAATTTCACTGTTCCGTGGAACGCATGATAATAAATAAGGGCCGAAGGGACTGTTTGCTTGCTGTATCTCTAAACTAAACTATGGCGGCGCAGTAGTAGAGTTGCTGCCTTAGAGTAGTAGAGTTGAGCGCTAGTGACCCAGGTTCAATCCTGACTACTGGTGCTGCCTGTAAGGAGTCTGTATGTTGACCTGCATGGGTTTTCTCTAGGATCTCCGGTTTCCTCTCTCACTCCAAAGTCCACAGGTTTGTAGGCTAGTTGGCTTGGTAAAACTGTACATTGTCTCTAGTGTGTGTAGGACAGTGTTAAGGGCCTGTCCCACTTGGCCGTCATTTACGCGTAATTTACGTGACATAATTTATGCTTCACAACGCACGACGCGCGTGTCGTGGCACGCACGTGATGCGCGCATGGTGCGTATGACATAGGCAGTGACGCGCGGCATCGCAGGATTTTGTGATGTACAAAATCTATGCGCTCCATCTGCGTGACGCGCAGATGAATGCCAAGTGGGACAGGCCCTTTAGTGTGTGGAGATGGCTGGTCGTCGCAGACTCAGTGGGCCGAAGGGCCTGTTTCCACGCTGTATCTCTAAACTAAACTAAACACTGGAATCATTGGTGATCCTGTGGCACTGCGGGGCAGTGTCTGCACCAGCTGCGCCAGTGCATTAATATAAAAGACTGTTTCCCCATGCTACACTTGCCGGTGCCTTTATCATACCTTATTCATGACTCTTTGCAAGTTTTTGGAAGTGTGCATTTGTCTAACGAGGATGTCTTGACCTTCTGAATTTGACCTGAAATGTGAACACATCTAGACTGCATTCAGGTTTAAAATCAATTCCCATCTTTTGCTGCAATTACAGATAATACAGAAGATCAGCGCCGTGGACAGAGATAAACCACCCAGTGGACACCACTTTTATTTCTCCCTTGCTCCGGGGGCCGGTAATAACCTTAACTTCACCGTGCAAGATAACAGAGGTATTTGCTTATGTGTTGCCGGATTAATGCCTGTGTGTCGCATGGTTTACGACCGTCCTCCAACAAGCTCACCACCGATTCTTAGTAAAAATCACCCTGTCTGCTGGATATTAATGGCGGAGTAATTGGCCCCCTTTGTAATTTATGTATGGATTATCTGTCTGGCCAGAAATGTCGCTGTCTAAATTATTGCAAACACCTAGAAAACGAAAGTGGTCTCGTATTTCAGTTTTTTGACGATCCCTGCTCCATGAACTGTACACTTAGAGGGCCAGAAAGCGAGCGGGTAAGATCATCTCTGACCTCTCTCACCCTGGCCACAAACTCTTTCAATCACTTCCCTCTGGAAGGCGACTCCGGACTGTCAAAGCTGCCACAGCCAGACATAAAAACAGCTTTTTTCCACGAGTAGTAGCTCTACTCAATAACCAACAATCTGTAGCCTCCTTATGCTCTGGTATTTTACTTAATTCACATGTTTAATCGATAATGTTTTATTATTAATGTTTAATGTTTAATGTGTCATTCATAACTGACACTATATGTCGTTGCACCAAGGCAAATTCCTTGTATGTGAATACTTGGCCAATCAACTTATTCATTCAGTCAGTCAGTTCCTGTCTCTGAGTCAATAGGTTGCCATCGGCCATCAATTGGTAGCAGTCCTGTCTGTCTTTAGAGGGATCTCAACCCGAAACGTCACCTATTCTTTTTCTCCAGAGATGCTGCCTGTCCTGCTGAGTTACGCCATCATTTTGTTTCTACCTTCGGTGTGAACCAGCATCAGCAGTTCCTTCCTACACAGTCTGTGAGTCAGGTTGCCACAGCCCAGGGAACTGGGCAGACGTGTCAAGGTTTAGGTTTAGGTCTATTATTGTCCAGTGTGCCGAGGTACAGTGTAAAGCATGGCTTGAGAACAGCTCTTTCCAAGACCGCAAGAAGTTGCGGAGAATTGTGGACGCAGCCCAGACCATCATGTAAACCCTCTCTGGCTAAACCCCTCCCTTCACCACCTCCAGCTTAAATTCCAGTTGGAATATTTTGGAGGACCAAGTAACCAAGAACCAAGAAGAACCTCCCTTCCACTGACTCCATTTTCTGTTCATGCTGCCCCAGCAAGGACCCCATCCAGAAAAATGATTTTCACTGTACCTCGGTACATGTGACAATAAACTAAACTGAACTAAACTAACCCTAAACCATTATTAAGGATGAGTCTCGCCCCGGTAACTCCTCGTCTCCCTTCTTCAAACAGGCAAAAGTTACAGAAGTTTGAAGACACACACCTCTTCACATACAGGGGCAGTTTCTTACCAGCTGTTATCAGGCAACTGAACCATCCTATCATCAACTAGAGAGCAGTCCTGACCTAACATCGACCTCATCGGAGACCCTCGGACTATCTTTAATCAGATTTTACTGGAATTTATCTTGCACTAAACATTATTCCCTTTACCCTGTATCTGTACTCTGTGGACGGTTTGATTGTAATCATGTATAGTCTTTGGCTGACTGCTTAGCATGTTAAAAACCTTTTCACTGTACCTCGATACATGTGACAATAAACTAAGCTGAAACATCTGTTTTGCATACTTTCCAAACGGATTGGTTAATACCATCCATAAATACAATCAAGCCATACTCTAGCCCAACAGGTAGATTAAAGAGGCAGATACAGAGAGCAGAGTATAGTTCTCAGCCTCAGGGAGTGCTGCATTGCCAGAGGTGGAGGCACAGTGGCGCAGCTGGTGGAGCTGCTGCCGCACGGTGCCAGAGGCCCGGGTTCAACCCTGACCTTGGGTGCTGTCTGTGTGGAGTATGCACGTTCTCTCCGTGGCCGCGTGGGTTTCCTCCGAGTGCTCCGGTTTCCTCCCACATTCCAAAGACGTGCGGGTTTGTAGGTGAATTAGCTGTCTGTAAATTGTCCCCTAGTGTCTCGGGAGCGAAAGAAAGAGTAGGATAACATAGAACTCGTGTGATCGATGGCCAGCGTGGACCTGGTGGGCCGAAGGGCCTTTTCCATGCTGTACCTCTAAACATGAACAAATTACCAAGTTGTTGACTTTGTTTGAGACCTTTTGGGGGACCACCAAAGAGCCGGAAGCTCTGTTTCCCAGAGCAAGAGGCCGCTTACTTATTTATTCCTCAGTCAGCAAATCGGAGAATGATTATAGCACAGAAAGAGGCCATTTGGCCCATTGTGTTCACCCTTGCTCTTTAGCACGGCAGCTAATTTCTTCCATCAACCCTTTAGGTTTCGGTTTATTATTGTCTCGTGTACAAAGGTACAGTGAAAAGCTTGATTTTGCATGTTATCCAGAAAATGATAGAATACTGTACATAAATATGATAAAGTAAAACTCAAGCACAATAGATAGAGCAAAGGGGAAGATACCGAGTGCAGACTATAGTTTTCAGCATTGTAGTGTACCAGTTCCAGAGAGAAAGTCCAATGTCCGCATTGGGGTAGAGGTGAATGGGGCAGTGCCCCAGCCTATGGAAGGACCGTTCGGAAGCCTGATAACAGAGGGGGTGAAGCTGTTCCTGAGTCTGGTGGTGCACACTTTCAAACTTCTGTAACTGTTGCCAAACAGGAGCGCAGAGAAAAAGGAATGACTGAGGTGGGACAAATTACACTAAAGTGGTTGGAATGGTCGATGTTTGTCAAAAATTGCAACAGGATCTTGATTGATTCCAGTCTGAAGAAGGGTCTCGACCCGAAACTTCGCCTATCTCCTTCGCTCCTTAGATGTTGCTGCACCCACTGAGTTTCTCCAGCTTTTTGTGTAACTCTTGATTGATCAGTTGGCCAGGTAGGCTAAGGAATGGTTAATGGAATTTAATACAGAGAAGTGCAAGATATTGCATTGTTGGATGTCTAATCAGGGCCGGACCTACACAGTGAATGGCAGAGTGTGGTAGAGTAGAGGAATCTTGGAATGCAGGTACATAATTCCTTGAAGGTGGTGTCACCGGTAGATAAGGTTGTCAAGAAGGCTTTCGGTACATTGGCTTTCATCAGTCACAGTATTGTGTATAGAAGTTAAGAGGTCATGTTATAGTTGTACAAGACAGTGGTGAGGTCACATTTGAAGTATCGTGTTCAGTTTTGGTCATACAAAAGATGCTTGTAAGCTTGAAAGGGCACAGAGAAGATTTACGAGGATGTTGCCAGGAATTGAGGGCCTGAGCTATAGGGAGAGGTTGATAAGGGGGTAGAATATAAAACATAGATTATATAGAATTTTAAAAAGAATATAAATAGAGGGATGTAATGCTGAGGCTTTATAAGGCACTGGTCAGACTGCAATTGGGATATTGTGAGCAGTTTTTGGCCTCATATCCGAGAAAGGATGTGCTGGCATGGTGGAGAGGAACCGGAAGAGGTTTACGAGAATTATCCCAGGAATGATTGGGTTAATATATGATGAGCTTTTGATGGCACTGGGTCTGTACTCACTAAGGTTTAAAAGGATAATGAAGGAAACTTAGCAAATAGTGAAAGGCCTGGATAGAATGGATGTGGAGAGGATGTTTCCAATAGTGGGAGAGTCTAGAACCAGAGGGCACAGCCTCAGAATAAAAGGGCGTCCCTTTAGAAAGGAGATGAGAATTAATTTCTTTAGTCAGAGGGTGGTGAATCTGTGAAATTAATTGCCACAGAAGGCTGTGGAAGCCAAATCAATGGATATTTTTAACGCGGAGATTGACAGATTCTTGATTAGTACGGGTGTCAGGGCTTATGGGGAGAAGACAGGAGAATGGGGTTGATAGGGAAAGATGAATCAGCCATGATTAAAAGGCTAAGTAGACTTGATGGGCCGAATGGCCTTCCTCAAATCCTCTAAGTTATGAACATGAACCGATGAAGTATAATAACGTGGAAATAATTTTCTACAATTCTTGTGGTCTTCAACAACATGTTTGCAAACTTACGACGTGATGATAGATTGGTTGAAGGTGACCCTTCCGAACCGGAAGGATAGAACAGATTGGGCAGGAGTGAAAAATATAATTTATTTCCGAGCGACTTTGCGAACGATTCTGTAAATCGGGCTGCAGAGAGACGTGGAAAGGGAGTGACCTCTTGGTAATGTCATGCCTTTTACATCGTGGTGTGACAGCCGGACAAAAATGTTATTTTGCTTTGTTAATGGGTTTTCAGTGCAAACATGTTGTTCCGTGTGGAGCTGATCAATCAAGGAGTGAAGACGCTGGAGACCTGTGTCACTGCACACCACATCCTGGTGTCAGGGAATGATGGATGGTGTCGGCTGCTGCTCATAATTAAGCCCTGATGTACTCAAGGGCGCGCTGAGCCACTGGAAGCATAGAGGCAGGGGAGCTGAGACAAACGTCATGGTGCCTATAAAATAAACTTGAATTGAAAGAAAAAGGAAGTATTTAATTAGTATTGACTAGTAAGGGTGTCAGGGGTTATGGGGAGGAAGCAGGCAAATGGGGTTGAGACGGAAAGATAGATCAGCCATGATTGAATGGCTGAATAAACTTGATGGGCCAAATGGCCTATTCTGCTCCTCGAACTAATGAATTTAATGGATGATGAATGTGGCAACTCATTGTATTGTAACTCTGAGATATTTTAGTTTACTTTTGTTTAGAGATCCAGTGCTGAAACAGGCCCTTCGGCCCACCAAGTCCGTGCCGACCAGCTTTCAACCCCATGCACAAACACTGTAGTGAACATTTTACAATTCTTACTGAAGCCAATTAACCTACAAACCTGAAGATACACACAAAATACTGGAACAACTCAGCAGGTCAGGCAGCATCTCTGGAGAAAATGGATAGGCGAGGTTTCGGGGCAAGAACTTCTGGGATAACCCTCCTTCAGACCTTTTTTGTCGGTGCTTTCCTGCGCTTCCATCTCCTACCAGACTGAAGAAGGGTGCAAGACCACAGCTCTACTGCTGTGCCACTATGCTTCCCTTAAAATATATGACCTATGGACTCTTATGGTTCCACATTGAACATTGGGCATTTTTTTGGACTTGGATTGTGATCAATAATTTATTGAATTTTGATTTTTATATCTTGTCTTTGTGTACTGTGTTGACAGGCCTGTTGTGATGCTGTAAGTAAGCATTGAATTGTTCCACAGTCAATATATATAATGGTCATGACATATTAGGTTCAATGGGTCAATGGTTATTTTATTATTATGTGTACCAAGGTACAGTGAAATTCATTTTTTTGCAAACAGATCAGTAAGATTATTGCTATACATAAGGACAATCCGTAATAAACTACTGAGTGCATAGAAACAGCCCCCGGAGATCCTATACAAGAGTCGCTAGGTTTTGGCACCAATTCACAGTCCAAGCTACAGCTTAGAGTTTAGAGTCTAGAGATACAGTGTGCAAACAGGCCCTTCGGCCCACTGAGTCCCTGCCGACCAACGATCCCCGCACACTAACACTATCCCACACACACACACACTAGGGACAATTTACAATTTTTACTGAAGCCAATTAACCTACAAACCTGTACATCTTTGGAGTCTGGGAGGAAACTGGGATCACGCGGAAAAACCCACACAAGTCTTGGGGAGAACGTACAAACTCCATCCAGACAGCACCCATAGTGAAGGCTGAACCCGGGTCTCTGGCGCCGCGCGTAAAGGCTCCGTCGCCTCTGTCGGGATCGCCAGCTCTCCCCTCCCCTCAGACTGTTAAAGTCAGGCATCGAGGATTCGCAGGCTGCAGGTGACATGTAGGTGGGCTAAATGGATTGCTTCAACCCCACGATGTTTAGGGCTGGAGTTTACAGCGTGTGACGAGGTGACCACACTGTGCACTCTGATTGTTTAACCTCTGTGTCAGTGATTGAATGCACACGACATTCCACAGATTGAAGCTCACCCCTGTTGGCTAGTTCATCGATTCACAATCTTCTGTTGCATACTTCCAGCTGGCCTGTGTTCTCAACGGAGAAAGGCTTGCTGCTTTTAATCATAGAATATGTAATACAGCGTGGAAACAGGATCTTCGGCCCAACTTGCCCACGCCGACAAATGTGCCCCATCTATACTGCCTGCATTTGGCCCATCTCTAAACCTGTCCTAATCCATGTACCTGTCTAAATGTTTCTTTAATGTTGTGATAGTACCAGCTTCAACTACCTCCTGCAGCAGTTCTTTCCATACACCCACCACCATTTATGCAAAAAAATTGCCTCTCAGGTTCCTATTAAATCTCCCCCTCCCCATTACTCCCCTCACCTTATTTATCTTAAACCTCTCATTCTCTGGTTCCGGTTTGAACACAGATGTGGAGACAGTGACTTCACAAGATCCGAAGCTCTCCTCTTTTACACTGATGCCAGATTTCGACCCAAAACCTTGACAATCCTTCCTTCCTTCCACTCCCTCTGCCAACACATGAAACTCATCTTGCTGAGTTTTTCTGAATGTTGGACTAAAACACAAACGTGCTGGAGTAACTCAGTGGGCCAGGCAACATCTTTGGAGAACATGGATAGTTGAGTTTAGTTTGATTTGGTTTGTGACATTTCAGGTTGAGACCCTTCTTCAGACTGACTTTGGTAGGGGTAAGAAAGCCAGAAGAGAGGTGGTGCAGGACAAAGTCCGGCCTGTGATAAGTGGGTACAGGTGAGGAAGGTTTTTGATATTTAGATGGTGGACAAAGGCCAGAGATGGAAAGACAAAAAGTGTGAGATAAGGACAGGTACATGGATAGTGTGTGGGAAGGAACTGCAGATGCTGCTTTAAACCGAAGATAGGCCCAAAAAGTTGGAGTAACTCAGTGTAAACAGGCAGCATCTCTGGAGAGAAGGAATGGGTGATGTTTTGAGTCGAGACCCTTCTTCAGACTAATCAATCAGACTGTCAGTGCTCTATGAAGAAAGCTGGGTAGATATTATGAGATACAATGACTCTCAGAGCTGAGGGGAAAGATAAAAGGAATAGAATGATGCAGTTTATATATTTCAGTCCGAAGAAGGGTCTCAACCCGAAACATCACCGATTCCTCTGCAGAGATGCTGCCTGTCCCGCTGAGTTACTCCAACTTTTTGAGTATCTTCGGTACATGGATAGGACAGATTTAGAGGGATATGGACCAAACGCAGGCAGGTGGGCCTAGTGTAAATGGGGCATGTTGGTCGGTATGGGAAAGTTGGTCCGAAAGGCCTGTTTCCACACTGGATTACTCTATGACTATGAAATCTATGAGGTGCAAAATGTGAAAACACAATGTGCTGGAGGAAGTGAACAGGTCAGGTAACATCAGAGGAGGGAATGGACAGGCAACGTTTCAGGACAGGACCCAGATGAATAGAGATTCATTTAAATGGAAGCAAGTTTAAATGGAGGGATATGGGCCAAACACAAGTTGGTGGGTCTAGTGTAGATGGGACATGTTGGACGGTGTGGGCAAGTTGGGCCTAAGGGCCTGTTTCCATGCTGTCCAACTATGACTAGGACACCCTATCTTGGTGCTAATAAAGCTTTTTATTTCAAAATAAACTTTATTCAAATGATAAATATATACAATACACGAACCTTGCGGAAAATCCATCCGACATTTTCGGAGGCCATACAAATTGATCAATACAGTTTAGACATTTCTAGTCCCCAAATTTCACAAATGTGTCCCCCACCCGTGCCTCTCATGTGGCCCACTGGCGTGGGATACCTTCCCTTATACTGAGGGGCGTCACCACCATACCGTACCCCCCATGTCCAGCAGCGGAAGGACCTTCGACTGTGGCCCTCCACCACCGAGCCTTGGCGTTGGCTGCACCGAGCTTCAGTGCGTCCCTCAGCACGTACTCCTGCAGTCTGCAGCGGGCCAATCGGCAACATTCCCTGACGGACATCTCGCTCTGCTGGGTGGTGAACAATGCTCAGGCAGACCAAAGAGCGTCTTTCACCGAGTTGATGACCCTCCAGTAGCACTCAATGTCAGAGTCTGAATGTGTCCCTGGGAACAGTCCGTAAATGACAGAGTCCTCTGTGACGGAGCTGTTCGGGATAAAGCGTACCAGGGACCCTTGCATTCTTCTCCAGACTCTTTTAGCAAATCCACACTCTGCAAAGAGGTGGGCAACCGTCTCCTCTCCATAGCAGCCGTCCCGAAAGCAGCGTGCGCTGGCAGTGAGTTTCAGGAAGGTGCAGGAAGGGTCTGACTGGGAGGGCTCCCCTCACCGCCAGCCAAGCCAGGTCTTGGTGCTTGTTGGTGAGTTCTGGCGATGAGGCATTTTGCCAGACAAGCTTGGCAGTCTGCTCAGGGAACCACGCCACCGGGTCCATAGAGTCCTTTCCCTGCAGTGCCTGCAGGACATTCTGTGCTGACCACTGCCCGATTGACATGTGGTCAAAGGTGTTGGTCCGGAAGAACCCTTCCACCGACGACAGATGGGGCGGCAATGTCCAGCTGACTGGCACATTGCGTGGCACCTGCGCCAGGCCCATCCTTCGCAACACCGGGGACAGGTAGAACCTCAGCAAGGAGTGACACTTGGTGCCCACGTGCCTTGGCTCTACACTCCGCCTGATGCAGCCACACACGAAGGTGGCCATCAGGGTAAGGGCAACGTTGGGCACGCTTTTACCCCCGTTGCCTGCCGACTTGTACATTGTGGCCCGTCGCGCCCTGTCTATCCTCGATCCACAGATGAACTTGAAGACGGCCCGGTGCTAATAAAGCACCATTGCAAATAGCAAGTCTATATGCGAATGAATAGTGAAAGGACTGGATGGAGAGGGTGTGTTGAGGAGGTTTCCACTCGTGGGAGAGTCAGGGACCAAAGGGCATAGCCTCAGAATAAAAGGGCCTACCTTCAGAAAGAAGATGAGGAGGAATTTCTTTAGTCAGAGGGTGTTGAATCTATTTTTAAGGGAGAGATAGATAGATTCTTGATTAGTGCAGGTGTTAGGGTGTATGGGAAGAATGCAGGAGAATCAGATTGAGAGGGAAAGGTAGATCAGCCACGATTGAATGACGAAGTAGACTTGATGGGCCTAATGGCTTAATTCTGTTCCTAGAATGTGAACTAATAGAGAACCATTGAATCATTGAAACTCCATGAATCTATGAATCAATAACAATTGTTGCTCTTTGAACCATAACCTGTAGATAACACGGCGGCGATCCTGACTCGGAGAGCGGGCTTCAGCCGGCACGAGCAAGCTGTCTACTTCCTGCCCGTGGTCATCGTGGACAATGGCGTGCCGCCGCTGAGCAGCACCAACACCCTCACCGTGCGCGTCTGCAGCTGTGACGACCATGGCGCTGCCCACTCGTGCAACACCGAGGCCTTCGCCCACCCTGCCGGCCTCAGCACTGGGGCTCTCATCGCAATCCTGGCGTGTGTGCTGACTCTCCTGGGTAAGCAGATCCACTGCGGGCCACCGGCCGTTACGCTGGAGATGATTTGCGAGGACATGTCACCGGGACCGGGGGTTGGAAACAGAAACCAGGAGCTGCAGATGCTGGTTTACATGCAAAAGGGCAGAAAGTGCTGGCGTAACTGAGCAGGTCAGGCAGCATCTCTGGAGAACATCGACAGGTGACATTTCAGGGTTGGGACCTTCTTCAGTAACTCAATGGGTCAGGCAGCATACAATCATAGAGTCTAACGCCGTGCAAACAGGCCCTTCGGCCCAACTTGCCCATACTGGCCAATATGTCCCATTTGCACGAGTCCTATTACCTGTGTTTGGCCCATGTCCTCCTAAACCTGTATTATACGTGTACCTGTCTAAATGTTTATTTAAAATTGCATTAGTCCCTGCCTCAACTACCTCCTCTGGCAGCTCGTTCCATACACCCAGCACCCTTTGTGTGAAAAAATTACCCCTCGGGTTCCTTTTAAATCTTTCCCCCCTCACCTTAATCCTTTGTCCTCTGGTTCCCAATTCCCCTACTCTGGGCAAGAGACTCTGTGTGCCTATTCATCTCAGGACTTTGAGGTTGGAGTAGGTGCAAGTGTAGGAAAGCAGAGTCGAAGGAAAGGCAAAGGTCAGAGCAGCGATGGATTTATTGAATGGTGAAGACGACCGTTTAAACAAAGGGCTCTGGGCAACTGGTGATGACTTTTACATAAAGCTCACTGGTAATGATGAATTTCTCAGCAAGGGTTGAGTGAGAATGGATTAGTCCTCCTGCACTCTGCGTCCTTTTCATTTCTAACGCACCGTAAGGCAAAGTTCCTGGCCATGAATTACTGAGGCAAAATGCTATTAGCTCAGTGCTGCCTAGTGAATGCTAAGTGGATGAATTATGTGCCACCACATTGCGCAGGAAGGAGCGAGGCGTCTTGTTGTGAAAAGATAATTACAATCGTTCTTTTCAAGAAAGAATCGCTCAACGTCCAAACGCGTCCACTTTCCATTTGGATTCCAGCTGGCACGGTGGCACTGCGGTAGAATTGCTGCCTCACAGCGCCAGACACCCAGGTTCAATCCTGACCATGGGTGTTGTCTGCACAGAGTTTGCACGTTCTCCCCGACTCTGCGTGGGTTTCCTCTGGGTGCTTGGGTTACCACATTCCACCGATTTACAAGTTTGTAGGTTGATTGGCTTCTGTACATTGTCTCCTCTACTGTGTAGGACAGTGCTAGTGTACAGAGTGATCGCTGGTCGGCACGGACATGATGGGCTGAAGGGCCTGTGTCTGCACTGTATCTCTAAAGTCTAAAGTCGTCTGATTTCCCTTCTCCTCTCTCCAACCAAGGGGAATGTTTTGATCTACAGTACTGCACAAATCTTTTCATTTTCACACGGAATCACATTTGGTTGGTTTGGTACATGCTTGGCTTAGGATTGCAGGCCTGATCTTAGGGAAAGAATTACCACAGAGAGGGTGCAGAAGATATTATTGAGTCATACAACATGGCAACAGGCTATTCGGCCTAACTTGCCCACTCCGACCAACATATCCTAACTACACTCATCTCACCAACCTGCATGTGGCCCATATCCCACTCAACCTTTCCTATCCATGTAACCTGGCCAAATGTCAAAGGTTACGGGGAGAAGGCAGGAGAATGGGGTCGAGGGAGAAGAATAGATCAGTCTTGATCGAATGGTAGAGCGGACTCGATGGGTCGAATGTTTTAATTCGGTCCCTGTAGCTTTTGATTTGGGCGCCATGCAGGAAAATGAGACTCGCTTTGCTAGGCATTTTGGTCAGCATGACTGAGTTGGGCAGAAGGGTCTGTTTCCAATCTGTATGACTATGATTCAATGAGACTTCATCTAGAGGCTGAAAAACTTTAGTTTAGTCTTTAGACTTTAGACTTTAGAGATACAGTGTGGAAACTGGCCATTTGGCCCACCGGGTTCAGGCCCACCAGCGATCACCCCGTATACTAGCGCTCTCCAACACACTGGGGACAATTTACAATTTACAATTAGCCGGCAAAACCGTACATCTTTGGAGCGTGGGAGGAAACCAGAGCACCCGGAGAAAGCCCACACAGGTCACGGGGAGAACGTACAAACTCCATACAGACAGCACCCGTAATCAGGATTTAACCCGGGTCTACCACTGGGCCACCCTAAAGAGTGAAATGGCTTCCTGGAAAAGCAGGCTTTGACAGCTGTTGTTATTTTTCTCCTGTAGTGTTCGTGCTCCTCATCGTGTCCCTGCGCAGACGGAAGAAGGGGTCGTTGGTGTTCGACGAAGAGAAGGACATCAGGGAGAACATCGTGCGCTACGACGACGAAGGGGGCGGTGAGGAGGACACCGAGGCTTTCGACATGGCCGCCCTGAGGAACCTCAACTTCATCCAGGAGGTGAAAACCCGTCGGGATGTGACGCCGGAGATCCAGCTCCTCTCGAGGACGCCGCGCAAGACGTCCCCGGACAACCTCATCTTCGGGGAGTTCATCTGGGAGAGGATGAAGAACGCGGACGGCGATCCCGGGGCTCCTCCATACGACTCGCTACAGACCTACGCCTTCGAGGGCAACGGCTCCGTGGCAGAGTCCCTCAGCTCCTTGGAGTCCATCAGCTCTGCGTCAGACCAGAACTACGATTACCTCAGTGACTGGGGTCCCCGTTTCAAAAAGCTAGCTGACATGTACGGAAGCCCAAAACGAGGCGCAAACTCTTAATTCCACCCGACTCAAAACAATTGCACTGATTTTGCTTTCTCGTCAGTTGCAGAACAGTCTCGGAGAGAAAAGGAAATGTAAACAGAGAACCGTTTTTTAAAAGAGTTTTTTTGCTTTGCCCCTTTTTAGGTGGTAACAATATCATCTGAATTCCCATGGAAAACATTCAACGCAACCAGGTCGTGAGCAGAGTTCGATGTTTCATGATGCGAAGAGATGGAGTGGTCACAGATCTTGGCTGCAAACATTGTCTCTTCTGATTTGTACAGGAGAGGTTATCTTTTTTTTAATTTGCTCTACATTGATATATTTATATTAAAGATCCAACCCCCCGCCCCCCACCCCCCTTTAAATACAGGCGCTCCCCGACTTACGTAAGGGCAGCGCAGTGGCGCAGCGGTAGAGTTGGTGCCTCACAGCGGCAGAGACCCAGGTTCTACCCTTAATACGGTACGTTCTCCGTATGACCTGCGTGGGTTTTTCACCGGGTGCTCCGGTTTCCTCCCGCACTCCAAAGACATACAGGTTTGTAGGTTAATTGGCGTTGGTACAATTGTAAATTGTCCCTAGTGTGTAGGATAGTGCTAGTGTACTTGGTGTTCACTGGTGGGTGCGGACTCGGTGGGCCGAAGGGCCTGTTTGCACGCTGTATCTCTAAAGTCTCATAATAGGCGCCATAGTAAACTCGCCCTTACGTAAGCACTTCTTTAACCCACTGCTTTATTTCTGAGTTGCGCATCTCGGTAGCAATAAGCTGCTGCCGTTTCATGTGGCCATTTCCGCAAGCCACTCAGCAGTTTTCAAGGATGCTCCCTTCGTGGCCTCTGCTTCAGAACTCCCCTGTGGTCTCCACGCTGGAGCTCCCCCATGAGCTCTATATCAGAGCTCCCCCTCCCGCCCCGTGATCTCCACATCAGAGCTCCCCTGTGGTCTCCATGCTGGAGCTCCCCCATGATCACTGCGTTGGAGCTCCCCCAGTGGTCCACGTGTCAGAGCTCCCCCATGGTCCCCACGTTGGAGCTCCCACTGGTAATACACAGCATGAACAGTGAACGTACACGGCAGCACTTCCATTTCCGACCTAGGTAACATCTGACTTGTGCAAGATTCGGCGGGACATAACCTTTACGCAAGTGGGGGAGCGCCTGTCTTCCAATCTTGGTGCTAGGTCACTGCAGACGTGGAATTCGGCTGGAGCACATATGGCCAGAAGAGACTCAAGGGGACAAATGGCCTAATTCCATACCAGAAAGTTCGACGAGGCTTCGGGAATGAATACGGGTTTATTTTCCCCTCAACTACGGAATGTATGGATGAAATAAAGCATGAAGGAATCTAATTATTGTAAAGTAACAGAACATTTCTCATCTCCATTAGACATTTAAAAGTTACGAGGAATTGCATTTTATCTGGATAATTACGCTTGGTGGTCGTTTGGCCGACAAAGGGAAGAATGATAGAAATTGTTTCTCAATGTCAGAGTTGAAAATCTCATCATATGTCATAATCTGTGGGGAAAAATAATTCCAGTGCAGTTTAGTAGACAATCATTACTCCATGGTCCAATAGATTTTCGTCCATTTGTATATATACGAATAATTAAAAAAATTGGGTTTTATAATAGGATATTAAAAAAAGGGTCATTATGTTTGGTCATACCTGTATAGTTTTCAATAAAAGAATGGAAATGAATATAGTTTAAGCACTTAGTTATGTAACATCAACATTCCTTCATTTTAATTTGTACTTTTCCCGTGTGTTTTCCTTTCACGTTGCCACACCCAATGTTCCTCTGGAATAATAGTGTCCTTAAGTAGACACAAAAAGCTGAAGTAACTCTGCTTCAGACTGAGTTACTTCAGCATTTTTCAGACCCTTCTTCAGACTGAGAGCTCGGGGAAAGGGAAGCGGAGTTACTGTATAGTTGGTGATAAAGAGAGATGAAGACCAAATAAATGAAAGATATGCAAAAAAGTAACGATGAACGAGGAAATGTGGAGCCCACAATGGTCTATTGTTGGCTGTCGGCTAGGTGATAATGAGTTATATAGATAATGTAACTCAACAGATTGACAATTAAACTCATACAACGACTAGTGTGGGGGAGGGACAAGGGGGGGGGGGGGGGGGGGGGAAAATGGAAGGTTTACTTGAAGTTGCTCCAATTTGCTCCAAGGTTTCGAACTGTGAAAGGCCTGGATAGAGTGCATGTGGAGAGGATGTTTCTACTGGTCTGAGATTCTAGGACCAGTGGCCATAGCCTCAGAATAAAAGGTGGTACCTGTAGAAAGGAGACAAGGAGGAATTTCTTTAGTTAGTGGGTGGTGAATCTAGGGAATTCATTGCCACAGGCAGCTGTGGAGGCCAATGGATATTTTTAAGGCAGAGATGGACATATGGGTGTTTACGGGTTATGTAGACAGGAGAATGGGGTTGAGAAGGAAAGATAGATCAGCCATGATTGAATGGCGGAGTAGACTTGATGGGCCAAATGGCCTAATTCTGCTCCTAGAACATGAACTAGTGCTGAAATGTCCACCATCGCATAGCCTCCACAGATGCTGCTTAACCTAAGTTTTTTTTGCCTCAATTCCCTTGCTTCTTCTGAGCCTTATGTCCCCAGAGAAATGTTGCTGCAGAGAATGAGGCCATTCCCCTCACCAGTGCTAACCCTCCCTCAACTACCAATCCCCCCTTCTCAAATAGCTGTTGTGTTTCCGATTGAATATTAAACTTGCTTCCACCTGCCTCTCAAACAGATTATCAAAGCACCTCTTGGTCAACTGGTAGAAACAAGGACCTGTAGATGTTAGTCTATACAAAAGGAGACAAAGTGCTGGAGTAACTCAATGGGCCAGGCAGCATCATGGATAGGTGGCGTTCCAGTCAGGTCTCATCTTCAGAGAGAAGAACTTTGCCTTCCGTCACAGTGAGGAGGAGATTCACTGTGATGGATGTTTGTGTAAATTGAATTGTTTGTATGTTTTGTAGGAATTGTTCTGTTTGTATGGCTTGTAGAAACAGAGTTTCGTTTGAGCCTCTCTGAGGTTCGAATGACAAGTAATAAAATCTAATCTGATCTAGACGGGTCCCGGCCGAAACGGGTCTTGGTCAACGGTCTGAAGAAGGGTCTCGACCCGAAACATCACCCATTCCTTCTCTGCAGAGATGCTGCCTGTCCCGCTGAGTTACCCCAGCATTTTGTGTCTAAATTCTGCCCATTGTCCGCAATAGGGCAGTATGGTGACACAGCAGTATAGTTGCTGCCTCACAGCATCAGAGACCCGAGTTCGATCATGACTGCGCTATGACCGTGTGGGTTTTCTCCGGGTGTTCCGGTTTCATCCCACACTCTAAAGACGTACAAGTTTGTACGTTAGTTGCCTTCGGTAAAATTGTAAATTGTCTGTAGCGTGTAGGATAGTGTCAGTATTATGGGATGATCGCTAGCTGGCCTGGCTCAGTGGGCCTGTTCTGCGCTGCATCTCTAAAGTCTAAAATCTAAAAGTCTAATTTTTGAGAACAAGCAAATATCTCAAGTGAAGCTGATACATGAAGTTTCGGCTGTGACTCTTTTTATGGTTCACAGTTTAACACCAGGAGTTACTGGGATCAGGCCAGAATGTAGAGTCGAGGCACAGATCTACCACAATCTTATGAAATGATGGGGGCAGTCTTGAAAGCTGGAAAGAATAACTCTTCTCCCATTTCCAATGCTTCCCAGAAGAAATCAGCGGCCAATTCACCATTGTGAGGCGTAGAAAGGAACTGCAGATGCTGGTTTGTACCAAAGATAGACACAAAGTGCTGGAGTAACTCCGAGTCAAGCAGTCTGAAGAAGGAATCCGACCCAAAACGTCGCCCAAGCTTTATCTCCTGAGATGCTGCCTGACCCGCTCAGTTACTCCAGCACCTTGTGTCTATCTTCACCCTTAAATAGGCTAGGATGGGACAGTTAAATTACAATTACTGATTAGTCACCAAAGGCCTTGGTTATTGTTCCAAACACATAAGTGTAGGTAGAGCACAAAGACCTGGGCTAACTCAGTGGGTCAGGCAGCATTTGTGGTGGACATGGATAGGTGATGTGATCCTTCCTCAGTCCGAAACATCTCTAGAATTTAGTTTAGTTTATTAGTGTCCGTGTGCTGAGGTACAGTGAAGAGCTTTTTTTGTTTTGTGCTATCCAGTCATCTAAATGATTAAAATCAAACCATCCACAGTGAACGGATACTGGATAAGGGAATAATATTTAGTGCAAAATAAAGTCCAATGAAGTCTGATATGTCCATGCCCTCCAGAGATGCTGCCTGGTCCGTTGAGTTACTCCAGCATTTTATCTTCTCATAAAGTCATAGTCAGACAATGTGGAAGCAGGCCCTTCAGCCCAACCTGCCCACACCAACCACATGCCCCATCTACACTAGTCCCACCTGCCTGCGTATTGCCCATATCCCTCTAAACCTGTTCTATCCATGTACCCGTCTTTTGAAATGTACCTCATCTAGCGGCTTGTTCCACAAACCCACCACCCTCTGAAAAAGTTGCCCCTCCGGCTCCGTATTAAATCTTTTCCCTTTCACCATTGTTGTGTACGCTATCCTTTTAAACTATAGATTTCACAGATACAGCGCGGAAGCAGGCCCTTTGGCATACCACATCCGTGCTGGCCAGTGATCACAGAGAGCACCCGTAGTCAGGATGGAACCCAGGTCGCTACCGCTGCGCCACCGTGTCGCTACATTTGCATCCAGGCAATACCTCTGTACCTCAGTACACTTGACAATAATAAATAAACCTAATGCTAAACCAGTCGAAAGCCTCCACATCCCTCCTGAAATGTAGTAAGAGGATTTGGAAGGTTCCTTGACCGTAGCAGACCAAGCCACTTTAGAGACCATTCAGCCTACGCCTGCTGTCTTGACCCCATCCCCTCACTCATGTGCTGGTTCATGGGGTATAAGGAATGGATAATAAATGTTAGTCAAGTGCACAACTCTCGGACTGGATGAGAAACTAAACCAAGCATTTCTCCCCAGGGCATTTCCTCACCTTGGGGGGGAAGCTTGGAAGCCGCCGAGCTCTGCTCTGAAGACCAGAGAGTCGAGGAGGGGGGAGCCTCTGGTGATGACGGACGCGAGGAGTGGGCCGGTAGGCTTCACGGTCAGCTGCAGGTGCCGCCACAAGGACACAGAGGTGGTCTTCTTTGTACCTGTGCGTTTGGGTTACCAAATCAGGCCGTGATCCAACCAATCAATATGCTCTCCACCGCAAGCCTACCTGTACAAGCACTTGTCAACATACCAAATATCCTCAAACTTTCACTGGCAGTTCACTGCCCCACAAATTCCATCCCTCAAATCAGAGACTACAATGCAAATCCCTGAAATCAGAGACTCGCGTTTCTCTGTTGTGTTGCCTTGAATGAATGAGTCTACCACTAGTTTTGCAGTGGTCGGAATGCTGAGGTCTTTCAAGAGCCTTTGTATCAGTGAATTCTGTGGTTCCCAGCCACTTTCTGCGCACACATTTATCTTGTGTCTGTAACCTATTCAAAACAGCGATGGCTGCATTATCAAAAAGAATTTGTTCAAAATGCTGGCGCATTACAAATGCAAATATTTCTTTTCAATTTGTGCAGTGTGAAAAGACACACACTTGTAGCTTTCTAGTGTTGTAATCAATGCTGATTGCTCTTTAGATGGTGCTTACAATGTAATCACGTTTACAGTTCTGAATATCCCCTCATTGAAGGTCCCTCATTGAAGACTTTTCTTCAACCCATATCTGCAGAGGTTATGCAAAAATCAAATCAAAATTCAAATGAAATGGATAGGAAAGGCATAAAGAGATATTGTGACAAAGCAGGGAACTAGGATTGGCACAGACGGGCGGCAGATTCGGCAGGGACCCGTTTTCATGCTGTATCTCTAAAGTCTAAAGTCCAAAGACTAAAAGTGAGAGATACCACAGGACAAGGGAGCCTGAGTCTGCTGGAAGTAGCTGGCAGATCCAGTGTAGGAAGGAACTGTAGATGCTTTTGTTGGTTTATACCGAAGACAGACACAGAGTAACTCAGCGGGTCAAACAACATCTCTCGAGAAAAGGAATAGTTGATGTTTCAGAATAGGTAACACTTCAGGTCGAGACCCAACTTCAGACTGAGAGTCAGGGGAGAGGGAAATGAGTGGTATGAAAAGGTACATCGATCAAATTAATGAAAGTTCTATGTGCCTTTTCATATTTCCCTCTCTCCTGACTCAGTCTGAAGAAGGGTCGCGACCCGAAACGTCACCTATTCCTTTTCTCTGGAGATGCGGCCTGACCCGCTGACTTACTCCAGCTATTATCTTCAGTGTGAACCTGCATCTGAAAATAGCGTCTGCAAAAGTTGCGGGTGTGGCCACAGGCTTGTTATAGAACCATTGAAAGGTTGCCTCATTGGCCCAACCCACTGTTGCAAGGATGTGGTCCATTGGAACTTCCATCATCCTCGCCGCTGATGTAGACGCAGCCCTGGTAGAATGAGATTTGAAGACATCAAGTGTCTACCCCTGCTGCACCTAACACCACCCTGAGTCACCTTGAAATGGTCTGAACAGTTACCCTATGGTGAGGGCATTTAAAACTGATTAAAAGACCCATTTCCGCACCCTGAGATTTTTAGTAACCTCTAAGTAGTGTCTAAGGTGGGTGGTTATACACAGGCGTCTATCTAATGAATAGGCCATGAACTCCAATTTTAGACCGGATGACCCTGGTCTGTTATGTTTTAGTAATTCATTAACATAAAAGGTCACTGTGTTAGGAGTTGTCACCGTGTTATCCAATTTTAATTTGTGCAGGGTCTGGACCCACTGTGTAGTAACGAGTGCCATCAGCATCACTACCTTGTAGGTGAGCTTACTCAATGAGAGTGCCGTGGCTGGTGCCCAACCCCTGAGTAGGGACAAGACCAGTCCGATGTCCCAGGTTTGC
Organism: Okamejei kenojei; assembly: GCA_035221665.1. NCBI lineage: Eukaryota > Metazoa > Chordata > Chondrichthyes > Rajiformes > Rajidae > Okamejei > Okamejei kenojei. Next base: position 33,215,340 of record CM069134.1, read on the forward strand.
GAGTATCGAGGCCTGGGAGGGTTAGGAATTAAAAATACCCCTCATGAGTTTAGACACCAGGGGATGGGATCCCACTCCAAGCCCGAGGTAGGATGACAAAGCACTCTCAGCACAGTTGATGCCACTGTAACTGAGGCCCTCATTGTAGTGAAAGCTCGCCAGGAATTCCAGTACGTCCGTAATGGTAGCAGAGTTGTACGTGATACCAGTTCTGGAACAAAATACCTCCCATTTCTTAACATGGGTAATGTATTGTTTCCTAGTGGATTCACTGCATGGCGCACAATGATGTCCGTCAGCCCGAACCCCAGCAGCGGCCTTTTCAAAACCTGCAAGCCAACAGGTTCATGTAATCATGGCACGGATGGTTTTCCCCTGTCACGGGATGAACCAGGAGATTCGGACGTTTAGGAATCGGAAGACATGGCTCTTTCACCATGTCGAGGACCACAGGGAACCATGTCTGTGTGGGCCAGTCGGGTACTATCAGTATCCCTGATGCGGAGTCTAATTGAATTTTCCGCAATACCCGACTGATGAGGAGGAAATGCATAGAAAAACAAATCCCCCAGTGTAGCGAGAAAGCGTCCATCGCTACTGTCCCAGAGTCTGGTTCCCATGCGACATATGTTGCTATCTGATGGTTAGGTCTAGATGCAAAAAGGTCGATATTCGGCTATAATGTCAGTAAATACCTGCTGGTTTAACATCCATTCGGTGTTGTCATTGAATTTGCGTGACCTGGTGTCCTGCAGGAGTAGGTCTCGTTGGAGCAATTGCTCCACCATCCGCTCCATGCGGGATATATGATCGCCGTCGCTATCTGCGAAAGGCAGGTCGTCTGGCCCGGACTCAGCCGAGTCAACGGGGCAGCCCGACTTCTGGGTGGCCTTACCGCCAGTCTGCAGTGGTCTTCCGGACTGTAGCGGTAGGACGTCGGGGACTGCTGATTCAACGGGGCTGCCCGGCTTCCTCGCGGCCTTGCCGCCAGTCCGCGGTGGTCCTCCGGACTGTAGCGGTGAAGTCGGGGGCTGCCGTATGTCAACGGCCAGCTCCGGCGTTGTATGCCGTTGTCTCCTGCCCGCAGTCCCGTGGTCCTCCATGGTTTGCCAGGACACGGTCCTTTTCTTCCCTCAAGCTTTGTCCATACTCGATAGTGGGTATTCTAAAAAACAAATCCGTAGACAGAGTGCCTTAACCACTCTAGGTTAGCTAGCACTTACCCGAGCATTCCTTTTTAAACGTGCCGGTAGAGGAGCTACGCTCCTCCCAGCCTGTCGGCGTGCATTGCGAGCGACGATGTGTCGCGCATGCGTGCTGGCAGGGTCTTCACGAAGTCACTCATGTGAATCTGAAGTAAAACAATAGGCAGAGTTGAGAGAACAATCTAAACCAAAATCTATTCAATGCATTTTCAGCAGAAAAGTCTATCTTGCAAGAAAAATGTTCCCAATGTTGTGGGAGTCCAGAACCAGGGGCCACAGTCTAAGAATAAAGAGGAAGCCATTTAAAACTGAGATGAGAAAAAACATTTTCACCCAGAGAGTTGTGAATTTGTGAACTTCTCTGCCACAGAAGGCAGTTGAGGCCAATTCACTGGATGAATTTAAAAGAGAGCTAGGTGGAGCTCTAGGGGCTAGTGGAATCAAGGTGGGGAGAAGGCAGGCACGGGGTACTGATTGTGGATGATCAGCCATGATCACAATGAATAGCGGTGCAAGCTCAAAGGGCCAAATGGCCTCCTCCTTCACCTATTTTCTATGTAAAATATGTGTAACATCCAAAAAATATCATGTAAAAGACTGAGTTACCCTGATTTATATGAATGAACAGGAGACCAAATGCACAGAGCCTTTTACCTAGAGTAGGGGAATTAAGAACTAGATAAAATAAGTTTAACATGTGAGGGAGGAAAGAATTCCCCCAGGAATTTTTCTTGGTTGCCAAACATTTAAACTCCCTTTCCCACGCTTACCTTTCTGTCCTGCGCCTCCTACACTGTCAAAGTGAGGCCACATGCAAATTGGGGGACCAACACCTCATATTTCGCTTGGGCACCTTAAAACCCAGTGCTATGAACGTTGATTTCTCCAACTTCAAGTACCCCCGCAGTCCCTCTCTCTTTTTCTCCCTCCCTACCCCACCCTTGTCGCCTTACCAGTTCCACTGTTTGCATCCCTCCATAATCTTCTCCCCCCCCCCTATTTTCAGTCTTAGGCAGGGTCTCGACTCAAAACGTCACCCATCCCTTTTCTACAGGCCAGGCACATCTGGAGGGAACTGGTCAGATATTCTGATCTGCCATCACCCTCTCTTCACCTCCAGAATCAGCAGCCTTTTGTTTTCATCACTTATCATCTCCCACCCTCTTAAGCTATAGAACATAGAACAGTACAGGATTGGTGATGTTTCGGGGCGAGACCCTTCATCAATCTGAGAATCAGGGGAGAGGGAAACTAGGGGTGTGAAAAGGCCCATAACATCTGTGCCAAACATGATGCCAAGGTGCATCTTCCTGCTCATGATCATTTCCCTCCATTCCCTGTACTTAGTGTGTCTATCTCAAGGCCTCTTAAACACCACTATCTAATCTACCTCCACCACCACCGCTGGCAAACCAATCCAGGACTTTACCACCCACTATGTAAAAAAACAGAGACTTTCCCCTATAATTACAGGTATAATTAATGTGTTTTCAGGGTGATCTCTGTGTGGGGGAGAGATTGAGCATCCAAAGAAAAGTACATGATAAGAATTTTCCCAGCTGAGAAGTAGATTAAACAATGAAATGGACACACTTGCATTGAAGCTACAACTAACAACCAACAATAACATTTTATTAAATACTTCTTCACCTTTTCAATGACAATGCCAATGTCAATTTCCAGAGAGGACATGGGGTTAAGGTGAGAGGGGGAAGATTTAATAGGGACCTGAGTGGTATATTTTTGGTGGGTATATGGAAAGAGCTACCAGAGGAGGTAGTTGAGGCTGGGACTCTCACAACGTTTTTATCTTGCTTGAAGACCTTCTGCGTCCTCAAGGTTGGCTGTGGGAGGTGCTTCCGGGCACAAAGGTGGACGGGCGAGGAGTGGGACATCGGTTCGCTGGATGATCCAGACGTTCAAGGAAGGCGAAGGCAGGAGGCCCTGCAGCAGCCTGGGGCTCGCCTGGATTGGGAGCCGCTCCAGCAGACCGAGTGCGCGGGCCGACTGGACTGTGGAAATAGCGCCAAAACATGGCTGTGCCTGCTTGTGTAAACATGCCAAAAATAATTTCACTGTGGTGAAATAAAGCAGCATTGAACCGTTGAACCATGTGACAACAAAGCACCATTGAATATTAACCATTGTCGCTGTTCCTCACTGTGCTTGTGCATGTGACAATAAACTCGACTTGACTTGGTAGAGTCTCTAGTCTGTAGGGAGACTCGGGATTTTCTCCGGGTGATCCTGTTTCCTCCACAGTATAGGCTAATTGGCTTAGTATATTTGTAAATTGTCCCAAATGTGTGTAGGGTAGTGTAAGTATTCGGGGATCGCTGGTCGACGCGGATTCGGTGGGCCGAAGGGCCTGTTTCCGCACTTTATCTCTAAACTAAACTAAACGCTAATGAGCCGACGGGAGTGTCATGTGGAATGGGTGAGAGTGAAACATATGTGGGGGCGATGGGTTTGCTCTGACAGCCGGCACGGACCTGACGGGCCGAATGGTGTCATTCTCTGACGCGAGGAAAGAGTGAGAGATAAGACGAGAGAAGCTCTTTCCCAGCAGGAAAAAGCATCCAGCTGTTCAGTAGTTGAGCTCAAAAAACAACCCCAAGATCGAATGCTGCACCAACAAAGCCAGGCTGGAAGGTCATTGTGTTTCATAATTTAAAACAAGAATCCCTTTGCCTCAAGGAATGAGAAGGAAATAGCAAGAGGGGTGGGAGAGAAGGCTTTAAATAATAGAAGACATTGACTGTATGTCCACAACACACTTGGGTAGAGCAAACCTCTACACCGCAACCTTCCTGAAGATGCAACAGGCTGTTTAAAGTGGTAGAGACAAGGAATGGCAGACAGGGGTTTACAAAATAAGACACAAAGCGCTGGAGTAACTCAGCGGGTCAGGCAGCATCTCTGGAGAACATTGATAGGTGACATTTTGGGTCTGGATGCTTCTTCAGACCAGAGGACGTAGGTTTGAGGTGCGAGGGGAAAGATTTAATGGGAATCCATTTTTGTGCCCCGGGGCCCTCAAGGCCAACCGCGGAGGGCGCCCCGGGGCACAAAAATTGACGGGCAAGGAGAGGGACGTTGGTTTGTCGGTCGATCTGGACATCCAAGGGGAAGGCTGGAGGCCCGCAGCAGCCTGGGGCTCGCCTGGAACAGGCCCCGCTCATAAGACCTAAAGCACGGACTGGACATTGAAGATGGCGCCGGAACAAGGCGCCTATTGCGTGCGGGCTCAGTGGACTATGTGTACTCTTGCTAATTGGGGATGTGCTTAGGTATGGTAATATTCTACAGGACTGTTTGTAAGAAACTAATTTCACTGTGAGTTTGCACTTCGCACACGTGACAATAAAAGCATCATTGAACCATTGTAACATAGGAGCCAAATTAGGCCATTCGGCCCATCATGTCTACTCCGCCATTCAATCATGGCTGATCTTTTTTTATTTCTCAACTCCAGCCTTCACCCCGTAACCTTTGATGCCCTTACTAATCAAGAATCTATCAATCTCCACTTTAAAAATATCCAATGTCTAATAGCTCTGTCCCACGGTACAAGTTCTCCCGAGTTAAAAAAAAAATCAAACTCTTGGTAAGCACGGAGAATGGACGTAGCGGTTACGTCGGAGCTCGGGGATATCTCTTAGCACTAACAGCAGGCACTCGGGAAGACTCGCTAACGGCAGGTAAGCACGGGAAGACTCGTGAAGATTTTTCAACATGATGAAAAATATCCAGGAGAGCCCCGAGTACCGGCGAGTGGCCATTACCCTAAATCTCCGAGTTCGAATCAGGGCAAACTCGGGAGAACTCTTGGAATGAACTCGTACCGTGGGACAAGAGTTTTAGTCTCCAGAGCCACCTGTCACATTGAATTCCACTGGGTAAAGAAATTCCTCCTCATCTCCATTCTAGAGGTACGTTCTTTTCTGCTGAGGCTGTGCTCTCTGGTTCCATTACTGGAAACATCCTTTTCACCGCCACTCTACCTTTATTCAATAGGTTTCATTGAGTTCCCCCCTCACCCTTCTAAACTACAGCGAGTACAGCCCCAGAGACATCAAATACTCTGCATACATTAGCCTAACCATCCCCACGATCAGTCCCAACCAGCAGAATCAAGGATCAGTCTCATCCCGGTCACTCCTTCTCCGCTCCCCCATCATGCAAGAGGTGCAGATGTGTGAAAACGCACACCTTCAGATTCAGGAACAGTTTCTTTCCAGTTATAAAGTAATTGGACCATCCTATCACCATCTAGAAAGCGGCCCCGAGTTATCATCTACCTCATTGGAGACCCATGGACTATCTTTAATAGTAAGATTAAACGAGAACTTACCAGTTTGAAGTTTGATCTTTATTTTATGAGTCGTCGAGTTGAGCGACTACGTGAAGAACCCCGTGCAGCCGTTGGTGCGTCAATCTTCAAAGCAACGGTGTGAAATCACAGATAATAATGACTGAAGTATAATGGTAAGATAACAAAGTCTAGAACTATCAGATGAGATCTATGAGGGCTGGGAGCGAGGGCACGTAGTCCGTCAACTCGACTCCTCATAAAATAAAGATCAAACTTCAAACTGGTAAGTTCACATTTAATCTTACTATTTTACTTCGGAGTCACGTGAGTGACTACGTGAAGACTTCAAAGCTCTGTGATTTTATGCCGTGTGAAACGAGTGTACACAACCACACCTGTTTCATTGACAAATGAAGGGAAAACATTAATAATGCATACAGTGATAACATAGATGTAAAACATGCTGATGCTGTTTAAATGAAACAATAATATCTCCATCTCTCACCCAGATGGAAAATATAACCAGAACATAAATAGAGTTAACAAATAACCCTGGTTCAGCAATGGGTCATCACAGATGTTTGGAGATTCGTTCATTGGACCATGCTGCAGCCGTAACAATGCGACCCAGCAGAACATAAATACCCTTGCTGCTGATGTTGTAGCAGCCCTGGTGGAATGAGATCTGGAATCAGAATCCATTAGTACATAACACAACTCATCTGGTTTGGTTTTTCTCATCTGGATATCTATCTATCTATCTATATATCTATCTATCTATCTATCTATCCATCCATCCATCCATCCATCCATCATGCCTGTGACTATTTTGAGACCTGACCCCCTTCTGGTCTGCTCAAGTATTTATAACATAATATTATAGATTATAATTTACAGACGTTATCATCCTGTACCATCACAATTATGTAGCGACTGAACCTGCTGCACTAAACCAGTGCCAGAAGGATAACTACCTAATAAACTCCAGCCAAATTTAAGGATATAGCTGCAGCCTCCTGGTGAAACAGTATGCACAAATGTCAACATCGCATATGGCATTATATTGGTCCTGGAACCTATGTTGAAGATATCCTACCCCTTGATAACCCAATTAATGGCCATATAACTCCATAATTAACAAACGATCATTTAGCATGAACTCGAAACATTAGCAATCAATAACATTTTCCATGGAACATAAGCATAACAAACTCTTTCATCTCCTGGAAAAGAAAATTCTGCGGTTTGGTGCTATGCAAACACTTTGAACACATTTAGAAGGATAGATGTAACAACCCAAACCTTAGGGCAGTTTATTAAACCTGCAGAACATAATTTGAGCTTATCATGCAACTGCTGATTTCCCAAGCCTCACGATGAACCAGCAAATTATGTTTAAAATAACCAAATAAGGTTGTATTATTCGCGACAAATCAGGAATCAATTTGCATAATCACTCAATAGGAACCTTAAGGGGCCTCTTAATGACTTTATTTGAAACCTCAATTGATAAACAAAATGGAGGGAGCCATAAAAGTCCTTCCTACTCCTTTTAGCGAAAATGTATGTTTCGCCACTGGAATGTCACATATTTTGCAACCAGTGAAATAAACATGAAACCATGTTAGGTGTTCCATTAACCAGATTTCATAATATAGTCTGATTCAACACCAATTCTGTGTTGCCATTAACCTATACTTGATGATTCTCCTGTGACAAGATATGTAACCATTCCATGGGTCTTTAACTGATTGCACCCTCGTCACTAACATATGCCATCATCATAATGTATCAACCCGAGCATCACAACATGCACATTTGTCCAATCACTCTTTAACCCATACGATGCCCGTAGGGTCTATAGATAGTTGATACCCACAACAGACATTTTTTTTTTTTTTGCAAATCATTCAAATCTGCTCCACCTCCAAACTCGAGATGATATTTGCAACTTGGTATCTGCCGTAAACAGCAACTGTTGCCCGATTTCCGAACCGGTCTTGTAAGACAATCTTGGTCCTTCTGCTGAACCTGCGCAATTCTAACCTGCTTGAAAAGCTAGAACAGACCATTTTACATGATTAGACCCCTCAAATTAGCTGATAATGTCTCAATCATTTGTAATGTATAACTAAGTGTACACCTTACCAAGCCGTAAGTGGTCCCTTAATTGTAGAGTAGCACATGTACAGTGCGTGGAACCTCTGGTCAGCCTTCATGCTGCCACCAACTTCAGTGAACCTCTTACTGCCAATAAAGAGGTTAATCACCAAAACTATGAAACCTGTTCATTCCAATAGCTTGTGCTTTGTCCTCCAAGTTTCACCTATGGAAAGGTCTTACCTGAATAGAAGATTCGACGGCCAACTGTAATGCCCCCCTTAGAGCGGTATTCACTGCATATGTGTTTGGGATGGTAACTTTCTGGCCAGGCATAGACCGCTGGGCACATGCCCTGAATCCCTTGGGCATGCTCTATGGCTATACCCTCAGACTCAGCATTAGACTATACCAATCCCACATGCTCTCCTCTTACATGAGGGAGCCATTAAGCAGCCCTGATACAAGGTGCTGCTGGCGCAGCTTCAGCAATACGCCGACTTTGCCATGGCCCCAGCGTCAGAATGATACTGACGCAGCATGCTCTCCTCCTACATGAGGGAGACCTTAAGCAGGCCTGCTAAAAGTGCTGCTGACACAATTACCTATTTAGGGCCATTAGCACCATTCTGGAATATAATTAAAGATTTACTTAACAACAACTGGAGCAGTAATGAATACTGTTTGTCCATCCTTGTGACTTTATTAATTTCACCTGGAGAAACAAGGTGTGTTAACAATGACCTATAAGGCACTTAATAGTTAACCATTTAACAAGATAAGTTGTCTTACTTGCACAGCTGAATCACATCTATACTATTAACAATTAATCTAATGACTAGTAAACCTGTTACTAGAGTTTATTGACTGCCATCTGTTGCCGGGACCGGCATCACAGCCAATTGAATACCTAAAAGTGAATCCCAACATCCTACAAGTCTATTTAATAGACTTAATCTAGCTAGGTGGAGGAGCCCAATTTCTCAAATATAGTTTAAGACTTAACAGATTCTGTTATATTGCTTTATCCTAACAATGACCCCTCATCCCCCATGATCACTGTAAATGGGAATACCCTACTAAACAGCTATTCCCATAAAGCAGCCCTGAAGAAGGTACTGCTGGTGCCCATAAAGCAGCCCTGAACAAAGGTGCTGCTGGCACGGCCTTTCCCATAGACCAGTATTTGCCATAGATTTGGCGTTCTCATGAAGCAGCCCTGAGCAAAGGTGCTGCTGGCATAACCTCTCCAATAGGCTAGCCTGCCATAGCTTGGCATCCCCATGAGCAGTCCTGAGCAAAGGTACTGCTGGCACAGCCTCTCCCATAGGCTAGCCTGCCATAACTTGGCATTCCAATGATGCAGCCCTTCCCAAAGGTACTGCTGGCACCGCCACTCCAATAGGCTAGCCTGCCATAGCTTGGCATCCCCATGAGCAGTCCTTGAACAAAGGTACTGCTGGCACAACCTTTCCCATAGGCTGGCACTGCCATAACTTGGCATTCCCATGATGCAGCTCTTCCCAAAGGTACTGCTGGCACAACCTCTCCCATAGGCTGGCACTGCCATAACTTGGCATTCCAATGATGCAGCCCTTCCCAAAGGTGCTGCTGGCTCAGCCTCTGCCATAGGCTGCCATTGCCATAACTTTACTACTGATCCACCTCCTGCCTAAAGGAGTTTCTCTAAATTCATTCCCAGAGGTGAACCTACCAAATCTTTCTTAATTACTCTGACTATTTTGGCAGCTGTCCCCATATCCTGGGGATTATTGTGGTTAGGGAATCCCATAAGTGAATTTTCTCTCCCCAGGAATCAATCCCCAGGCACCCGGGCTACTCATTTACGTGAATTAAACCCCATTTCTTGGGGACTACTGCGGTCTGGGAACCGCATACACTTGAGTTTCCCCTCCACCGGGAACCCAGGCTGACCGTTCAGGTCCGTTAAGCCCCATCCCCTAGGGACTACTGCGGTCTGGGAACCGCATACAGTTAAGTTTCCCCACCACCGGGAACCCAGGCTGACCGTTCAGGTCCGTTAAGCCCCATCCCCTAGGGACTACTGCGGTCTGGAACCGCACTATTCTCGGGTATCCCCTCCCCGGGAACCCAACATGTGGAGTCACTGACCGCGTTATCAGTGACTCCGATCGCAAACCCAACATTCGCCAGCTCCCCGCTCCCGCGGTCGGACCAGGGTTTTCCCCCCAAAGCCCTAGGCTGGTTCACTCGTCGGCCTCGCGACCATCCCGCAAGAATCCCGGAGGTTCCTGAAGGAAACCTAGAACAACTAAGAAATAGCACTTACCTGGAGCTTTTTTAGACTCACCGTTGGAGCAGCTGCGCTACTCCACAGTCGTCTGCACGAAAGCGTCTGGCGTAATGACGCACGAACGGCTGTACGGGGTTCTTCATATAGTCACTCACGTGACTCCAAAGTAAAATCAGACTTTACTGGCCTTCATCTTGCTAACTAATCATTATTTCCTTATCTTGTATCTGTACACTGTGGATGGCACGATTGTAATCATGCATAATCTTTCTGCTGACTGGTTGGCATGCAAACAAAAAGCATTTCATTGAGGGAAGATAATGTTATCCCACTTTTTAAGAAAGCAGGGAAAGAGAAAGCAGGGAATTATAGACCAGTTAGCGTGACATCGATGGTGGGGAAGATGCTGGAGTCGATTATTAAAGATGAAATAGCGGCACATTTGGATAGCAGTAACAGGATCGGTCAAAGTCAGCATGGATTTATGAAGGGGAATTTTTTAAGGGTATAGCAAACAAAATGGACAAGAGCAAGTGGATATGGTGTACCTGGATTTTCTGAAAGCCTTTGATAAGGTCCCACAGAGATTAGTGGGCAAAATTAGAGCACACGGTATTGGGGGTAGGGTATTGACATGGATAGAAAATTGGTTGGCAGACAGGAAATAAAGAGTAGGGAATAATAGGTCCCTTTCAGAATGGCAGGCAGTGACTAGTGGGGTGCCGCAAGGCTTGGTGCTGGGACCGCAGCTATTTATAATGTGCATTAATGATTTAGATGAAGGAATTAAAAGTACCATTAGCAAATTTGCAGATGACACAAAGCTGGGTGGCAATGTAATTAGGCAGATGTGGACAGGTTGGTGAGTGGGTGGATGCATGGCAGATGCAGTTTAATGTGGATAAATGTCAAATTATCCACTTTGGTGCAAGAACAGGAAGGTAGATTATTATCTGAATGGTGTCAGATTAGAAAAAGGGGAAGTACAACGAGACCTGGGTGTCCTTGTACATCAGTCACTGAAAGTAAACAGGCAGGTTCAGCAGGCAGTGAATTGAGTATCGGAGCAAAGAGGTCCTTGTGCATTTGTACAGGGCCCTGGTGCGACCACATCAGGAGTATTGTGTGCAGTTTTGGTCCCCTAATTTGAGGAAGGACATTCTTGCTGTTGAGGGATTACATCTTAAGTTCACCAGGTTAATTCCCGGGATGGCAGGACTGTCATGTGTTGAAAGAATAGAGCGACTGGGTTTGTATTCACTGGAATTTAGGAGGATGAGAGGTTATCTTACAGAAACATATAACATTATTATTGGACATGTTAGATGCAGGAAACATGTTCCTGATGTTGGGGGAGTCAGGAACCAGGGGATACAATTTAAGAATAAAGGGTAGGCCATTAAGAACTAAGATGAGGGAAAGCGTTTTCACCCAGAGAGTTGTGAATTTGTGGAATTATTTGCCTCGGAAGGCAGTGGAGGCCAATTCACTGGATGCATTCAAAAGAGAGTTAGATAAAGCTCTTAGGACTAGCGAAATCAAGGGAAATGGGGAGAAGGCAGGAATGGGGTAATGATTGTGGATGATCACATTGAATGGCGGTGCTGGATGGAAAGGGCCGAATGGCCTAATCCTGCTCCTATTGTCTATGTCTATGTATCTATGTACCTTGGTATATGTAAGAATAAACTAAACTAAACTAAACTCAGTGAATCGCTGGAGAACATGGATCGGTGACGTATCATGTCTGACCCATTTTTATAGTCTGAAGAAGGGTCTCAAGCTGAAACATCACCAACTAAACTAAACTCAACTCAACTAAATTTAACTATACTAAACTAAACTAAACCTACTGAATGATGCTAGACACAAAATGTTGGAGTAACTCAGACAGCGTCTCAGGAGAGAAGGAATGGGTAACATTTTTGGGTCGAGACGGCACCTAATCCTTCTCTCCAGAGATGCTGCCTGGCCCACTGAGTTACTCCAGCATTTTGCACCTACCTTCAGTGTAAACCAGCATTTGCAGTTCCTTCCTACACATTTAGCGAATGATGCAACGGGCTCTCGGGACCAAATGTTCCTCTTCTGCTACTATGACATCTTTCACCTTCATGCCAATTCTGATTTTTTTTTAAGACGCACAGTTGAATTAGCCAAGATTCGAGAAGAGTTTCTACGTGAGCTGAGCGAAGCAGGCGAAAAATTAGTGATACAAAACCGCATTTACAAGCAGAATCTCATTTAACAGAAAAAATATTGCCTTGGAAATATTTCTTGATATGTTTAAGGGTGGCAAAGTTTGATTAATGCATTGACTTATTACAAAGAAATAAGCATTACAAATGGAAGCGATAGTCCACTACCCATGAATAATCGCATTTTATTCTAACTTGTCCATTTTAAATTGAATTATTTCCTGGTTAGCCTGGCTGACAGGGTGGTGCAACAGCTATTGCTGTGACTTCAGCTCCTGGTTCAATCCCGACCTCCGGCAGTTTTGCACCATCTCCCTGTGGGTTTCCCCTGGGCGCTCCGGTTTCTTTGCAACAGCTGAATAAAGACAGAAAGACTAAGCAGGTCAGGCAGCAACTCTGGAGAACATGGATCGGTGACCTTTCGGATCGGGACCCTTCTTCAGACTGACACCAAGTGCTGGAGTAACTCAGCAGGTCAGGCAGCATCTCTGGAGAACATGGATAGCTGCCGTTTTGGGTCGGGACCTTTCTTCAGACTCAACAACTACTTTCCAACAAGTTGTTGAGCCAGCCCACCATGTTCGCAGCCCTACCTTGACAACAGAACACTGCAGCCCGCCTCTTGCACTCCCACGGACTTGTATTTTATTTCCTGGTTGGGTTTTGGCACTGAAATCTTGGTTTATTTTGTGGAGAAGGGCACTAAGCGCTAGAGTAATTCAGCGAGTCAGGCAGTAGCTCTGGTCAACATGGATGGATGACGTTTCAGGTCGAGACCCTTCTTCAGACTTCAGACTCCAATCTGATGAAGGGTCCCAACCCGGAGAAATCCCACGCGGTCAAGGGGAGAACATACAAACTCCGTACAGGCAGCATGTGGTGGGACTCACTCTGGCCAATACAGTCAGGATGAAACCCAGGTCTCTGTTACTGTAAGGCAGCAACTCTACCACTTCGCCACCGGTCTGCCCTGTAAGGTTACTCCTGCACTTTGTCGTTTTTTTTGCTGTCAATAGTAGATGTGACTTTGGGGAATGCTGCTGGAGTAAGGAGGTGAATAATTGTAGATGATACCACGGTGGAGAAATGAATAGTTCTCTTTGGTATTAAATAATGCATCTTGTTCTCACAGCTTCAAATCGCGAGGTGACTGATTTTGCTACAAACTGGTGCAATAGTTGTTGGCAGATTATGGAATCAATCTCACTCTGTTGGGAGTAATTCCAGTCTCGGAGCCCACATTCTTCCTGAGAGCCAAGCTGATCCAACTTGGAGATCGATCCTTTTCTTTCGCAAGCGACATTAACAGGAAATGCATTAGTTGCTGGCGAAGGTATGTTCTGTGTGACAAAAATGTTAGCAAAATGATTCACCAGCCCTGAGAAAATGTTGATTAAAGCGACAGTCGAATTCTTTTTATTGTCAGTGGTTTTCTCTGATGACATGACCTAACGCTGTATGAGGAAGAAATTGTTCTGGCTTGGTTTCTTTAGTTTAGTTTAGTTTAGAGATACAGCGCGGAAACATGCCCTTCGACCCACAGGGTCCGCGCACGCCAGCGATCCCCGCACACGTACGCTACCCCACACACATTAGGGACTAATTACCATTATACTGAAGCCAATTAACCTACAAACCTGCAGGTCTTTGGAGTGTGGGAGGAAACCGGAGATATCGGAGGAAACCCACGCAGGTCACGGGGAGAAGGTACAAACTCCGTACAGACAGCACCCATAATCAGGATAGAACGCGGGTGCTGTAAGGCAACGGCTCTACTCTGCGCCACCCTGCCGTGCTATTGACGAAAAGCATTTAAAAGGTGTTAACCATGTTTATCTGACATTCCTGAGGTTGAACAGGCTGGGACTTTATTCCTTGGAGTGCAGGAGGATGAGGGGGTGCTCTTATAGAGGTGTACAAGATCATGAGAGGAATAGATCAGGAAGATACACAGTCTCTTTCCCAGAGTATGGGAATCGAGAACCAGAGGACATAGGTTTAAGGTGAGGGGGGGGGGGGGAGATTTAATAGGAACCTGAGAGGTAACTTTTAAAAACAAAAGGGTGGTGGGTATATGAAGTGAGCAGCCAGAAGAGGTAGTTGAGGCAACTACTATGGCAAAGTTTAAGAAACATTTAGACAGATACATAGATAGGACAGGTTTAGAGGGAGATGGGCCAAACGCAGGCTGGTGGGACTAGTGTAGATGGGACATGTTGGGCCGAAGGGCCTGTTTCCTCGCTGTATGACTCCTTAAAAATATGATGACTTGGAATCAATGGCAAATAAATTAAAGGGCAGCACGGTGGCTCAGCAGGTCGAGCTGTTGCCTCACAGGGACAGATCGGGTGCTATTCGCATTTAGGTTGCCTCCTGGTGCTCTGGTTTTCTCTCCCATCCAAAAGATGTGGGAGTTTCTAGGTTGATTTGCTTCTTTAAATTGCCCCAAATGTGTAGGGAGTGGTTGAGAAAGCGGGACCACATGGATCTAGTGTGAGAGTGCGATCTATGGTCAACGTGGGTAGATAAAACTGCTGTAGAAACTCAGTGGGTGAGGCAGCATCTATGGAGTGAAGGAATAGGTTTCGGGTCGAGACCCTTCTTCAGACTGATGTAGGGGTGGGGGGGGTGGGGGGGAAGCGGGAAGAAGAAAGGAAGAGGCGGATACAGTCGGCTGTGGGAGAGATGGGAAGGGAAGGGGAAGGAGGGAGAAAGCAAGGACTACCTGAAATTGGAGAAGTCAACGTTCATACCGCTGGGGTGTAAACTACCCAAGCGAAATATGAGGTGCTGCTCCTCCAATTTGTGGTGGGACTCACTCTGGGCATGGAGGAAGCCCAGGACAGAAAGGCCCGGGTCAACGTGGAATCGGTGGGTCCAAGGTCCTGTTTCTATGGTGTAAAACTAAAAAACTAACCCTTTAGGAATATTAACTCTATGGGCAAACTAATCTAATCCTAACACATAAAAGGAGATAAAAGGTCCTAACCCGAAGCGTTATTTGGCCATGTGCTCCAGAGATGTTCTCTGATCTGCTGAGTTAAAGAAAATTGTGTTTTTTTTTGCAAACTAGCATCTGCAGTTCCTTGTTTCTATATTCTAAGGTGAATATTAGCTTAGTAAAGATACACTCGTGGAATCAGGCCTTTCGGTCTACCGAGTCCACGCCGACCTGCGATCACCCTGTACACAAGTTGTATCCTACACACTAGGGACATTTTACAGAAGCCAGCTACCTACAAAGCTGGAGAATCAAAGAATGGTTTACATTAAAGATAGACACTGGATGAGATTAATAGATGATGTATTGGGTCGACCCTTTTTCAGACAGAAGGATCTCGACCTAAAATGTCACCTACTCCTTTTCTCCAGAGATGCAGTATGAGCATTGAACTGGATGTTGCATTTTAATAAGAAGATGCTTTAGGTCTGTGATGTTGCAGACTTTAGAGACAGAACGTGGAAACAATTTTAATAGGAAGATCCTTTAGTACAGGGGTCGGCAACCTATGGCGTGTAACCCGAAAACATCCAGCCCGCAGGTGTATTTTTTTTTCTGAGGACTTCCGTGACAGAGCCGGCGCTATGGGGATGCTGAACGTGGCCCCGGTCCGAGCTGAGCAGCAGGGGGGAAGAGAGGGGGTCGGTCAGTCGGTCGGGCTGTCGGACGACCGATGGGTGCAATGACAGGTCGGTCGGGCTGTCGGACGACCGGTGTTGCAGTGAGCGAGTGGGCGGACTGACGGAGCCGGCACTATGAGGGTTCTGAAGGAGGCGCAGGCAGCGTGCAGGCCAGTGCTGCTCCCCACCATGTTGCCATTTGGTGTAATTGTGGTGTCGGGCGGGCTGCTGCTGAATGATGCAGACGGGCATGCTAGTCGAGGTGGATGCACTGAACAGCCACACATCCAGTCCCAAAGCAGCTCCCGCTCCAGCCACGGGCAGCTCTCAAAGGGGGGCGAGTATCCGGATTACCAGGTGCGAAACGCATCAGAGAGGAGACCACCGTCAGTTCATGTTGACTACCGCCGGTTAGTCTACATAAGGGCACTGTAAAGTCAAAGTTTAGTTTGCATGTATTATTATTACCTCCATTTATTAACTATGGCGATAGAGACATGGGTCCTGGCCCCTATGCAGAACAAGGTTGCCGACTCCTGCTTTAGGACTTTAATACTGCACAGTGAAAGGCTTGGATAGAGTGGATGTGCAGAGGATGTTTCCACTCATAGGACAGTCCAGGAGTACAGGTCATAGCCTCGGAATTAAAGGACGTTCCTTTAGGAAGGAGATGAGGAGCTATTTCTTTAGTCAGTGGGTGGTAAATGTGTGGAATTCTTTGCCACAGTCAGTTGTAGAGGCCAAATCAATGGATATTTTTAAGGCAGAGATAGATAGATTCTTGATTTGTACAGGTGTCAGGGGTTATGGGGAGAAGGCAGATAAATTGAGATAGGAAGGAGATTGAATGGCGACGTTGATTGGTGGGTCGAATGGCCTAATTCAGCTCCAATCATTTCTGACCTTTATGACCTTTATGACAAAGTGCTGGAGTAACTCAGCTTGTCAGGCAGCATCACTGGAGAGAAAAGGATAGGTGACCTTTCCGGTCGGAACCCTTCTTCAGACCTACAAACCTACAAAGGTGCATGTCTTAGGTTAGATTAATGATGAGGCTTTTAATGTTGCCTAAAAGAGCAGCAAGTGTGAAGATTTTAGTATTCAGCATTGGAGGAGCACAAACTTCACAGAGGTAAAGCATAAACTTGCAAGGGAGAGAAAGATGGATTACAAATGGTTCAATGATATGTCATGGTGTGTCCCTTGGGCAGGAGGGGGATGGAAGGTCAGGAAATGGTGGTGATCAATGGAGTAACTTCACACAGCTCTCTGAAATTGATCGGCAATCCTTTGTTCAATGCAGCGGCCACAGACACGGGCAAAACTAATACTGAAGACACAGTCACAGTCCTAGAGTCACACAGCGTGGAAACGGGCACTTCCATCCAATTTACCCACACAGACCAACATGTCCCATCTACACTAGTCCCACCTGACTGCATTTGGATCATATCCCTCTAACCCTGTCCTATCCATGTACCTGCCTAGTGGATTCTTAAACATTGCAATATTACCTGCCTCAACTACGTCCTCCGGCAGCTCGTTCCACACACCCACCACCCTTTGTGTATTAAAGTTACCGCCTGAGGTTCCTATTAATTCTTTCCCCGCTCACACCTGAAACCTACGTCGTCTATTTCTCGATTCCCCTACTTTGGGAAGGAGAATCTTTTCTTTTCAAATCTCTCTTCATGTTATATAGGGAATTAGGGAATTAGGGTGTCTGCTGAGAAGGAGGAACTTAAAATATTAATAGTCAGGAAATAGCATTGGAGAGATTAATGGGAGAGAGAGATGACAACTCCCAGGGACCTGGTGTCCTACATCTCAGAGTTAAAAGAGGTGGTGACAGAGATGGTGATGTGCTGGTTCTAATCTACCGAATTCCCTCAGCCCAAGAATGGCCTTCACAAACTGGAAGGTAACATGTTGCCGAAGAGGCAGATATCATTAGTAGAGGAAGAGATGGAATTTATTATCATAGGCATCTTTAGACGTTAGACTTTCGAGACAGAACGTGGAAACGAGCCATTTGGCCCGCCGGGCTCCCGCCGACCACCGTACACTGGCACCGTCCTACGCGCTAGTGATCATTTACAATTTACAGAAGCCAATTAACCTACAAACTTGCCCGTCTTTGGAGTGTGGGAGGAAAGCGGAGCAGGCGGAGAAAACCCACTCGGTCACAAGGAGAACGTACAAACTCCGCAAGGACAGCACCCGTAGTCAGGATCGAACCCAGGTTTCTGGTGCTGTAAGGCAGCAGCTCTACTGCTGTGCCACCATGCCACCGTTAACAGGGTTTTTGCTCAAAACCGTACTATGAGTCAGAGTCCATCTGAAGTCATGAAAGGAGATTGTCCGAGTCACTGAGTCGGATGGCTGAGGAAACTCGCCCAACTCGCCAGTGGCAACCTAGATGCCCCATCTATGCTGAACCCTCATGCATTTGACCCATATCCCTCTAATCCTTTCCTATCCATCTACCTGTCCAAATTTATTTTCAACGTGATAGTCTCTGCCTCAACTACCTCCACTGGCAGCTCGTTCCGTATTCCCACCACCTTTTGTGTGAAAGAGTTAGCCCTCAGGTTCCTATTAAATCCTTCCCCTTTCACCTGAAACCTATGTTGTCTGGTTCTCGATTCCCCTACTTTGAGTAAAAGACTGTGAACTTAACCTCTCTATTCCCTTGTGCACTTACCCTATCTATCCATACACGTTCATCCTATTCTTGTGCTGTACTCTTCTATGTTCTATGTTCTATTTCTGGAAGGGAACTGGTGTTTGACAAGACTACTGGAACTTTTTGAGGATGCATCAGGTTGAGTGGATGAAGGCATTTGGGTTCACAGCATAAGTCCAATGAAAAAAGCCACATGGAATTCAAATGCATAATATTGCTGGCGATATTTTGGCAAGGATTAAAATTGTTGTTAATAAACAGGAAAAAAGAGCAGGCTTAGAGATCTCTTTGGCAGGCAAATAAAGTAAAGGGGAATCCAAAGAGATTCAACAAGTATTTTAATGGCAACATGGTAGCTTGGGTGGAATTTTTGGAATGAGCTCTTTTATGAATGGGTTTTAGGAACAAAGGGGAAAAAATGGGATGTTTTTTACACAGAGGGTGGCAGGCACATGGAACATGTGGTAGAGGCAGATACAGTTATGACAGTTAAAAGACAATTGAACAGGTACATGGATAGGAAAGGTTTGGAGACCAAGCGCAGACTCAACGCTCGTTTCGCTGAACACCTTCGCTCAGTCCACCATGACCTACAATGATCTCCCAGTTGCCAAACACTTTAGCTATCCTTCTCATTCCCATATTGACCTTTCTGTACTGGGCCCCCTCCACTGTCTGAGTGAGGCCACATGCAAATTGGAGGAACAGCATCTCACATTTCACATGGTCAGCTAACATCCCTTCAGTATGAATATTCATTTTTTTCTAACCAAGTAACCCTTGAATCCTCTCTCTCGCTGTCCCTCTCCCATCCTAGTCATCATACTAGTTTTATTGTTGTCCTGTTGAGTTCCTCTGTTCACTCGTTGTCACCTATCCCAACAATAGCCTGTTGTCAGCCCCTCATTTCCTTGATGATCAGTGTCTTGTGCATATCTTCCATTCATTTCTTCGAGGTACCGCCTATATCTCTCATTTCCCTTTCCCCTGACTCTCTGTCTGAAAAATGGTCTCAGCCCGAAACGTCACATATTCCTTTTCTACAGAGATGTGTTGGACCAGCTTGGTTAGGCAATTAGGACGGCAAGGTTAAGTTGGGACGATGGGGTCTATTTCTGTGCCGTACAGCTCACTGAATGAATGCTCCTGCAGGACCTGGCTGAGACCACTCCTGCAGTATTGTGTGTATTTTTGGACTTCTTACCTATGAAAGATGCACTGGCTATGAGAGAGCAGAAAATAAGTTCACCAGACTGAGTCCCAGGCTGGTGGAAGCGCTATATGGGGAGAGATTATGCCAACAAGCATAACATCCATTGGGGTTTAGACATCGGAAAGGGGAAGCTATATTTAAGAGGGAGTTAGATGTGGCCCTTGTGGCTAAAGGGATCAGGGGGTATGGAGAGAAGGCAGGTACAGGATACTGAGTTGGATGATCAGCCATGATCATATTGAATGGCGGCGCAGGCTCGAAGGGCCGAATGGCCTACTCCTGCACCTATTTTCTATGATTCTATGATTCTATCTAATTGAAAACTTTACGTTAGCCTTAAGGGATTGTCTGACGTATTAGGTCACCATTGACTGACGTAATAGGTCACCGAAGAATTTGTGGCGTGACACGGTGTGATTACGTATGACGCAACATTTGTTTTGTCGCCGCTGAATTTTGAAATGTTCAAAATCTTTCGGTGACACTGATATGACGCCGGCAGTCGCCGAAAAAATCGGCAAGTGGGACAGGCCCTTTATACCTTACCTTACAGATACAGCATGGAAACAGGCCCATCAGCCCACCAAGTCCATGTCGACCACCTGTACGCCAGCACTATCCTACGCACTGGGGATAATTTACCGCGGACAATTAAACCTATAAACCTGCACGTCTTTGGAGTGTGGGTGGAAACCGGAGCACCTGGGGAAAACCCTCTCAGGTCACGGGGAGAACATGCAAACTCCATGTGACATTGCCCGAGGTCAGGATCAAACCTGGGTCCCTGGCGCTCTGAGACAAAAGCTCTACCAGCTGCACCACTATGGCCCCACTATATAGGGAATGTTTGAACATATTCCAGAGATCCAAATGGCCTACCTCTGCTCCTAATTATCAGTTTGTTTCCCTGTTCTTATTCTTTCAGTTTTGATTGCCAGAGAAAAGCCATGCAGAATTAAAGAAGACATCATTTGCAAGTCTGCTCGCTGCTGGATGTGATTGTAAATGAGGTGATCAGGATTTAGAAAATTTGCCCCCTGTTGTGAGTGCTAAAAGCACAGTGAAGTGACGTACACGCACTGAAGCTTGCAAAGCTAACGGCGGAGTTAAAATAATCAGAAACTTACAATGTCGTGCACTTTGCACATATAACACAGAGTGGGCTTTTAGTTCTCCCTTCCACAGTCACTTTTCCAGTCAATTTGAGCAACACGGTGGCTCAGCTGTAAAGTTGCTACCTTAGTGTGCCAGAGACCTGGGTTCGATCCTGACGACGGGTGTTGTCTGTATGAAGTTTGTACGTTCTTCCTGTGACCGCGTGGGTTTTCTCCGGGTGATCCAGTTTCCTCCCATATCCCAAAGACATGCAGGTTTATAGGTTAATTGGTTTCAGTAAAAATTGTAAATTAGGTAGTTTAGTTTTATTCATTGGTTTAGTTTATTGTCACATGTACCGAGGTACAGTGAAAAGCTTTTGTTGCGTGCTAACCAGTCAGCGGAAAGACAATACATGACTACAATTGAGCCATCCACAGCGTGATAAAGGGAATAACGTGAATAACGTTTAGTGTAAGATAATGTCCAGTAAAGTCCAATCAAAGATATTCTGACGGTCTTCAATGAGGTAGATAGTAGCTCTGGACTGCTCTCTAGGTGTTAATAGCATGGTTCAGTTGCCTGATAATAGTTGGGTCCTTGAATCTGGAGGTGTGCAAAATTGTGAATTTGGGGTGATTGCTGGTCAGCGTGGACTCAGTGGGCCGAAGGGCCTGTCATCGTGCTGTATTTCCAAAGTCTAAACTCGCTGCAGCCAGGGATTGAAGCCAAGATAAAAAGAAAAGGAAGAGGGTTTTCCTGCTAACACTCAGTGAACTGCAGGGCTGGAGGAGTGGCTGAGAGGAGCGAGGAAGGCAGACCTGACGCCGAGCTGTTCGATGAGACGCACAGGCGATAAACTATAACTGGGAGCCAGACCCCAGCTCTGTGTTTACAAGGAGGTTTTCTGTGTCAACATGGCTCTGTGGGACATCTGAACAACAAGCAGATGCCACATGAAAGGCCTTGTCAGCATCTGCTGTCTCCGTGTCTATGGCACCAGATGGCAAAGCACACTCAACGCATCTTTGCTCAGGGATGGGACTAAGCGGATGACGGGGCTTGGTAGAGTTGGGCCAGATACTTAATGACAGGCTGCCCAAGACTGTTCGCTGCTTCTGTTTGGTGTGGGCAAGCATTGTCACAGAGGCATCAATGTTTCAAAGGTACCTTATTGTCATTATAAGGCGACAATATTCAATGTCACTTTATATTGATTATACACAGCTGAGTACTGCATGGCAACTCTTGTGTACTGACTCGGTGTAATCTACTATCTTGTGTATCTCGGAATGTTTAAGTACAGTGAAAGGGTGGCACAGTGGCACAACTGTAGAGTTGCTGCCTTACAGTGCCAGAGACCCAGGTTCGATCCTGACTATGGGACTGTTTGTACAGAGTTTGTATGTTCTCCCCGTGACTGCGAGGGTTTTCTCTGAGTGCTCTAGTTCCCTCCCACATCCCAAAGGCATTGCAGGTTTGTAGGTTAATTGGATTCTGTAAATTGTCCCCAGTACATAGGATTGAACTATTCTATGGGCCTGTTTCCTCGCTGCACCTCTAAAACAAAGCAAAGCTAAAACAAAACGGTGAAATTCTTGTCGAAACAAGGAACTGCAGATGCTGCCTTGCGAAAAGGAAAGGCAAAAAAATGCTGAAATAACTCAGAAAGTCAGGCAGCATCCCTGGAGAACTTGGATAGGCGATTGAAGAAGGGTGCCGACGCGAAACGTAACTTGTTCAGTGATATTCCCTGGTAGACACAAAATGCTGGAGTAACTCAGCGGGACAGGCAGCATCTCTGGAGAGAAGGAATGGGTGATGTTTCGGGTCGAAACCCTTCTTCAGACCAGTGAAATTCTCTCTTTGCAAACTGTTCATTGACAGCCCTTCCATACACGAGGCGCAATCATACTAAATACATGAATGTAAGACGGTAGACCACACTAAGTCAGTAGACAACTGTCGCCACGCTTTCAGTACCATCTTGTATCATTCAAGCCCAAATTTTTATTAGTAACGCTAAGGTCAGTCAGGACAGTTCTTGTACTGTGCTGGTCCATATGTATCCATTGTGGAGATGGATGAATTCAGAATGTACGTAACCCAGGACACCATTTGTAAGGACTAAAGGCCTGGAGTTTCTCCTGTTGCCCGTTGTTGGTGTGTTGTGGAATCTTACACCAGCCATGAGGGCTGGTAAGGATTTAAACATATCCTCTGAGGCATTAGCTGAATGTGTGCTAGATTCAAGCTCGTAATTGGTCCCTCACAAGCACTTTTTTTTAACCAGCTTCAAACTGGCCTCAGAAAAGCGAGTGGTGGTTTGCTCATTAAATTGGCTTGGCGCTGGGTGGAATTTCAACAGCAGGGGAAAAGGGTGTAATTATTGTTAATGCTGAAACTCAAAATGAATCATCCACACATAGAGGGAGAACACTTTAACATCTATTTCATGAAATTGGCCCAGATCCTTAATTTAGTTTTTCATAGAGCTGTAAAGAATGGAATCAGGCCCAACAGCCCACATTGTCTGTGCTGATTTATTTAGTTTAGTTTAGTATAGTTCATCGTCACGTGTACCTCCGTGACATCTGTACGTTCTCCCTGTCACCACGTGGGTTTCCTCTGGGTCTCCGGTTTTCCCTCACACTCCAAAGACATGTAGGTAATTGGCTCCTGTATAGAACATGGAAATACTGTGTACAGCACGGGAACAGGCCCATCAGCCCACAATGTCTCTGTTGATCATGATGCCAAGATAAACTAATGTCACGCCATCCATATCCCTCCATTCCTTGCATATCGATGTGCCGATCTAAAAGCCTCTTAAACACCATTTATTGTATCTGCCTCCACAGCTATCTCTGGCAGCATGTTCCAGGCATCCATCACCCTCTGTGTAAAAAAAAACTTGCCCCACTCTGCGAAAAAGGTTCTGACGGTCTATCCTGTCTATACTTGCATGTTTCAATATTTTGCATGTTAGAACTTAGAACATAGAGCAGTACAACATGGAAACAGGCCATTCAGCCCATAATGTCTATGGCATCTTAATGCCAAATGAAACTAATACCATTTGCCTGTTGTTAAAGGAAACCTTCAAACACACCACAAGGATCGGGTAAGGCAATCAAGACGTTATTTAAGAGCGTCAAATACAGTGATCACTGAGAGCAATCTGCTAGACCCCCGAACAAAGGCTAATCTGCTCCTTTTATTCAGAATTTTCCTTTGATGTGTTGTTTATTTTGCAGGCACCCAAGCATATTTCCTCCTTCCGAATAGGCTTTCAACAATTATAAATCTTCTTCTTCTTGCGTTTGAGGCAGCAGAGGTTATGTAACGCCCTCCAGGCACTGTAGCCAGTTCAATGTGCTGTTGACGAGGGCCGTGAGGTCTACCCCTTCACCGGGGGGGGGGGGGGGGGGGGGGGGGGAGGACAGCGCAGTCGAAAATGACGGGCTGCGCCGTTTGCTGGTCGGCTCCACACATGCAGGCTGCTGATGAACGCAGCCCCCAGCGATGCATGTTGGAATTATAAATGATGCACCTCCAAAAGACACAGATTGACAAACACCTCAATCCCACCCCATGGCAGATAAACAGATATGCTGTTACCCTTTAGACCTCATTTTATTGTTTTACAATTCCATTTGTCTTTCACACTGTACATGGTCTGCATCTTCTATTCCTTGTATATTCACATTTTTGTCTAATTGCCTCTTAAACGTTGGTTCCTGTCTGCCTCCACCACCACCCCCGGCAGCACGTTCTGGGCACCTACTACCCTCAGTATAAAGAGTGAGAATAGGTCTGTGGTTATAAGAGATTGGAGTATTGTGAGCAGTTTTGGGTCCCATATCTGAGGAAGGATGTGCTGGCATTGGAGAGGGTCCAGAGGAGACTACGAGAATGATCCCAAGAATGAGTGGGTTAACATATGATGAGCGTTTGACGGCCTATACTCGCTGGAGTTTAGAAGGATGAGGGGGACCTCATTGAAACGTACTGAATAGTGAAAGGCCTGGATAGAGTGAATGTGGAGAGGATGAATCGTGGAAGAATCTAGGACCAGAGGCCATACAGTAAAAGGACGCTCCTTTAGGAAGGAAATGAGAAGGAATTATTTTAGTAAGAGGGTTGTGAATCTGTGGAATTCATTGCCACAGAAGGCTGTGGAGGCCAAGTCAATGGATATTTTTAAGGCAGAGATAGATAGACTCTTGATTAGCATGGGTGTCAGGGCTTATGGGGAGAAGGCAGGAGAATGGGGTTAAGAGGGCAAGATAGATCAGCCATGATTGAATGGTGGAGTAGACTTGATGGGCCGAATAGCCAAATTCTGCTCCTATCACATATAATTACGGGGAGATAGACTAGACTGGCTTTATTCTCACTGCAACATAAGAAACCAAGAGATGTTGTAGAGGTTTATAAAAATATAAGGGGTATAGCGAGAACAGACAGTCAGAGTTTATTGCATAGGGTATGGGAGTCTAGAACAAGTGGACACACATTTCCTTCCTTCATTGAACGTCTCACCTTAATCCTGCACCAATATTCCGTGGTTGATTTGCTGCTTTACAGCACCAGAGACCCAGGTTCGATCCTGACCATGGGTGCTGTCTGTACAGAGTTTCTATGTTCTCCCCGTGACTGCGTGGGTGCTCCGGTTTCCTCACACGACCCAAAGACATGCGGGTTTGTAGGTTAATTGGCTTCTGTTAATTGTCTCTAGTGTGCAGGATGTGAAAGTGGGATAACATAGAACGGGTGGACTGCGGAGCCTGTTTCTACGTTGTATCTCAAAACTAAACCCAGCATAACAGATCAGTCGAGAAAGAGTTAATTAAGACTGCAGCTGGGAATCTGTGGTGGTTTTGATTAATGAGAAAATCTATAAACTCAACACAGCCAAGCTTTGTTTTATAGAAGAATAAATTTTAACCTTTTACTGCCAAATGTGATAAAATGATCCTTAAATCGAAATATCTTAAACTGCAGGCACTAAATAATGATAATAATGTCGGAAATTAGCCAATTATTGCCCAGCATTGTTTTCCACATGTTTGCAAAGAAATGGTTCAAACAGATGAGCCAAATTGTAGGATTGAGCAGTGAACAATTTATCAACTGAGGTTGAAAGGGAATATTGGATTAGATTATGAGGAGAGATTACATACAGGCTGGTCTTTATTAGGTCGGGAGATTATATTATTTTTAGGATTCTGAAAGGGGTTGATGGAGAAGATAGGGAGGAATGTCTTTGTCATGCCTGTGGGAGGAACAAGGACAACAGAACAAAAGCCCAAGGTGGTAGAGTTGCTGCCTTACAGCGCCAAGAAACCTGGCTTCGATCCTGACTACGGGTGCTGTCTGTACGGAGTTTGTATGTTCTCCCCGTGACCATACGGATTTTCTCCAGGTCCTCCGGTTTCCTCCCACACTCCAAAGAAGTACAGGTTTGTGTAATTGGCTTCTGTAAAATTGTAAGTTGTCCCTAGCGTGTGGGATAGTGCTGGTGTACGGGGTGATCGTTGGTCGGCACGGACTCGGTGGGCCGAAGGGCCTGCTCCTGTCCTGTATCTCTAAAGTCTGAAGTCTAAAGAATAAAACCTTAAAATCAGCAACAGCACCTAACATTGTGCCAAAACCATAACAAAACCTCTGGAGTGGATACCACCTGTCCCACTGTCTATAACTGTTATCGCTAGTGCATTCTTTACCATTGCTTCCTCTTCATGCCACTATGTATCTTTCGCAATGTTTGAAATTTATATAGAGTCATAGAGATACACAGTCATACAGCATTGAAACAGACCTTTCAGCCCAGCTCTTCCTTGCTGATCAAGATGCTCCATCCAAGCTAGTTCCATTTGCCTACATTTGGCCCTCTCTATGCATCTCATAATGTTATAAACATCCATCAGGGCTCCCCATAATCTCCAATTTTCCAGTGAAAATAATCCAAGTGTGTCCAGCCTCTCCATGTTGATTATACCCTCTAATCTTTACCACTCTATCTGCTACTGATGCCACTTTCACGGAGTTACAGATTTGGACCATACAATCCCTCTGTACATCATCTCATCCTCCCCTCAGGAAGGGACTAGTTATCTTCGGATATTCCTGTTCCTCCTTACTTATCTTGATATGTGGAACGTCCCCACTTCTTCCTCCATTTGCTCCCAACAATGTGCAGTCTTTCTCAAAAGACGGAACTAAAATCCCGCCAGGTTATGTCCAACCCGTGTAGGCAGTAGAGTGGCGCAGCTAACTGCCCCGTTGCCTTCCTGTGACCTTGGTTTGATCCTGACCTCTGGTATTGTTTAGCTTAGTTTAGTTTAGAGATACAACACGGAAACAGGCCCTTCGGCCCACCGTGTCTGTGCCAACCAGTGATCCCCCGCGCACTAACACTAGAGAGGGAAGGTTGATAGGAGATGTGCCAGGCAAATGTTTTTACACATTCTCCCTTTGTAAATTACTTTGCCCACTCGCACCCCACAGATTCTACCACTCAGCTATACACTTACCAATTAATCTACCAGCCAGTATATCTTCGAGATGTAGGGGGAAACCAGAGCACCCAAGGGATATCTACACGGTCACAAGGAGAATCGGCAAACTCCACACAGACAGGTGGCACAGCCGCATAGCGGTAGAGTTGTCACCTTACAGCGCCAGAGACCTGAGTTCAATCCTGAATAGGGGCGCAGTCTGCATGGAGTTTGTACGTTCTCCTTTTGACCGCGTGAGTTTTCTCCAGGTGCTCCGATTTCCTCCTACATTCCAAAAATGTACAGTTTTGTAGGTTGATTGGCTTCGATAAAATTGTAAATTTTTCCTAGTGTACGGGTGATCGATGGTTGACATGGACACGGTGGGCCGAAGAGTCTGTTTCCACGCTGTTTCTCTAAAGTCTAAAGTCTAGTCTTTGACATTTCAGCCCTTCTGATTACCTACCCCATTTCCAACCTGGTAGAAAGTTTCTGATTGTCTATCCTATCTGATAATTTTATGTCATGTCTTCCTTGCCTCAGCTTCCGACGCTTCAGAGAAAATAGTAGCAATTTGCCCAATCTTTCTTTATAGCTCGTACTCACTGTCCAGGCTTCCTACCATTGACTCTAGCTACACCACAATGCCTTGGAAAAGAAGACACTTCAGAAAGAGTCAGAGACTTGTCTGACCCCCTTCATTCGTTCTACTCCCTGCTCCACTCTGGCAGAATGTACAGAAGCTTGAAAGCAGGCACCACCCGACTCAGGACCAGCTTCTTCCCCTCTGTTATCAAGTTTCCCAATGGTCCTTCCATAAGCAAGGGTCCTATCCAATTAACATCTACCCCATTACAGATATTGAACTCTGTCTGTGGAACGTGATGTGCTGCAATGCTGAGAATTATATTCTGCACTCTGTATCTTCCCCTTTTGCCATATATTGCACTTGAGTTTGGCTTGATTGTATTATGTATAGCATATCTAATCTGTTTGGGTGGCATGCAAAACAAAGCTTTTCACTATTTGTCAGTGCACATGACAGTAATAAACCTAAACCTGAACCTAAACACTCCACAGAACAAAAAAACAGGAAAGGCTTTAAACTGCATAACATGCCGAGGGGCTAATAGATAAGAACAGTAGGACATGTTTCTAGTTGATAATTCATAGCTGATAGTTTAGTTTATTGCCACATGTACTGAGGTACCAGGAAAAGCGTTTGTGTTGTTTGCTATCCAGTCAGTGAAAAAAACTATACGTACATGATTGCAATCAAGTTGTTCAGTTTGCAGATCCAGGAGGTATAAATAACTTTTAATACATGAAAAAGTCCAGTAGTCCGATTAAAGATTGTTCGAGGGTCCTCAATGAGGTAAATAGTGGTTCAGGACTTTTCTCTAGTTGTTGGTAGGATGGCTCAGTTGCCTGATAACAACTGGGAAGGCTTTCAATCTGGAGGTTTTCACACTTCTATACTTTTTGCCTGATGGGAGAGGGGAGAAGAGGGAGTGACCAAGGTGAGACTGGTCCTTGATTATGCTGGTGGCTTTCCCAGGGCAGCGTGAAATGCAGATGGAATCACTGGAAGGGAGGTTGGTTGGCGTGATGGTCTGGTCTGCGTCCACAACTCTCTATAATTTGCTGTGGTCTTGGACAGAGCCGTTCCCAAACCATGCTGTGATGCATCCCGATAACATGCTGATGACAGAGGAGTTGAAGGCTGTAGATTTATTAAACCATAAGAGCTGCTGTATTTCATTGAGGAGTGGGGAGCTTGGATAGGGGATGCATGGGCTATATCCATCATACCTTTTGCATATTAGTGTGCAGAGACTCTGCTGAAATCTAAAACTACAAGAGGCATCGTTTCACAGAACATTTACTTCCAATTAGCAATATTTCAACTTTTGTTTCAAAGCTAATTTGCACTCACAAGCCTTAGGCACAGGGACTAATTTCAATTGAATAATTTCAGTGGAATGAAATTCCGTCTGGTTCTACAGGGTAATTCACACTGCCATGTATGCCTTGGCTGTGAAGATGATTTAAATGATTATTATTCGTTCTCAGAGGCAAAAGTCCCTGGCAAATAGTCTGGCATATGACTCAAAGTTTGGAAAACAGAATGAACTATGAGGAGCAAAATACCCATGCAGTCTGTAATCACTTCATCGGCACAGCGGTAGAGTTGCAATTGCAGCGCAATCGACCTGGGCTCGACCCTGACTACGGGTGCTGCCTGTACGGAGTTCGCACTTTCTCCCAGTAACTGCGTAGGTTTACTCTTCTTGCTCCGGTTTCATCTCACATCCTAGAGACGTGCAGGTTTGTAGGCCAATTGGCCTCTGAAATTGCCCATAGTATATTGGATGTGAGAGTGGGTCAACATAGAACCAGTGTTGGCCTGATCAATGGTTGGCGTGGGCCGAAGGGCATGCTTCCATACTGTATCTCTAAAACTAATACTACAAGTTCAGTGGAGGCACAGGAAACTGACACAAACGAATTTGCCTTCCATTGACTCCATCTACACTTCACGCTGCCTTGGCAAAGCCCCCAGCATAATCAAGGACAAGTCTCACCCCAGTTACTCCCTCTTCTCCCCTCTCCCTTCAGGCAAGAAGTATAGAAGTGTGAAAACGCACACCCCCAGATTCAGGAACAGTTTCTTCCCAGCTGTTCTCGGGCAACTGAACCATCCTATCAACAACAAGCGAGCAGCCCTGACCTCCCATGTACCTCATTGGAGACCCTTAGACTATCTTTAATCAAACTTTATTGAACTTCATCTTGCACTAAATGTTATTCCCTTTATGGTGAATCTGTACACTGGGGACGACTCGATTGTTATCATTAATAGTCTTTACACAGACATAACAAAAAATGGCCTCTTTCTGGGTTTTATTCTGTGATTCTGTTATTTTCATAGCGAGAGATCTTAATCTTGCACCTATTCCAAATATTAATATAGGACAATAACACTAAATCAAACTGTGTAAATATTAGAGGTCAACGTTTCAGATATTGAGGAAACAGTGAAAGAATAGTAAGGATTTAGGCTTTAGAAATACTGCCTAGAAGCAGGCCCTTTGGTCCATCGAGTCTGCTCTGACCAGCGATCACTCTATACCCTAGCACTATCCTACACACTAAGGTCAATTTACAATTTTACCAAGCCAATTCACCTACAAACCTGCATGTCTTTGGAGTGTGGGAGGAAACCGGAGCACCCAGAGAAAAGCCATGCGGTCACAGGGAGAACATACAAACTCCATACAGACAGTACCTGAAGTCAGGATCGACCCTGGGTCTCTGGCGCTGTAAGGCAGCAACTCTTACTGCTTAACCACTGTGCAACCCGGATCTGAAGAGAAGTCCTGAGAAAGAGTGAAGGCATGAGAGGTGGATTGATTAGAACATGAAAATGTGTCTTTGAACTTCATTGGAAGTGTTAGTGACTGTCTTAAGGCAGGAACGTGATGTGTAATGAAGTGCACAGGTTTAAGGAGGGAATTAAACAGTTTAGGTTTTAGTTGAATGACTAAAATTTCCAAATATTAATTTCTTGATGCCTAACGGTAAACAAATTAAAGCACAACGTGCGGGAAGAACTCAGCAGGTCAGGCAGCATATATGGAAGGAATGGACAGACCATCCACTGGGTTGGAACCCCTCTAGAGATTGAGGGGTCTCGATCTGCAAAGTCTTCTGTCCGTTTCTGTATTGGAGTCATAGTCTTATCCACCGCAGCTGCTACCTGACCCAATGAGTCTGTGTTTTGCTTATGATTCCAGCATCTGCAGTTCCTTGTATCTCCAAAGAAGCTGAATTGGTTTCTCTGGAGCTGCACAGGCTGGGAATGTGGGGAAGGTGGATAGAGGTGGTGGTGTGGGGGTGGAGGAGGGGTGAGGAGTGGGGGCAAGTGAACTTTACATTTTAGACTTTAGAAAAATAGCGTGGAAACAGGCTCTTGAGCCCACCGAGTCCGTGCCGCCCAGCGATCGCCACGTACGCTGGCATTATCCTGCGCATTCACACCAATTTACAATTTACAGAAACCAATTAACCTACAAACCTGTAAGTTTAGTTTAGAGATACAGCATGGATACAGGCCCTTCAGCACACTGAGTCCATGCCGACCAGCGATATCCGCAAATTAACAGTATCCTACACACACTCGGGACAATTTACACTTACACCAAGCCAACTAACCTACAAGCCTGTATGCCTTTGGAGTGTGAGAGGAAACCAAAATCTCAGAGAAAATCCATGCAGTCACGGGGAGAATGTACAAACTCCATACAGATAGCACCTGTAGTCGGGATCGAACCTGGGTCTCCGGCATTGCAAGGCAGCAATGTTACCACTGTGCCACTGTGCCATCCTGATAGAAGTTTAGAAATGGTCCGTGCCTTTCACCTAGGTTGTGAATATCACCCAGAGTACGTCCAAGTCTATCTTGGTATCATGTTTGGCATGAACATTATGAGCTGAAGGGCTTGTTCTTGCTCTGTACTGTTCGATGTTCAATATAAAACACACAAATCCAATTCCAGAACTGACCTGCTGAATGTCATTAAGACTACAAGAAGTGTTCAGTCTGTGAGTGGAGTGAAGAGGTTTCCACGAGTAACAGATGCAACACTTGCAATTAATCCATTGGGGGCTTCTGGAGAATCTGTTTTACTTGATGGAAAAACATGGCGTGGAACCTTAAATTCTCCAAACACTTTACAATAACATCATTCTTTGGTGAATCTCCCCCTTGGGAAATCAATGCTCAGACGCATATTACAAGAGTAAAAGTTAATCAGAAAATTGGTCCATCAGAGTTATTGCTGTTGAATTGGTCTGCTCCTCACCAGAGTTTAATTTTTAGTTTAGTTATGTATATTGTCACATGTACCGAGGTACAGTGAATTTTTTTTCGTTCATAAGGTCATTGGGTTATAAGTGATAGGAGCAGAATTAGGCCATTTGGCCCATCGAGTCTACTCCGCCATTCAATCATGGCTGATCTATCTCACCCTCCTAACCCCACTCTCCTGCCTTCGCCCCATAACCCCTGCAACCCATACTAATCACGAATATATATATATCTCTGCCATAAAAATATCTATTACCTTGGCCTCCACAGCCTTCTGCGGCAAAGACTACCACAGATTCACTGGATTGCGTGCTATCCAGTCAGCGGAGACTATACATCGAGCTGTCCACAGTGTACAGGATAAAAGGAATAATGTTTAGTGCAAGATAAAGTCCAGTAAAGTCTGATTAAAGATAGGCCGAGGGTTCTCCAAGATGGTAGATGGTAGGTCAGGACTGCTCTTTAGCTGGTGATAGTTATCTGATAACAGCTGGAAGAAACTGTCCCTGAATCTGGAAGTATGAGTTTTCACATTTCTGTACCTCTTGCCTGATGGGAGAGGGAAGAAGCGGGAGTGTCCAGGGTGAGACTCATCTTTGATTATGGCCGTGGCCTTTCTGTGGCAGCACAAAGTGTAGATGGAGTCAATGGAAGGCAGTCTGACGAAAGGGTTCCGACCTGAAACTTCACCTATTCCTTTTCTCCAGAAAAGCTGCCTGACCTGCTGAGTTACTCCGGCATATGGTATCTGTCAATGGAAAGGAGATGGTTTGTAGAGTTAAAAGGCTATTCATTAAAATTTGATTCTGGACCTTGAGCACGATTGAATGCAAAAATGCAGGGCGATATCTAGTTGGTGGTTTGCGGAGCTCAGCATAATGGATGGATGATTCTGCCTTCCTTTGGTGGGAATTGTACAGTGGGACCAACCTGAAAAATACCAGGAAACTTCTTCTCCTGACATGTCCTGATTATAACAGTTGGCAAGTCATTACAGTTGCAGCTTTATAAGGCTAGTTTAGAGGGATAAAGGCAAAATTAAGGCAAATATTTGTTTAGCGTGGAAACAGGCCTCTCACCCCACCGAGTCTGCTCCAACCTTCGATCATCGCATACACTAGTTCTGTTCTACACACACACACTAGGGACAATCTACAGAAGCCAATTAACCTACAAACCTGCTCGTCATTGGGTTGTGGAAGGATATGGGGTCACAGGGAAAATGTGCAAACTCCACACAGAGAATAACCCAGGTCAGGACCGAACCCGGGTCACTTGAGCTCTGAGGCAACGGGTCTACCCGCTGCGCCACCATGCCACCGATGTGGTAGCATCTTTTCCAGTTGACTATTTATGAAATGGCGGCTGCAAACCTGCAATGGGTGACGTTTAGTTTAGTTTGGACATACAGCGGGAAAACAGGCCCCTCGCCCGCTGAATCCATGCCGACCAATGATGCCCGCGTACTTACACACACTGGGGACAATTTTCAATTTTTACCGAGCCAATTAGCTTACAAACCTGTACATCATTGGTGTACAAACGTCTCTGTACAGACAGCACCCGTAGTCGGGATTGAACCTGGGTCTCTGACGCTGTAAGGCAGCAACTCTACCGCTGCGCCACTGTGCCACCACTGTGTCTTTCTGACTACTACATTACAACAATAACTGCACATCTAAAGCACTTTATTAGCTGTAAACTTTTTGGAATGGTAAAAGACAAGAAAAAATACAGTATCTTTCTAACGTTCAGATGGGAACTGCCAGCTCTAAATCCTGGAAGTCCCGATCCAACAGCTCTATGATTTACTGGGTTGGTTCACCATCAGTGTTTTGAGAGCAATCAGTAATGTGCCAATGCGTTCAGAGTTCATGATTGAAGAAGTACAATAAAACATTTCCAGTCCTTAGACTGTTGTTTTCTGGCCAAAAACAGTACAAAGGCTCAGAGGCCAAGGCTCTTGTTGCTGCCAAGAAATCAGAGACTTCAGGAAGCGTGGTGGAGCACTTGCCCATTTAGCATCAATGGTGCTGAAGTGGAAATGGTAGAGAGCTTCAAGTTCCCTGCCGTGAATATTACCAGCGATCTACTGTGGACCAGCCACAACATTGATGCCACAGCCAAGAAGGCACACCAAACGCCTCTACTTCCTCAAGAGACATTCAGCATGTCTCCAGTGACTCTTACAAACTTCTACAGATGCACCATAGAAAGCATAGCATGTGTAGGAAGGAGTTGCAGATGTTAGTTTATACCGAAGATAGACACAAAGTGCTGGAGTAACTCAGTGGGTCAGGCAGCATCTCTGGAGAATAGGGACTGGAACCCAGTCTGAAGAAGGGTTCTAACCAGCAACATCACCCATCCTTTTTCTCCAGAAATGCTGCCTGACCCATTGAAAGCATACTGTTGGGTTACATCACAACTTGCATTTGCTTCACAGCTTGGTTTGGGAACAGCTCTGCCTAAGTTATTGATGTAGCCCAATCCATCACATAGACTTGATCCTCCACCATTGAATCCATCTGCCCTTCATGCTACAATGGAAAAGCAGCTGACATAATCAAAGACTTCTTTCATTTCTTCTCTCCAGAGATGATGCCTGTCGCGCTGAGTTACTGCAGCATTTTGTGTCTATAATCAAAGACTTGTCCTAACCTGCACATGTAAATTGCTCTTTTCTAAGCATCCTCCCAGTCTAGTTTCAGTAAAAACACTGCATCGAGCACTTGAAACAACTAAACTTTATTTTAACAAAAGCTCATTACAGTTCAACTACTGTACCTATCCCACCGCGGGTTCAATTTTTGTATCTGCCTGTTCAAGCCCTCTAAGCCCCGTTCAGACAGAGACACTCCTGAATTTCATGCAGTCCCAAGCGCTCTCCCAGAAGATCGACCCTGGATCTCGTGGTAGCGGACTTTTATATGTCCCGGGCCCTTCAGGGGCCGAACCATATGGGGATGGTCTCTTAATAATCCAATGACAGATATCGATTAACCCCATACAATAACAGACATTTCCCTAACCCAATAATAAAACAGCTCAATACATTGTATTCAAACCGGACTTCACAAGATAACCAACTTAGAAATATTTACCCTGATCTACAGAAAACCCAGACAAGGCTCAATACCTTATCCAATCAACATTCGGCACAGTTAAACTCTGCAACATTATTTACAATTATTTACAAGGTGTATGTCTGGTTTGCAGCCATCCAATCCATTCAATGCATTTTGCACCTAATTAACAGGGTCTGCAGATGTTCTTATTCTTTTCTTGCAAATTATATCTAGGCTCTGGACACACTGGCACCACTCCGCAGCTTGTCCCAGCTCTGCAGAGAGCAATTCCAAATTGACGAAATCTCCCAGCAGTCCTGAAGCTTTTACCCCATTTTGAAGTCCTAGCCTCTCCAATTTAGCCAGGATTAACATTCCTTCCTTTTTATCATATATGATAACCCATCATTTATGATAACCAAAATGGCTCAATAATTAGCTAACCAGATATACATGTGTGCTTTACATTTTCCATCTATCAGCAACACAAGATGATGATGTTTCTTCCCAGAATCTTCTCAAGCGTCCCGAGTTTTCATGGGCATAACTTCACAGGTTCTGTCTGAGGAGTCTTCACCTTCTGAGTTTTCGTGGGTGCGAATTCCCTCCATCCGTGTTCCTGCCCAGTTTTCCATCACCTTCCACAGTCGAACCTAAAACCTAAAAATTCTGAAAAACTTGGGACAAAGCAAGTTGCCATCATGCACTCATGCTTTCCCATACAATCTCTATAGTTCTGCAATACTATCCCTATTCAAACCTATTATGTTACCCTATTACTAGATCCCTATTCCTATTCTGTTCCCTAATATACTCTTTATTATTCCAGGATCTACACTAATTAGCCTTCTTCATACTCACACAATGTTATAATATATATATCTGATGATGGGTAATCATGTGAATTTCAGCTGGGTTCAGTCCAGATTTCCCTACAGGCATGACTCTAATTTGAAGCAAACCATGATGTAGATGGTTTATATATGCAACCAATAACATAGTTACCTCAGTACCATTAACCCCGCCTAGTTAACATCAATCATAACGCCTTCCCCTTCCTGGGTACAGTTCAGTAGAAGAATGTAGCCAGTGCTTGAGGATGTATGTAATACCCTGTGCTATCATTAAAAGATGTTGCACACTTTAAGAGTTTGTGAATTGCTTATTTACATGGTGTCAAAGCTGAAAGACACTTGCGTCTCCTGTCTATCGGGTTTTATTTCTTTTTTTTTGATTTGTGCTTTTGTGCTTAATCTCTCTGACCATGGCGTCCTCTTGCAGAAAGCCCGCGCAACTTGTCTTTGATGCTGACATCTCTGAGCGCTGGGCCACGTATTAATTTGATTTCACACACTTTGTCAACGTCACATACCGCGCTGATCCTGACTCCCTTAAAGCCTCCCTCCTACTCAATCTTGTCGGACCTGATGCCATGAAGAGAACCAGAACTTTCACCTACGCTCCAGCGGTCCTGGACTACAACAACGTGGTGACTACTCTTGCAGAATCTGCCAGTGACCCCGCTTGCCTGCTACGTAAGTTCAGGGAGATTTGTGACCTGCCCTCGAACCGCATTCTAGAGAGGGCACGGTTCTTTACAAGGAAACAGTTGCCGGATGAACCTGTTGAATGTTTTATTGCTGATTTGCGTTGTCTCGCCCAGCGGTACCGTTTTGGTGACATGACAGACCAGCTCACTAGAGACATTTTAGTAACTGGCATGCGTGACCAGAAGCTGCGATGTGAGCTTCTAAGGGATCCGGATCTAACGTTGGAAAAAGCCATGCATGCTTGCAGATTGTCTGAGGTCGTTGTATTGTCAGATGACCACCGGGACTCGGGCAATAAATCTGTCAACCTGGCTGGGTTTAGGAGACCACAGCCTCGGATGGAAAACAATGCTTTTCTGCCGCGTGCCAACCCAAGTCCTGGTGAAGTGCCCCCAAAAAAGGTGCCCAAACTGTAACCTTGCCCCGCCTAACTTTTGTAAAAAACGGAATCACTTTTCTGCCGCCTGTCGTTTATTCCGTTCCCGTGGGAGACAGGTACAGATGTCCAGACCTAGTCTAAACATGCTGAGACAATCTGATGTCTGTTACGACTCACAGCCCAACATAGCTGAATCCTATGATGCAGATCCAATTAATTATCCCGTGGATTCGAATGTGTTCACCCTCCTCTAGGCACCCGGCCAACGTTCTGATCCCTCCGTATCTGTGACTGTCAATGATGTAACCTTCCTTGCAAAGTTAGACACAGGTGCGAAGATCAACGTTTTGTCAATAAATCTTTTCAACAAGATAAGGAATAATGAGCCCCTGGTTGCTGACAATGCCACCCTGCACGCCTATGGTGGAGAAATTTTAAGGCCTGCGGGGAAGGCCACTTTAACGTGTGCTGCAAAAGGCCACGAGAAACCTGGTTTTCTATGTTTTGAACTCTGACTGTGTAACCCTGCTGGGCAACCGTGTGTGCCAAGATCTTGGCCTGGTGTCCTTCGACCACATGGTCCACAAAGTGCAACTGCCGTTTAACCCGGTTGCAGAATACCAGGACCTGTTCAACGATGACCTGGGAAAGTTACCACTGACATACCATATTTTCATTGACCCAAATATACAACCTATGGTCCGCGCACCTCACAGGGTGTCTCACGCCATGAAAGACAAGATCGAGGCGATGCTTAACAACATGGTCGAAAAGGGGGTGCTAGAAGCGGTTAGCGAGCCCACCGATTGGGTCTCCACCATGGTTGCCACGATAAAGAAAGACAAGAACGAAATACGTGTGTGTATCAACCCGAAGGACTTAAACCTTGCCATCAGGCGACCACACTACCCCATGCGGTCTGTTGAGGACGTGGCGGCTCAGGTCGGGCAAGCCACCATCTTTTCGGTCCTAGATGCTAAGAACTCGTTTTGGCAGATCCCGTTGGACAAAGCGTCTTCTGACCTGACGACCTTCGCCACTCCGTTTCGCAGATTCAAGTTCCTGCGAATGCCATTCAGCATCAATTCCGCTAGCGAGGTGTTCCAGCGAACGATGGAGCAGATATTCTCGGACCTGCCATGTGCCATCATCATGGATGATATCCTGGTTTATGGGAAGGACATTGCCGAGCACGACCTGAACCTACGCCGCGTCCTGGATCGGGCGTGGAAGGCAACCTCAAGCTGAACAAGCCGATTCACGCTGCCCCTGCCAGGCTGCAGCGTATGATGCTGCGTTTCAATTTCAACATCATCTACAAGAAGGGCACCGAGTTGCACATTGCAGACACCCTGTCGCGCGCCCCGAGGACCTCCTGTGCTCGCCACCCCTACGAAACAGAGGACTTGCTCGTACTGGGCGTTAACTTTATTCCCACCAAGCAGCTACAGGTTTTGGCCGATCCAGTTTTGCAGCGGCTTGCCTCTGAGATTAAAGCAGGGTGGCCAACAAAGCGCTCCGCTGCGCCGTCTGAAACACAGCCTTTCTTCCTGGTCCGCGACGAACTGGTGCTCCAGAATGACGTCATCGTCAAGGGACATAAAGTTGTAGTCCCATCCTCCCTGTTTGACTTTTACTATTGCGCAGCCCATAGCGGACACCCTGGGGTCGATGCAACACTCGCCCACGCTCAGTGCCAATTCTACTGGCCTGGAATGGCCAAATATATCCGAGACCGAGTTTCTGCCTGCTCCACGTGCAACAGTCTTGCTCCACACCAGCAGCGACAGCCCCTGCTGCAACAGCCCGCCCCTGCCTTGGCCTGGTCCTCGTTGGCTGCCGACATATTCAAGTGGCGTGGTAACCACTACATTGTCCTGGTCGACTCGTACTCAAACTGGTTCGAAGTGGATTTACTGACATCCCTCACGTCGGAGATGGTGATCCGAAAGCTGCGGAAACACTTCTCCACTTTTGGGTCCTCTGTCAGGCTGCAGACTGACAATGGCAGGCAGTTTACCAGCCGAGAATTCAAAAGTTGCCGACAAGTTGAATTTCGTGCATTTCACCAGCAGCCCAGAGTACCCACAGAGCAACGGCCTAGCAGAACGGGCCGTCCGCAGCGCCAAGCTTCTGATGGAACAGGCGAGACTGTCCAACTCTGATTTGTATTTGGATCTCCTGAACCTCAGTAATGTTTCCAGGGATCCGGCCATGGGGTCACCTGCTCAGCGTCTGATGTCCAGAACAACCAGATCTACCATCCCGATTGCCCAGCGCCAGCCGCAACCTCGGGTGCTGGAGCCTGCCTCCGTGCAGAGGCGCATTCAAGAGAAACATGACAGCCAACGGCATTCCCACGATCGGTCGTGAAGACCACTTGATCCTCTGTTGCCGGGACAGTTGTTCGGTTGCAGACCGCCGGTGGTCACTCCCGTCTGGCTACCGTGGTTGGGGTGGCTGACCCACCTCGTTCGTATCTGGTCGACTATGAGGGAACCATCTTCCGAGGAAGCCGACAACACCTGCTTGCGGTTAATGAGCCGAAGCCGCAGCCCCCGGGGCCCTATGCCCCGCCACTCTCATACCAGCAGCCGGCTGCCGTCCCAGCCAGTGTTCCCTGCATGCCTCGATCCCCATATCGAGCTCCCGGTTCCCCTCTGCGCGGGTCCCCTGTTGCCGGTCGCGGTTCTCACTCTCCTGTTTCTCCCACCCCACTGCCCTTCCCTGGTTTCCCAGTTGCCTCATGTCCTCCTGTTTCTTCTGCTCTTTCGGGGGAAGGGGGAGACATCCGTACGCGCTCGGGCCGGATTAGTAAGCCATCTGTTCATTATGGTGATTTTGTTTAATTCTGCTATTTAATTCTGTTGTTGTGACAACAATCTGTTTTGATTTTCTAAGGGGAAGGATGTAGATGGTTTATATATGCAACCAATAACATAGTTACCTCAGTACCATTAACCCCGCCTAGTTAACATCAATCATAACGCCTTCCCCTTCCTGGGTACAGTTCAGTAGAAGAATGTAGCCAGTGCTTGAGGATGTATGTAATACCCTGTGCTATCATTAAAATATGTTGCACACTTTAAGAGTTTGTGAATTGCTTATTTACACATGATAAATGTTCCAATTCAACCAAATTCAGTCTCAGCCTTCAATTTACTATTTCAAATTTTAGTGTCCATCTCATCCTTTTCATGCCACAGCATTGTAGCCAATAATAGTAAGATTAAACGAGAACTTACCAGTTTGAAGTTTGATCTTTATTGTATGAGGAGTCGAGTTGAGGGACTACGTGAATAGAAGCCCGTACAGCCGTTGGTGCGTCAATCTTCAAAGCAGCGGAATGAATTCACAGCTAACAATGACTGAAGTATAACGGTAAGATGATAAAACTAGAACTACCAGATGAGATCTATGAGGGTGGGAGCGGAGGGCACGTAGTCCCTCAACTCGACTCCTCATAAAATAAAGATCAAACTTCAAACTGGTAAGCTCTCGTTTAATCTTACTATTTTACTTCGGAGTCACGTGAGTGACTACGTGAAGACTTCAAAGCACTGTGAATTCACACCGCAGACCGAAATCCGACGTTCACACTGCCTGGATTGACTCAAAAGTCGTTAACAATCAATCATGCATCAGTAATACATTTGTTAAATGAATAACAGTTTATTTACAAACAAATCATAACAAACCCCTCTAACTCAGGGGGAAAATGTAACAGTACTCAAAACAGAATCAGCAAACACCCCGAGCCTTGAAATCGGCTTGTGATAAAACCTCTGAAAAATTAGCTCACTGGACCATCCTGCGGCCGCGAGGATATGGTCTATTGGCATGTCCTTCGCCCTTGCCGCGGAAGTTGATGCCGCCCTGGTGGAATGAGATTTGAATTTATCAGTATCAATTCCAGCACTTGCCAGGACCAGCTTTAGCCACCTTGAAATTGTTTGCACCGACACCTTACTGTGTGTTTTTTTGTGACTAATAAACAAAGCCGACTCTGTTCCTCTCAGAGGTTGAGTAATCTCAATGTTACGAGATAAATGTGAGACTATACACAAGCGATCATCTGCGGGGTATGCTGAAAACACAATCTTACATCCTGTCTTGCCTCTTCTATTATGTTTAAGCAAATCATAGACATAAAATATAATGGCATCTGCCGACACATGCATTCTATCCAGCCGTAGCTTTTGCAACGTTTGTACACGTTGATAAGCATGACCACCTCAATAGTTAATTTGGCTATAGATAGGCTCGTAACCGGAGCCCACTGGCGAAGAACCATAAGAACCTCACTCACATTCCAAATCCCGGCATACCTGGGTTTAGGAGGATTAGAATTGAAAACTCCCTTCATGAATCGTGAAACTAACGGATGTGTCCCTACGGTATGTAATTCTGCATTCATAGGTAAATAAGAAGACAGAGCACTTCTGGCTGAATTGATCGCACTATAACTTAATTTTTGGTCGAAATATATATAGGTGATATATTGCTGCTGTGTACTATCCCTGCAGGCCGACGTGAGAACATCCACAGTCCGATGAGACAGTCCTCTCCCCAGGTATGGCCTCCTTAAAATCTGCAAATTCACAGATCAATACGATCATATAAAGGATGTTGATCCCCAGTGACTGGATTTACCAGTAGATTTTTATTCTTGGGAATAAGCATGTAAGGCTCCCTAGCCATTTGTAATCCAATGGGAAACCATGCTTGTGTAGGCCAATCTGGCACTACCAATACCCCTGAAGCGGAGTCCTCCTTGATCTTTTGCAAACATCTGCTGATGAGACAGAATGGAGGAAATACATACACAAACATTCCTCCCCAATGCAGCGAAAACGCATCCACTGCTACTGCCCCAAGATCTGGTTACCATGAAACATATCTAGGTAACTGATGATTTAATCGAGATGCAAACGTCAATATCTGGCAATCTATACTGAACAATCATTTGGTTAAATACATCCTGATTTAACATCCATTCAATGTTGTCATTAAACTGACGTGACCTAGTATCAGCTACCGTGTTGAACCTTCCTGGCAAATAAAGTGCTGAAAGCCAGATATTTTTGTCAATACACCAGCTCCAAATCTGGTTAGCCAGTCTATCACAAGACTGTGACTTAACTCCACCCATGTGGTTTACATATGCCACTGCTGTGATGTTGTCAATCTGAACCTGCACATGCAGATCCCTCCTTGTAGAACAATAAGCTTTGAGCCCATACCAGGTGCCCAACAACTCTAAATAATTAATCCCTCTTAGTTGAAGAAGCGATGTCTCATCCACATTCCATCTGCCTCCACAACTAGAAGACATATCTGTTGCACCCCAACCCAGTGCACTTACATCAGTCTGTAATATCAATGACGGTGGTTCCACCAAAACCTTCCTAAAACTTGTTGAAACATTTGCTATCCACCATTGTATGTCAGCAATCGCCCCAGCTGACAACTGCATAGGCCTATCAAAATGACCCCTTTGTATTCTCAGTGCCTGTTCCTTTGATCGTTGTAATTGTTGATGATGCAGAGGACCATACTGCACAGCTGGAAATGCTGCC
Organism: Okamejei kenojei; assembly: GCA_035221665.1. NCBI lineage: Eukaryota > Metazoa > Chordata > Chondrichthyes > Rajiformes > Rajidae > Okamejei > Okamejei kenojei. Next base: position 33,257,997 of record CM069134.1, read on the forward strand.
ACCAACTTCCCAATTAACCTGGCTACTTGTCTAATCAAAGGCCTTTGTTCTCCAACGAGATTAACACAGTCCTCAATTAACTGATTCAATTTATCCCTGGGCAAAGTTACCAACATGTGATTGGAATTAATGGTAAATCCCAGATAATCAATAATTTGGACTGGTGATAATTTAGATTTATCTGGGTGAATCACAAATCCCATTTGTTCAAAAGTGATTTTAACAACTGAAACTGATGATTGAGTTTCAGCATGAGTCTTTCCAACAATCAGAATATCATCTAAGTAGGCCATTACCACATGCCCCTGAGCTCTAAGTAACGCTAACACAGGTTTTACCAATTTAGTAAATAATCTAGGAGCTGAAGTTAATCCATTCGGCAATGCCCTGAATTGCCACAGCTGAGTCATCCAAAAAAATTTCAAATATCTTCTATCATCCTCATGAATAGACAGTGAGTAATACGCATCCTTTAAATCAATAGTTGCCATATAACACCCTTTGGACACTAGATGTTTGGCCGTGATAAAGGTTTCCATTTTGAAATGCCTATAACAAACAAATTTGTTCAAGCTCGATAAATCCAAAATAATTCTACAGTCTTTTTAGATCTGGGAAATATATTTGACACAAATTGTCGACTTTGATAGACAGAAGGCTCAATTACCCCTTTCTTATGTAACGACTGAATCTCTGCTTGAATAAGCCCATTTTCTTCATCTGAAAAACTAAGTTTACGACTAGGAAAATGTTGATTAGGTAGACTGTCTTTAGAGTAAAATTCAATTTTCACCCCTTCAATACTACTAAGTATGAACAAATATGATGTCAACTGCTGCCATTGTTTGAAAAACAATTTTAACCTTCCCCCAATTTGAACAGGAACATCAATTAATTCATCGTCTGTTGATGTTTTCCTTACCTGCATCTTTCCTTGTGGACCTTGTTGTCCTCGACCTCTTGTGGAGAAAGGCACCTTCCCCTTCATGCTGGCAGCCTGCCAGTTCCGAAATTGAAGACCTGAACGGCTCGTTCCTTCTCCTGCATCCACATTAGTTCCTTTCCAATACGGAGAAAACCTTTTGCCCTGCTTACCAGCCGGCTTAATGAGGGCCATAGTTTTAACATCTTCATGACACTCTTTGACCCTTTTCGCAAGGTTACCTCCAAACAACAGATTTTGTGGTGGTACACTGGTTGGTTTGCACAAACTTGCCAAATTCGGATTAAGCACTGGCCTAATAGCGGCCCTCCTGATGTTATTGAGTTCAAAAAACGCATTACAAAGGAATCCCAGTCCGTCCTGGTGTGCTTCAACCACATTGCTTGGATCAATCACTTTCACCATAGCTGTAATACCTGCTGACAACAGTTTAAGCACTTTTTGGAACTTCATCTCCTGGGCCTTAGCAGGCATACCCATCTGTGACCAAATTTGGTGATTAACCACCGGTACCCTCAGGAGATCACAATTAACAGGAGCTTTATAGTTTTTTGCTGCATCTTCCATAGCTAGCTCCTGTAACTGGTGGGAGAGCATATACTGAATGGCTTCAGCCAATTCCCCATCAATCGCCTTTCCTGCCTCTCTACGCTCAGCAAACTTCCCAGCAATGTTCGGAATTACCTCCAACCAAACTTCTTTACTGCTCTCCCCCAGCATAGAATCAGTGTCAGCAAACTGCACTGATGGAACATCCTCCTCACAGGCAGGATAGTTCTGCAGCCCTGAAACAGGTGCTGCTAGCACAAGCTCTCCATCAGCCTGGCTTGGGCACCACTCCTCCTCACGCTGGTCCCTGTCGAGCATTCTTTGCAATAAAATCTCGACTTTGGAGAGGCCGTGAGCAAAACGGACTCTCCAATGGAGGGTATAACCTCCAGGCCCGACTCATCTACGGGTCTGACAGACTTGCCAGTGGCCTTCACTGCAAGCCTAGTGGGTCCGCAACCACTGGCTGTGTAGCCAGCACCGGACCAGGTGTACCAGACGGGCCTCCATCCTCAACACTCTCCTGGTCACTCTCCTTTCTACCCCCGGAGCGCCTCGCCGACACCGTCTTCACTTTCTGCAACATTCTCTAAGAACTCCCAACCGTCGCAGAAAATGACCTTTAGTAAAATTTTTAAAACCTTACCTCCGTTTTTAAACTTACCGCTCGGATGAGCGCTGCTGCTCCAACCGCCCGACTGCACCAGCGTCTGACGTCATGACGCACCAACGGCTGTACGGGCTTCTATTCACGTAGTCACTCACGTGACTCCGAAGTAAAATACAATACCATTCCAATTCCTGTGGAATTCCAAGCTGTTCAAATTTAAACAATCAATTTGCTGTTAATTTTATCCTAAATCCAATCAAGACTGACAAATCCAAGGACAATTTCTTTCCACCTTGATAATAGAAGCTGCTTTACCATCAAGGGTTAAACAATTCAAATTCATCGGGCGATTATGCATCGGCTCTGCTATTCTCAACAGGGTCAATACCTATTCAAGTTTCTCCCTCCAGTTTACTAAGTCTTTCATCCAGTACCTCTTCTTATTTATGTGTGCACTCCTCACCTCAGTAACTCGTTACTATGTTGATTCTCTACAATGTTGGTTCTTTACTCTATTGACTCTTTACTAAGTTGGCTTCGTTCTCTGTCTAGGGGATCTCGCTTTTATTCTATTCTTTTTATCTCTAAGTAACTCTTCTGGATGGTTAGTATTGATTTTCCGAGGGGAACATAAATTTTCAGTCCTGCTCATCATTTTATACTACCAACTTACGTTTCCAGGGTATGTTTTAATTCCTGATATCCACTAGGATCTGTCACTTCCTTGATAGTAACTAAATAGTCCAGTCCTATCTTCGACTATCCTCCTATGGGTGAGACAAGAGAAGAATGTCAAATTAACAGTCAATTCTCCAACAATTTTAAGACTGTATCCCTTAAGCCCTCTTTAAATTAATTTACTTTTAACAAAATTTTGACGCAAAGTGAGTATTTTGCCCCGAACCATGGACAAATTACTTTTTTTTATTCAGAACCAATTTTAAAGAGGAGCGATCCCAATAGTCGTTACGAGTTGTCAGTGTTGTTTCTTGTGAAGATGATTAAAGTGTCCTTTTTTCTCCTTCCTTTTCTTTCTCCAATAGCTAGATGATATTAAAGTTGGGCACGAGGATAGGTCCTCTTCTTCTTCCTTTCTGATGGTAGCTTCAGTTACCAGGGAGTGGGGATACTGAGGAGCAATTTGCTCTGCCTGCTGGCCTTCCCGAATCTCTTAAAGGGGCTGGACAGTATCAGTTCCTCCTGCTGGTCACCTGTTTCCTGGGAGCTACATTACCTATTACTTCCCAGATCGTCTCTCGTCGATATACTGTCCTGCAGACACAAATTCAGTAACACATTAATATAATATCTTCTTTACCCACTCCCATTCCTCCTGCACAGTAACTTTGTTTCTTCTCTCCCTAGTGCCATTTCCATTCCTAAGTTGCCATGGAACATGCTACTATGTTCCTTTTCTTACTTTCTTTATCGCCCCTTGGTTTTTCTTCAATCTAGCTATGTTCTGTCTTCTTGCTGGACACTCCTTGCTCCAGTGACCTAATTGGGTGCAGTTGAAACAAGCTCCTTGATTTACAATCTTCTTTACTCTAAGGGGTTTTCTGGGGTAGTCATAAGATGGTTTATAATTTTCTTCTAGGAGATTTTCAGTTTTTACTACAATAGTACATCCAATTTGTTCATTCTGGTAAATTACTTGAGGGGGTTCTAGAATAGTGGTCATGTCTCCACGCCTACAATTCCAGGGCGGGTTGGTGAGTCAGGACTGAGAAAATGGGTTACCTTGAGTAAACCGTTTGTGACTTCTCCGTTCCTGACATTCGGGCCATTTCTCTCTCTGGTTTCTTGTGTCCCAGTAGACTCTTGAATTAAAGGACCTCCCATAATTCCTTGGATTTCGGATGTATCTATATTCTCTAGGATCTCTAAATTCTTCGTAATCCTGGAAATCCCTTCTTTGACCCCTCTCTTTCATTCTCTCCTTTGTTGGACAGGCCTGACTCCGATGTCCCATCCCCCCACAAGTATAGCATTGTTTAGGCAACATGGTTGGTCTTATTCTACCCCTGGGTTCCATTGGAATGTGCTCGAAATTGGGAGTGTAGTGGTGATAATAATCTGAATAATCTGGGACCCTAATTTCTCCCAATCTGTAATTTGCTGGTACTCTGGGAATCCATGGTTCAGAGTTAGATTTTGGTAATTCTCCCATGGCTGCGCATTCACTTTCTCTCCTAGTTACAGGATAATTTTCTTACCTTCCGTCCAATAATATCTCACAGCTCCGGCTATTTGACTGGCTCGGTCCTCAGACCAGTTCCTATTATCAATTTTAATTAACTCCGCTATTTTAGTTGGGAGAAAATTCAACAAGATAGCACAATTTTGAGGGGAACTTGCTCCATTCTGATAGTCCAAATCACCGGATTGGTCCATATATAATTTTGAAAAACGGTCTAGAAATTCATCTGCTCCTTCGCCCTTCTATGGTTTTATTTCCAGAACTCGACTTAAATCGCCTGGTTTCAGAAATGTTTGCCAATGTTTCATAAGTCGGGTGTCCTAGGGCTACTAGAAATTTGGTATTCTCAGCTGGAGTAATTAGCTGTGGTATGGTCTCCCTCAAGTCCCGGGAATCTGCATGATATACACGCATTGTGGTTTGCAAATACTCTATAAAGTAAGCAGGTGACTTCTTCCTATCGGGGATTCTGTTTAGTACTGCCATTATTTCATGGGGCTTCCACGACATATGGGCGTCTGTGGCACGGGGATTATTCTTATTCACTGCGCTGGCTGAATCTGCTGTTCCTATTCCTTCCTTTACTGGTAACTGCCTATAGGACACCTGTTCAATTTGTACACTTTTGGTTACGTCAAAGTCTATTTCGGTATCTAAAATCACTGTGTCACCCTTCTTCCTGTTCGCTATGGGTTTCCCGAAATTGCCCAAATAAATCATTCCTTTCTACTCGAGTAATCTGTCGAGGTTGTGGCTCACAGAAATACTCTGGCGGTTGCACTATATCTAACATACCTTTATGTTAGATATCGGAGCTAACCTTTTTGTTCTACTCCGGGTGCCATAAGCCACTGGATGATCTATCAATGATGGCATGGATAGGATCGAAGGACCTGGTGCTTCAGTATCTGCTGTTGGTAGAACCTATTCAGATGTAGAATCTGCAGGAGTTGTTATAGATTCTGCAGACCAAAAATATTTATTACGGACACAAGTCATACACGGTACCAGTGAAGTCTGGGAAACACAAGAGGAACATAGAAACATAGAAAGGTGCAAGAGAAGGCCATTCGGCCCTTCGAGCCTGCACCGCCATTCAATATGATCATCCAACTCAGTATCCTGTACCTACCTTCTCTCCATACCCACTGAGGTCACATCTAACTCCTTCTTTAATATAGCCAATGAACTGGCCTCAACTACCTTCTGTGGCAGAGAATTCTACAGATTCACCACTCTCTGTGTGAAAAATGTTTTTCTCATCTCAGTCCTAAAAAACTTCCCCTTTATCCTTAAACTGTGACCCCTTGTTCTGGACTTTCCCAACATCGGGAACAATCTTCCTGCATCTAGCCTGTCCAACCCCTTCAGAATTTTGTAAGTTTATATAAGATCCCCCCTCAATCTTCTAAATTCTAGCGAGTACAAGTCGAGTCTATCCAGTCTTTCTTCATATGAAAGTCCTGACATCCCAGGAATCAGTCTGGTGAACCTTTTCTGCACTCCCTCTATGGCAAGAATGTCTTTCCTCAGATTAGGTGACCAAAACTGTACGCAATACTCCAGGTGTGGTCTCACCAAGACCCTGTACAGCTGCAGTAGAACCTCCCTGCTATACTCAAATCCTTTTGCTATGAACACTAACATACCATTTGCTTTCTTCACTGCCTGCTGCACCTGCATGCCTACTTTCAATGACTGGTGTACCATGACACCCAGGTCTCGTTGCATCTCCCCTTTTCCTAATCGGCCACCATTCAGATAATAGTCTACTTTCCTGTTTTTGCCACCAAAGTGGATAACCTCATATTTGAACATGGTGGGAGCTGCGAACTTCCACTGGGTTTAATATTTGTCCACTCTTCTAAATACTCATCTTCTTCCCTCATGAAGTCAGCACTAACCATTGGATTCTTAATCTTTAATTTTACAGGGAATACTTTTCTTCCAGGAGATACACCTTTCCCTTCTTCTGAGTGTTTCCTTTCATCCCCACTCCTGTCCTTCCCACTGCTTGGAGGTCGACCTACTTTACCTTCTTTTATTTCTGATCCGAGTTTGGCGATCGCTTTTTCCCAACCACCCATTCTCTTAACCTCCTTATTCGCATTCCCATCCTCTAAATATTTTCTCCATAACCCTATTAATTCTTTTGCACCTTTGTTATTATTATGCTGCCAAATGATCTGTTCTATGTATTTTATCCCTCTCACTGTTCTAATTCCCCCCGCCGGCCATAGCTTATTTCCTAATTTCTTATTTAATGCTCCTAATAAATTTCTTAATTTCTCTGCCTTGTGAGAAAACTCATTACATATTAGTTGCAATGGGCTCTTTTCCTCTTCTGTTACATCTCTTTCCACATTATTCCCCATGCTTCCGAACACCTAAAATAGTAAGATTAAACGAGTTTACCAGTTTGAAGTATTTATTTTATGAGGAGTTACGATGAGGGATTACATGAAGAAGCCCCGCCAGGCGCATGCGCGTCATACTTCAAAGCAGCGGCGTGAAAACACAGAAACTATAGTCGAAGTGATATAGTAAGACTCAGAAGACTAGAACTACCTGATGATCTTTGCGATTATGAGGGCCGGGAGTGGAGGGCAAGTAATCCCTCATCGTAACTCCTCATAAAATAAAGATCAAATTTCAAACTGGTAAGTTCTTGTTTAATCTTACTATTTTACTTTGGAGTCCTGTGAGTGACTACGTGAAGATTTCAAAGCTCTGTGATTTCATGCCATAGATCCATTCCACACTGCTTCAGTTGAGACAGTAGTGAATAAATAATCTATTGAACATTGCTTCGAATTATCCAATAATCATTTTTTTAAATAACAAAACAGTAATAACCCCTCTGTCTAAGGGGGAAATCACAAATGAAATTTATAAAGAAAAGAAATCAAACCGAACCCAAAATAGCATGCCCAAAACCTTGCACTGTCAGGACAGGTTTATCATGAAATTTGGAGAAGGTAGCCTTGTTTATCCATCCTGCGGCCCCGAGGATTTGGTCTAGAGGCACATCCTGCGCCTTCGCTGCGGATGTTGATGTGGAGTGAGATTTACACATGAGTGTATACTCTAGCACAATCCAAAACCTGTTTTAACCATCTAGAAATAGTTTGTACTGACACCTTTTTTATGAGTTTTTTTCTGGCTGATGAGCATTGCTGTCTCAGAGTCTCTGAGACTCTTAGTTACCTCGATATATTGACTCAGGTGCTTGACTACACATAACGATTGTTCAACGGCGTATGCTTTAAACTTACTTTGGTTCTGGCCATTCCTGGCCTGCTTTGTTTGATTAAATCATACACATAAAACGTAATGTTTTCTACAGAAAGTACATCCTATCTAACTGTAGCTTTTGTAATGTTTGAACTCGTTGCACTGATACTAGTGGCATGAGCATTACCACTTTAAGTGTTAACTTCTGAAACACAGTGATGTAATTGGAGCCCATTGCTGAAGCAGTGTGAGAACTATACTGACATCCCAGATTTCTATATATCTAGACTTAAGAGGGTTCTTGTTAAAGATTCCTCTCATGAATCGGGATACTAACGGATGAGACCCGATAGATTGTTGTTCTGAAACCTGCCCTAAATAGGAGGACAAAGCACTCCGAGCACTATTAATGGCACTATAGCTCAAGTGTTCATCAAAATGCAATGTAGCAAGGAACTCCAATACACCTGGAATGCTTGCAGTATGATAAGATATATCTGACTGCAAGCAAACACCTCTCATTTCTTAATATGAGACACATATTGTTTTTTTAGTGCTATCTCTCCAAGCTGCAGTTCGGTCTGGTCAGAACCTGCAGATTAACAAATTAATACGATCATGTAATGGATGACTTTCTCCTGTTACTGGATGAACCAACAAATTACTGCAGTTGGGGACAGTCATGAATGGCTGAGTCATCATTCTCAGCACCAATGGGAACCATGGCTGTGTAGGCCAGTCCGGAACAAACAAAATGCCTGAGGCGGAGTCCTGCTCTATTTTGGTGAGGCATTGCCTAATGAGGCAGAATGGGGAAAAAGCGTAAAAGAACGTAGGTCCCCAATGTAGCAAGAATGCATCCACCGCTACTGCTCCTGGATCTGGTTCCCACGAAACGTATTTAGGCAAGTGGTGATTTAGCCTGGATGCCACATATCAATATCTGGCAAACCAAAGCGGCTGACAATCATTTTAAACATCAGAACTTTGCATCCATTCTATGTTGTCATTAAATTTCTGTGACCTGTTGTCTGCCACCACATTATCTCTACCTGGCAGGTAGATACCTGAGGCCCAGATATTTCTGGAGTACACCAGTCCCAAATGAGGTTAGCCAGATTATCACATGATACTGACCTTATTCCTCCCATGTGTATTGATTTAGGCAACGGCCGTGGTATTGTCAATCTGGAGCTGAACATGTAAATATTCATTGCTGAACAATAAACTATTAACCAATAGAATGCCCTCAGCAATTCTAAGTAATTTATACCATGCTTGTGCAGGATTAAACTGTCATGCACACTCCATCTATTACCACAGCTAGACTCGCTGTCTGTGGCTCCCCATCTGAAAGCACTCACATCTGTTTGTAAAACCACTGAAGGTTGTTGAACCAAAATATTTTTGGTAGTTTGTGCCACATTGATAATCCGCCATTGTTATTCAGTGATGGCTCTGGCTGGCAACTGCATAGGTCTATCAAAATGACCTGCATGTTCGTTAAGTGCTTGTTGTCTAGCATGTTGCAGACTTTGATAGTGCAGGGGTCCAAACACTGGCTACTTCCCGTATGGAGGGGTGTTGTTTTTCAGCGAAACTAGTACAGACCTCCCTGATTTCCACAGGCTTGGATGTAGGCAAAGTCACTGACATATCAACTGAATGACAAACCCCAAATAACCAATTTTTTGGGATAGTTCTAACTTGGATTTTTGTTGGATGGACCAGAAACGTTACCTTTCAAACAGGTATTTGGTTGCTGAAACTGACTCCTCAGCTGTCTCCTGAGTGTTGCTTATGATTAGGGGAAAGCAAATGGTCGGCACGGACTGGAAGGGCCGAGAGGGCCTGTTTCCGTGCTGTAATTGTTATATGGTTATATGGTTATTAAGATATCATCTAGATAAGCCATTTCCATGTGATTCTGGGCACGAGGTAGCGCCAGCACTGGTTTAAACAATTTCGTGAACAACCTAGGAGCTGAGGTCAACCCATTGGGTAATGCTTTAATTGCCACAGCTATCCCATCCAACTAAATTTCAAGTATCTTCGGTACTGATAATGACTTGGTATTGAATAATATGCATCTTTCAGATCTATGGTGGGCTGGCAGCTCACTCACTCAGGGCTGGTGGGCTGGCAGCTCACTCACTCAGGGCTGGTGGGCTTGCAGCTCAGTTACTCAGGGCTGGTGGGCTGGCAGCTCATTCACTCAGGACTGGTGGGCTGACAGGTCAGTCACTCAGACCCGGTGGGCTGGCAGCTCAGTCACTCAGGTCTGGTGGGCTGGCAGCTCAGTCACTCAGTGCTGGTGGGCTGGTGGGCTGGCAGATCAGTCACTCAGGGCTGGTGGGCTGGCAGTTTACTCATGGCTATTCCTTGAAATTCCATTTCAAGCAGAGTGCAGGCCACCAAATTCAATTTCATAGCATTTCAAGCTGTGTGCAGGCCAGCAAATTGAATTTCATAGTATTTCAAGCCGAGTGCAGGCCAGCAAATTCAATTTCATAGCATTACAAGCCGAGTGCAGGCCAGCAAATTCAATTTCCTAGCATTACAAGCTGAGTGCAGGCCAGCAAATTCAATTTCCTAGCATTTCAACCTAACAAATCATTTATTGCAAGTACATTGCAGACTCACAGTTCAGTTGATTCACAGCTTAGAATCACAGCCGTGGACTCTCCCTCACGATCTTCCAGAGTGACTGACTCAAGTCCAGGCATCCGTGGTTTTATAGTCCTGCCTGCCCCGGAAGGGGCGTTACCTTCTTCGTGGTGATTGACAGGTGAGAGGGCAAATCAGCTGATCTCAAGATTGTTTAAACACTCATCACTCTTTTATTTTTTATCAATCGGAAAAGTCCTCGGGACTCCTCAGCGGAGGAGGACTATGAGTAAGATGGCCAAAAATCATACCGATATATGGTAGCATTTTTTCTAAAATCAATATACAGCGCAGACAGGAAGTGGTCAAGATGAGACTTTGTTATATAGATATTTTTAAAATACGTGAAATTTGTAGAAGAATATCAGCAAGACAATGGAGATCGTGATCAGCTTCAGGAAGCGAAGTCCACTTACCCCGGTAGACATTGACGGTGCCAAAGTAGAGATGGTTAAAAGCTTCAAGTTCCAAGGAGTAAATATCACCAGCAACTTGTCCTGGACCAACCATATTGAAGCAATGGCCATGAAAACACACCAGCATCTCTACTTCCTTGGAAGGCTCAGGAAGTTCTGTATGTCCTCTACAACTGTCACCAACTTCAACGATACTCCGTATAAAGCATTTTATCGGGATGCATCACAGTTTGGTTTGGGAAAAGCTTCATCCAAGGCTGCAAGAAATTGCAGAGAATTGTGGACGCAGCCCAGACCATCACACAAACCAACCTGCCTTTCATTGACTCCATCTGCACTTCCTGCTGCCTCAGCAAGGCCACCAGCATAATCTAGGACCAGTCTCACCCCAGTCACTCCATCTTCTCCCCTCTCCCATTAGGAAAGAGGTACAGAAGTATGAAATCGCACACCTCCAGATTCAGGGACAATTTCTTCCCAGCTTTTATCAGGCAACTGAACCATCCTATCAACCACTATAGAGTGGTTTTGAGCTACTATCTACCCCATTGGAGACCCTTGGACTACCTTGAATCGGACTTTACTGGACTTGATCTTGCACTAACCATTAGTCCCTTTGTCATATATTCATACACCGTGGATGGCTCAATTGTAATTATGTTGAATGTTTCTGCTCACTGGTTTGCACGCAACAAAAGCTTTCAACTTAGTGCGGTTTGAGGGTGCCTTTCAGTGCCAGACAGCTGGGTTCGATCCTGACTATGGGTTCTGTCTGTACGAATTTGCTTGATTTCCTTGTGACCGCATGGGTTTTCTCTGGGGTCTCTACTTTTCGCCAATGCTTACAAAGACGTGCAGGTTTGTAAGTGAATTGGCTTTGGTAAAATTGCAAATTGTCCCTCATGTGTAGGATTATGCAAGTGTACGGGGTGATCGCTGGTTGGATTGGGCTTGGTGGGTCAAAGGGCCTATTTCCGCGCTGTATCACTAAAGTCTAACGTTTACGATACTGCCTGACTTGCTGAGTTACTCCAGTGGTCTGTGTCTTCTTCCTGACTGATCTGTTTCCTTGGATACTCAATTTAACCCCCCCTGATTTCCGTGGCAAGAACAGGTGTAAGCTTCCCATTGTTCATCGTGGTGCTTCTGGCATGTATTCAGATATTTCACAGCTCTGTCACCCAGCACCAAGCCGCAGTTTAATTTGAACGCATTTTAATGAGGGAAATTTAGCCATTGCCTCTTCACTTCTGACAACCACTTAGGTACTTTGAGAATTTGATTTGTTTTCACATAATATTATCACAGGGCTGTCTAATGGTTCTGCACACACACACACACGTAATATTCATTCGAAATTAAGATTGTGGCAACTGTTCCTCGATGAATTGGTATTGATATTGGTTAATTAATGTCATGTATGGATACAGTGAAAACCATTTAGCTGAACACATACGCTCAGTCTGCTTAGGCCTATGGGATCTAATCCAACCTAATGGTTGCCAAACATTTTAACTCCTCCTCTCATTCCCACATTGACCTTTCTGTCCTGGGCCTCCTCCACTGTTAGAGTGAGGCCACATGCAAATTGGAGGAAAAGCACCTAATTGGTCGCTTGGGCAGCTTACGCCCCAGCGATATGAACGCTTATTTCTCTAATTTTAAGTAACTTCATCTCATACTCTCCTCCCCTCTCCTTCCTTGCACCCTTCCCCTTTCCTACTAATTTTACCAGTTCCACAGTTCTCCACTTTGTTTCTCTCGAGATCACACCTTCCATTGCCAACAATGGACCTACCCGGGTCCCCAGCCTGCGTTCATTTGTGGCCGGCCCTGATTTGTGTCCTGGTCTTTTATCGCCTCCAATGTCACCATCCTTTTCTCCAGGGAGGAGGGGAAGAGGGAAAGATTTAATAGGAACTTGAGGGGCAACATTTTCACACAAAAGGTGGTGGGTGTATGGAACAAGCTGCCAGAGGAAGTAGCTGAGGCAGGTACTATTGCAATGTTCAAGAAATATTTAGACAGGCACATGGATAGGACAGGTTTAGAGGAATACGGGCCAAATCCAGGCAGGTGGGACGTGTAGAATGGGACATATTGGTTGCCATGGGCAAGTTGAGCCAAAGGGCATATTTCTATGCTGTATGTCTCTATACTTCCATCTCTGGAGGAGAACGTAGATTTCATAATGATAGTCATGCATCACAGAAACAGGCCCTTTGGCCCCATTTGCCCATGCTAGCTAAGACGCCTCATCTGCACGAGTCCCACCTGCCCATGCTCATATCCCTGTAAACCTATCCTATCCATTTACTTGTCCAAATTTGTTTAAAAGTTGTTATAGTACCTGAATCAACTAAATTCCCTGGCAGCTCGTTCCATACACCCACCACCCTCAGAGAAGTTTCCCCTCAGGTTCCTATTAAATCTTTCCGTTAAATGTTGTGATCCTCTTCTTATGGAGTCCACACACAAGATTAGAAGTTGTTTGGCCAGAGCTGAACACACTTCTCGGCATCTGCGTACAACGGTGACTGTCTTGTGCTTCTTGTGCTTCTTGTGTGTGGTGGTGGAAAGATTGGTGGCAACAGGGCCGCGACGTGAACGTTCTTCCCGTGACTCCAATGTTGTGATAGTACCTGCCTCAACTACCTCCTAGATGCTTAGATACATAGAAAATAGGTACAGTACAGTGGTAGGCTCCAGTACAAGCTGTTCTAAGAATGGATCTTGGAAGCACTCTACAAACTCCTTTTCTTGGGGTCCAGTACCAACCTCCTCTAGCAGCTTGTTCGATATATCTATCATCCTTTTTGTGAAAACATTGTCCCTCAAGTTCCTATTAAATCTTTCACTTTTCCCCTTAAACCCGTGCACCCTGGTTCTTTATTCCCCTACTCTGGGTAAGAGATTCTGCGTATATATCCGATCTATTCCCCTCATGATTTTATACACCTCTATAAGACCACCCCTCAGCCTGCTGTGCTTCAAGGAATAAAATCCTAGCACAATAGAGTTTTCGTGAGCAAGAAATGATACAAAGATTGAATGTGGCTGCTTGACACTAAAAAATGATTGTACCATCGTATGTATGTAATGCAGCCAAACTTACTGCTTCTCACTACCCCAGCCTGCGGGAATATGTCGGCTTTAGCTTTTTGCCCTTGTCCTCAATTCCAGCATGATAATCCTCACTGATTCCTACAAGGCGAGAGAGTAGAAGGGGTCACTTTGTATATATGTCAAGCATTTCTATTGGGAGCATAAGTGACATTCTACATCTCATGTCCTTATGTTATAGAGTGGTACAGCAGAGAAACAGGCCCTTCAACAACTGTGTTCTCACCAGCCAACAAGTAATCATCCACGCTAATTCCATTTACCAGCACGTTGCCCCTAGCCTACTGTAGTTTAATAATTCACATACTCATTTAGATACCTATTAAAGGCTGTAAGAATTTCCTTAGAAGGCTTCGGAAGTTCAGCATGTCCCCAACAACTCTCACCAACTTCTACAGATGCGTCGTAGAATGCACTTTATCGGGATGGATCACAGCATGGTTTGGGAACAGCTCCATTCAAGGCAGCAAGAATTTGCAGAGGATTGTGGACGCAGCCCAGACCATCACACAAACCAACCTCCCTTCCATTGACTCCTTTTCCACTTCATACTGCCACCAGCATAATGAAGCAACGGGCTCAACCCGGTCACTCTGTCTTCTCCCCTCTCCCCATCAGGCGAGAGGCACAGAAGTTTCATACTCCAGATTCAGAGACACATCTCCAGATTCAGAGACAGTTTCTCCACAGCTGTTATCAGGTAACTAAACCATCCTATCGACAACTAGAGAGTGATCCTGAGCTATGGTCTCAACCCGAAATATCACCTATCCATGTTCTCCAGAGATGCACCCTGATAAGCTGTTACTTTGTGTCCTTTTGGGATGAACTCGCATCTGCAGGTATTTGCATCGACAAACAACTTGGGCTGTCACGGTGGCGCAGCGGTAGAGTTGCTGCCTTTACAGCGAATGCAGCACTGGAGACCCGTGTTCGATCCCGACTATCGGTGCTGTCTGCACGGAGTTTGTACGTTCTCCCTTTAACCTGCGTGGGTTTTCTCCGATATCTTTGGTTTCATCCCACATGCCAAAGACGTCCAGGTTTGTAGGTTAATTGGCTTGGTAAATGTAAATAAAAAATTAATTTGTCCCTAGTGGGTGTACGATAGTATTAATGTGCGGGGATTGCTGGTCGGCACGGACCCGGTGGGCCGAAGAGCCTGGTTCCGCGCTGTATCTTTCAAATAAAAAATAAATAAACTACTTATACAATGATAATACCATACTCTGTTATAGCGGACAATATGGCCATAATGGGCTCCATTCTCCCCCCCCCCCCCAAAGGTCTGTCATAACGAGCGTTTACCGTACAAAGTAGATACCATAGCATACAACCAGAAAAAGTATAAAATTTAATGTCATATGAACAAGTACGGTGAATTACAGGTACAATGAAACATCCAGGTTTCAGCAGCATCACTGGCATTTAGACATGGACAACACACAAAAACATGTATTGCACACAACGTACATTATTATACATAAATTCTACTAGACTGTGAAAGGAATAATATTCTGTAGTCTGCAGTGGTGTGTAGTGTGTAGTGTGTAGTGTTCCTTTACTGAGATAGGATTAGGCGATTCTAAACCAGTTCAAGAACCTGATGGCTGTTGGAAAGTGGCTGTTCCTGAACCTGGAGGCCTTGGATTCCAGGCTTCTGTACCTCCCGCCCGATAGTAGCAGCGAGAGGCGGGCTCGGCCCTCTTCAAACAACGTTCTATAGTTCAATGGTGCTTTTATTGTCACATGTGCAAGCACGCAATGAAATTCAGTGAAAATCCAGTACAGTATTCCCATTCCCATGCATCCTCGTACAGAAATTGTCTACTTTCTGCTACTAAATAGCCATGTTTTGACTCAATTTTCAAAGACCATTCCACACTATAGTTCCAGGGCATACTGCAACCAGTCAGGATATTTTCTACATTGCCTCCATTGAGTGAGGAGTGTGAGGAACCCGCGCAGCTGATAGAGAGGAGGGCCATTGAGAGCAACCCCGCGGGGCGGAGTGGCCACCAAGAATGAAGGGGGGAACCCGGTGGGGGGCGGGTTGCCGATATTAAAGGAGGCTGCTGAGATTGGAGAGGGGACTCCGGCAATGCTGGAGGTTGCCCACAGCCACATGCGGCCACAGGGCTGGTTCGCCGCTGCAATCATAAGATAAAACCGTTCGATCAACTTTGTAACTTTGTCGGCGCTAGAAATGTGGCGATTCTTGCGTTAGGTCTAGATGAGGCCTGCTGTATGACTACCAGTATGTCTGCAAAACAAAGCATTTCACTGTTCCTAGATACCTCGGTACATGTGACAATAAAGTATAATTTAATTGAAGAAATGCTGGAGTAACTCAGCGGGATAGGCAGCATCTCTGGAGAGAAGGAATGGGTGAGGTTTCAGGTCGAGACCCTTCTTCATTGAATTGAATTGATCATTGAATCCTTGATCATTGAATCCTTGAACTGTGAGTTCAGTCTCCATTTAATTTCCATAATTGCACCATAGAGAGCATCCCATTGGCAAGATTCGCAACTTGTTTTGGCCACTTGTTCAGCTCAAGACCGTAAGAAATTGCAGAGAGTTGTTGGTGTAGCACAGTACATCAGGCAAGCCAGCCTCCCCCTATATTGATCTTATCAACGCGTCATCCTGCCTTGGGAAAGCAGCCAACGGAATGAAGGATGACTCACACTCCGGTCATTCCCTCTGCTCCCCTCTCCTGTTGGACAGAAGACACAAACGTTTGAAAGCACCTACCACCTGATTCAGAAACGGCTTCTTCAATCAGTCTTGAGGACTGGCGCTGACCTGAAACGTCTATCCATATGCTCCAGAGATGCTGCCTGACCCGCTGAGTTGCTCCAGCACTTTATGTCCTTTTGTGTAAACCAGCATCTTGTTCCTCGTTTGTCCGCTTCCTTTCTGTTATCAAGCTCATAAGCAAAGGATGTAGTCCTAAACTACCTTGTTTTGTCCTTGCACTTTCTTTCTGTACTTTCTCCACTGCTGTAACAGCATATTCTGCAAGGATCTGAAGAAGGGACCCAACTCGATACATCGCCTGTCCATTCATGCTTGGCCTGCTGATTTCCTCCAGAACCTAGTGGGTCAGGCAGCATCTGCGGAGGGAATAGACAGAGGGAATTTTGAGTCGGGACCCTTCTCCATCAGTCCATTTCCATCCACTGATGCTGCCCAACACATGCTTTGTGTTTTGCTCAGGATCCTAGCATCTGCAGCCTCTTGTGTGACTAGAATGCTTTTGTCCCAGCCATGTGATTAGTTTAGTTTAGTTTAGAGATACAGTGCGGGATCAGGCCCTCGTCCACTGCGTCCGCGCCAACCAACAATCCCCGTACACTAATACTATCCTGCACGCTAGGGAATATTTACAATTACCAAAGCCAATTAACCTACAAACCTGCACATCTTTGGAGTGTGGGAGCAAACTGTAGCACCCGGGGAAACACACACGTAGGTCATAGGGAGAACGTACAGACAGCTCCCATAGTCAGGATCGAACCCGGGTCTCTGGCTCTGTCAGGCAGCCACCGTGCCGCCAGTGTCATTATGGCTCCAACAAACCCTACTAACCGTAGAAGGACACACACACACAACACAACAGTCCTGAGTGATCAACGTCAGCAATGCCTTTGAAACGAGCCACTTCATGAGGAGACAATTTTAAAAGATAAATAAATTCAGATTCGAAGAAGATACACAGGCCATTTCCTGAAAGGTTTGTAATCAAAGCACTCCATTCCATTTAGAAGAATGTTTATTTCAAGCATTATTCCTGTAATGAAAAACTTAAATTGTTAAACAAGCAAATGAGAATCGGTCACACATCCCGAACATCTGGAGTAGGGTTTCGAGCCAGCTGTAAGCAGCACGGGTCATAACTCTACTTTCCACCCATTAGTGCGAATGGTTTCTGCTCTGAGTGGACTGTGTAATTTGGTCATTAACTTTCAGGCGTTTTTTGTTGTAAATATACCATTGCACGCTAATGACCATCTGCCACTTGTTAAATGGCCTGTTCTTTATTAAATGAATGACTTGCACATGATACCGGCGAGTTTGAATGAGTCAGTGAGAGGCAGGTGAATGGGAATTTAATTTTCCCAATGCTAACAGGAATGCCTTATTCCAATGGGTTTAGTTCGGGTGGAATTTGTGAAAAGGTCACAAACAAGCTTTTTGAGGCAGTGTGTAGGTGGCCCTAGAGAGACACAAAATGCTGGAATGGCAAACTGCATTTTATCCAGTTAAATGCGTCATTTGCCCATCACGCAGATGGCGCGCAAAGACTTTGTACATCCCAAAATCCTGAGGCAACGCGTGTGCCGCGCGTCACAGCCTACATCAACACACACCATGCGCGCGTAATGCGCACCATGCGCGCGTCGTGCGTCGTGACGTGTAAATGATGTCGCGTAAATTACGCGCAAATGATGCCCATGTGGGACAGGCCCTTTAGTTGTAATCTTCCAAATTCCTGAATTTTGGAAAGTTCCCAGTACACTGGATTTAAAAAAAATGCATGATGAGATGTGGACATCACGGGCAATTTGACCCTGAACTTGTTGGGTGGGTGGGTGGGAGTGCAGAGAAGAGAGACAGAGAGAGGGAGAGAAATAGAGAGGGAGTTGGAAGATATATATATATATATATATATATATATATATATATATGTGTGTGTGTGTGTATGTATATGTATATGTATATATTTATGTGTGTGTGTGTATGTATATGTATATGTATATGTATATGTATATGTATATGTATAAATATATATATATATATATATATATATATATATATATATATATATAGAGAGAGAGAGAGAGAGAGAGAGAGAGAGAGAGAGAGAGAGAGAGAGAGAGAGAGAGAGAGAGAGAGAGAGAGAGAGAGAATATTGATTGTTGATTTATGTGTCCTATGTACCAAGATACAGTGAAAAGCATGAGTTTGATGAAGCCATCTACAAATAGAATAGGTAGTACAAAGAGAAATATAACCAGACAGTGGTGTCATCTGCAAACCAGTAAATGGAGTTACAGCAGAATTGGTGGAAAGAAATAGAGAGAGAGAAAGAGAGGTGACCTATTCCTGCATTTACGCGATCTATTCTTGCATTTATCCTATTCATGTCACATTGCAAGAGGGGTTGAAAGAAGTCTTTCTGCTAGAAAATAATCGTATTGCTTGAGAAATTTCTTTGGAATATGCTGAGAATTTGAAAGGCATTATACACAAAGTTATATTATTTTTTATTTTTTTATTTTTTATACAATAGGTGCAAGAATAGGCCATTCGGCCCTTCGAGCCAGCACCGCCATTCAATGTGATTATGGCTGATCATCACCAATCAGTACCCTGTTCCTGCCTTCTCCCCATATCCCCTGACTCCACTATCTTTAAGAGCCCTATCCAGCTCTCTCTTGAAAGAATACAGAGAACCGGCCTCCATCGCCCTCTGAGGCAGAGAAGTCCACAAACTCACAACTCTCTGTGTGAAAAAGTGTTTCCTCATCTCCGTTCTAAATGGCTTACCCCTTATTCTTAAACTGTGGCCCCTGGTTCTGGACTCCCTCAACATCGGGAACATGTTTCCGACCTCTAGCGTGTCCAAACCCTTAATAATAGTAAGATTAAATGAGAACTTACCAGTTTGAAGTTTGATCTTTATTTTATGAGCAGTTATGGTGAGCGATTACGTGAAGAAGCCCCGCCAGTGCACATGTGCGTCAATCTTCAAAGCAGTGGTGTGAAATCACAGTAACTACAGTTGAAGTGATATAATAAGACTTGAACTACCAGATGATCTTTGCGATTATGAGGGCCGGGAGCGGAGGGCACGTAATTGCTCACCGTAACTCCTCATAAAATAAAGATCAAACTTCAAACTGGTAGGTTCTTGTTTAATCTTACTATTTTACTTCGGAGTCACGTGAGTGATTCCGTGAAGATTTCAAAGCTCTGTGAATTCATGCCGTAGATCCAGTTCCATACGACACACTGCATCGGTTGACACAGGATAAACAAATAATGTATTGAACATTGTTTAAATTATACAATGAATGTTTTTAATAATAAAAGAACAGTAATAACCCCTCTCTCCCAGGGGGCAATTACAAATGAAAACTCAAACAGAACCCAAAACAGCATGCCCAAATCCTTCCACTGCGAGGACAGGTTTATCATAGTATCGTGAAAAAGTCCCTTCACTAGACCATCCTGCGGCCCCGAGGATTTGGTGCAGATGTTCGCTGCAGATGTTGACGCCGACGTGGTGGAGTGAGATTTAAACACATCAGTGTCTACTCCAGCACAATCCAAAACCTGTTTCAGCCACCTAGAAATAGTTTGTACTGACACCTTTGTATGAGGTTTTTTGTGGCTGATGAGCATCGCTGTTTCAGAGCCTGTGAGATGCTTGGTGACCTCAATATATTGACTCAGATACGTAATATTATCTACAGAAGAATGCATGCTGTCCAGTCGTAGCTTTTGCATTGTCTGGACCCGTTGCGCTGACACTAGCGCCATGAGCATGACCACTTTGAGCGTTAACTTCTGAAAAGACAGAGATGTAATTGGAGCCCATTGCCGAAGCAGTGTGAGAACTATGCTCTCATCCCAGATTTCCGTATATCTAGTATATCTAAAAACCTGGGAGGGTTTTTGTTAAAAATACCTCTCATGAATCGGGACACTAATGGATGAGATCCGACTGAATGTTGTCCCGACCCTTGCCCTACATAGGAGAACAAAGCACTCCAAGCACTATTAATGGCACTATAGCTCCATTGCTCGTCAAAATGCAATGTAGCAAGGAACTCCAATACATCCGGAATGCCTGCAGTATGATAAGATATATCTGACTGTAAACAAAACATCTCCCATTTCTTAATATGAGATACATATTGCTTTTTAGTACTATCTCTCCAGGCCACAGTAATCACATCCACGGTCCTACTCGATAGTCCGAGCCCCTGGAACGGTCTGGTCAGAATCTTCAAATCAATAGATTAATACGATCATATAAAGGGTGACTCTCTCCTGTCACAGGGTGAACCAACAAGTTGCTGCATTTGGGGATAGTCATGAATGGCTGTTTCATCGGTATCAGAGCCAATGGGAACCATGGCTGTGTGGGCCAGTCAGGAACTACCAAAATGCCTGAAGCGGAGTCCTGCTCTATTTTGGTGAGACATTGACTGATGAGGCAGAATGGGGGAAAAGCGTAAAAGAACGTACGTCCCCAATGTAGCGAGAATGCATCCACTGCTACTGCCCCTGGATCCGGTTCCAATGCAAACAGATCTATGTCTGGCAATCCATACCGGCTGACAATCATTTTGAAAACTTTTGGATTCAGCATCCATTCTGTGTTGTTATTAAATTTGCGTGACCTGGTGTCTGCCACCATGTTATCTCTACCTGGTAGGTAGATAGCTAAGACCCAGATGTTTCTCGCAATGCACCAGCTCCAAATGAGGTTAGCCAGATTATCACATGATACCGACCTAATTCCTCCCATGTGATTGATATTTCAATCTGGAGCTGAACATGTAAATCATTCATTGTTGAACAATATGCTTTTAGGCCATAGAATGCTTTTAGGCCATAGAATGCACCCAGCAATTCTAAATAGTTTATCCCAATGCCTCTGCAGGATTAATGCCTCTTGCACACTCCATCTGCCGCCACAGCTAGACTCGGTATCAGTGGCTCCCCATCCCGAAGCATTCACATCAATTTGTAAAATAACTGAGGGTTGTCAGAATGTCTCTAGTACATCGTGAGACATTAATTATCCACCATTGCAGCTCGGCGATAGCTTCGGCTGGCAACTGCATTGGTCTATCGAAATGACCTGCACGTTCTTTCAGTGCTTGTTCTTTAGCTCGTTGCACATTCTGATAGTGCAGAGGTGCGAACTGCACTCCAAGGAAAGCAGCCACTAATTTACCAATAACACTGGCTACTCGCCGGATGGAGGGTTCCTCTACCAGATTGCTATAGGCCTCCATAATTTCGACAGTTTTGGCCGTAGGCAAAGTCACTGACATGTTTGTTGAATCAATGACGAACCCCAAATAGTCAATCATTCTAGACGGTACTAATTTGGATTTAGTTGAATGGATGAGGAATCCTAACCTCAAAAACAGGTGTTTGGTCACTGAAACCGATTCCTCAGCTGCCTCCTGAGTTTTGCCTATAATCAGAACATCATCCAAGTATGCCATCACAATGTGATTCTGGGCACGGAGTAGCCCTAATACTGGTTTCAACAATTTTGTAAATAACCTAGGGGCTGTGGTTAACCCATTGGGAAAAGATTTAAATTGCCACAGCTGTCCCATCCAACAAAATTCCATATCTATGGTACTGGTGATGAATTGGTACTGAATAATATGCATCTTTCAGATCTATGGTTGCCATATGACAACCTTTTGATACCAGTTGCTTAGCAGTACTGAAAGTTTCCATTTTAAAATGTCTATACTGGACATAAGTGTTCAGTTGGGTTAGATCCAGGGGAATATATTGGACACAAATTGTTGAGGCTGATATGCCATCCTTTCAATTACCCCTTTTTGGAATAAAATCCCAATTTCATCATTTACCTGTAGAGTTTCTGGTCTTAAAACAAACAATACCCGACTAGGAGTATTTTGTGCGGGTGGATGTACTTCTGAAATAAACTCGATTCGAGACCCCCGGATACTGTCCAGTATGAATAGATCTGATGTTATGCAGCACCATTCATCATAGAACAATTGCAACCTACCCCCGACTGGTGGCTATATCCTTGACTAAACCAGTTACTCGTACCTCCATGGTTTTTCTTGGATTCCTCAATCTCCTGGCCATGTTGGGGGTGTGCAGTGGTGCATGCCAGTGGCGTGTAGCTGGAAACCCCCGGCTCGATCTTTCACCTGCTCCAGCATCTGTAGCTCGCCTGAAGGGGTATGGCTTGCGAGGCGGCATCTTGCTCCCGGGATAAGTTTTGATGAGGCCAATTGTTTTCACCTCCTCATCCAGTTCTTTTATTGCTTCGCCAGATCCTCCCCAAATAGCAAGTTGGGTGTCTGGACATTAGAGGATCTGAACAATGCCGCAAAGTGTGGATTGAGGGTTGGTTTGATGGCTATCTTCCGTATACAATTAAGCTCAAAATGAGCATTGCACAGCAGGGCTAGCATGTCCTGCTGTGTACGTGATAGTGGTGCCTCTTGGACCATTCACCCAAACACCGTTATTCCTGCACCCACCAATTTGAGGACTTTCTGAAACCTCAACTCCTGCCCCTGCATGGATGCGCTCATTTGCCCCCAGATGGCCAAGTTCACGGTGGGCACGTTGAGCGACGCACAGTTAACAGGTGTTTGATATCGTAGGGAAGTTTCCTCCATTATGGAGTCCTGGAGCTGGTGAGAGGCCATCTAGTTAATATTGCTGGCCAGATTTTCATCCATCACTTCACCAGTTCCCGCCGGTATGGCAAAATTGCTGGCCACATCCGGCACACCTGGAGCATAGCTCATGTGCTTTGGTGCATGCTCTTCTGCAGTGACTCAAACTTCAGGGTCAGATTCATACTCCCTTGGCTGTTCCGAGTCATGCTCAAGGGAGGTATCATGCAGCCCTTGAAAAGGTGCTGCTGATATGGGTTCCCATTCATACTCATAGGCATATTGTTCGTGCCTGTACTGCTCCTCGCCATATGGACCTCTGCTTGAGGTTGCTCCTGAGAGCTGTTGGGGAACCCTGGGGATATGCAACCCCGGCTGGAATACCTCATGGTTGAGCATTTGTTCTATGAGGTGTTCCATTTTGTCAAGACGTCCCCAAACCTTTTTATTGGAAGGAGGGGAGTCTTCCTGGCCTGACTCATCAGAGTCGACAGGCCTGACCGTTTTTCTCTTGGCCTTTCTCCCAACAGGAGTGGCCACAGTGCTCTGAAGCACCAGAGTTGCTGCTATTTGCTGAACTGCCGGCGGCTCTGCAGTCGCCGTCTGTGGAGCCGGCGTTTCTGAAGTCGGCATACGCTCGCTAACCGCGGTCCCACAGATAAGTTTTTTACTTTTAAAGGCAGCAGCCTTTTTTGTTAATTTTTCCATTTCTAGGTCGCTCCTGCTGGTTCCTGTAACCAGCCTTACGGAAGCCAAGTAAGCCGCAGAAAGTTTTAAATCACTTACCTGCTGGTTTATAACTTACCACTGCGCTCTCCAGCCCGTCGGAGCGCCATGCGTCTGACATAATGACGCGCATGCGCACTGGCAGGGCTTCTTCACGGAATCACTCACGTGACTCCGAAGTAAAATCTTATTTGTTTCAATAAATACCCTCTCATTTTTCTGAACTGCAGAGTGTACAAGCCCAGCCGTTCCATTCTCTAAGCAAATGACAGCATATTTCTTTCTTGCCATTACGATAATTTCCTGCTTCACATTGCTTACGCTAGCGTTTTTACTGAAGGGGCAGAAATGAACACGAAGACACAGTGGGCGGGTGGGAGGGAGATGATCATTAAACCAAAGTATGGTTGCTATAATTGAATGCAAATACCGACCTGAATCATACTGCTTAACTCACGATGCTGTGCCACAAAATCATTCCATTAAGAAGGAAAAACAAGCAATAATATTTTGCCTCCTTAAGCTCGGAAGCATGTGTGATTGAATATCATAGCTTATTTTCATGTCATTGTGTAAGTGATGTGAGCCAACGGTATCATCAGCTAGAATGTAAAAACAAGGATCTGCAGATAGACACAAAGTGTTGGAGTGACTCAACGGGTCAGGCTGCATCCCTGGAGAAAAAAAGAATAGTTGACGTTTCGGGTCGGCACCATTGTTCACTGAAGCATCAGAATTCCCGATGTGGGCTCCTTTAAACCGGTGAGACCAAGCGTAGACTCGTCCGTCGACCATTTCGCTGAACGCTTGAGCTCGGTCCGCCTAGACCTACGGGATCTCCTGGTTGCCAACCATCTCGAATCCCCCTCCCATTCCCACATTGACCTTTCTGCCTTGGGCTTCCTCCACTGATAGAGTGAGGCCACACGCAAATTGGAGGAACAGCACCTCATATTTAGCTCGGGCAGGTTATCTGTATCTGTATCTTGACGTATATTGGCCATCACTGGTTGTCGCATACGTTAGGAGGGTCATGTGTAAAGTTGCAATTAAATAGCTTACAGTCCAGCGGTATGAATTCTCTAACTTCAAGTAACCCTTGCTTTCCCTCTCTCTCTCCATCCCTCCGCCTTCCTGGTTCTCCAACCAATCTTACTGACTCCAACTACATTTTATCTCTGTTCGCTTTGTTGTTACCTCCTCCCAGTTAATAATGATGTATTCTACATTTTCCTTGATCTTCATTTCCTTTGCCCTGTTTTCACACCTTCACACTTTGGTCTGAAGAGGGGTCTTGACCCGAAACGCCACCTCTCTCTCGGCGGTCGCTTGCCTGTCCCTCCCCTCCCTCTGTGACGCGGGTCCCATCGATGCTGGTGTCTCAGGGCCGAGGATGGAGGCGGCTCCCACGACTGTTATTAGGGCTAAATTAATGTTGGTGACAAAGTTGGTGACTATGACAGTGTCAAACCTGTTAGCGTTGTTGGAGCTGCATTCACCCAGCCTAGTCCACTACACTCCTAGCCTACGACTTACAGATGGGAAGAGTTAGGAAGAGAGTCACTTGCCCACACCCAAGCTCTGACCTGATCTTGTAACCACCACATTTATGCCTGAAGAAGGGCCTCGACTCGAAACATCACCTATTCCTTCTCTCCAGAGATGCTGGCTGACCCGCTGAGTTACTCATGCATTTTGTGTTTATCTTTGGTGTATACCAGCATCTGCAGTTCCTTCCTACACTACATTTATATGCCTGGTCTAATTGAATTTCAGGTCAATGGTGACAACCAGTATGTTGATAAGTTCACAAGTCAGAGGAGCATTAGGCCCAATGAGTTTACCCTGCCATTCAATCATGGTTGATCTATCTTTCCTTCCCAAACCCATCCTCCTGCTTTCTTCCCATTACCTTTGACACCCTTACTAATCAAGAACCTGTTAATCGCTGCGTTAAAAATGCCCAATGACTTGGCCTCCACATCCAAGTCTGTGGCAATGAATTATACAGATTCACCACCCTCTGACCAAAGAAATTCCTCCTCATCTCCTTTCTTGATTAGTAAGGGTGTCAGGGGTTATGACCCTCGCTCTCTGATGGCTCTCCTCGCTGACCCACCATTCCCTCACTCTCTGATGGCTCTCCGATAGCTCTTGTTGCTCCCCGATGGCACTTCTCACTCACCGACGGCCCACTCACTTTCAGT
This sequence comes from Okamejei kenojei, assembly GCA_035221665.1. Classification (NCBI taxonomy): domain Eukaryota; kingdom Metazoa; phylum Chordata; class Chondrichthyes; order Rajiformes; family Rajidae; genus Okamejei; species Okamejei kenojei. The sequence continues at coordinate 33,284,097 of CM069134.1, forward strand.
GGTGGGAGAGGGAAAGATAGATCAGCTATGATTGAACGGCGGAGTAGACCTGACAGGCCGAATAGCCTTATCCTGCTCCTGGAATCTATGAACTTCTAAAGGTACATCCTTTCATACTGAGACTGTGCCCTCTGGTCCGAGACTCTCCCACTAGTGGATACACGTCTCTTCATCCACTCTATCCAGGCCTTTCACTTGTTAATAGTGAGGTGGGACTTCTTCCTTTGAGGACATTTCAGACCAGTCTTGTCAGCTATTACAAACAGAAGACAGCATTGTGCAAGTGATTTTATTTGTGAAGAGATTTGTTTTTGGCTTTGCCTCAGGTTTTACTTCATGACCCTTGTGAGGTTGCTCATCACCCCAGGGTGTTGTAGTGATTGACAGCCTTCGTTGAAAGGTGATGACCTAGGCTGACACGGAGATGATTGAAGATTTTCTCTTTCAATGGGGTGGTTGAGGTTTGTCACTTGCAGTGTGTTACGACTCCCGAATGCAGGTACTTCAGAGCCACGTAACATAGTTCAAGAAAATAGTATTTTATTTTGTTAAAACCCAAACCTGATCCAAACAACCCAGACAAGGACAAGAATAAACTAATAAACAAAGATAACAGTGCTCCAGCCAGCCTCGCAATGGGCCGTCGAACTAGAGTCTCTAACCTGCCTAAATGGAAATAACCCTGAAACAAAATACACGACAACCCTCAGGTCAGTCCTTATGTGTCCCAATTCAATATTAATTAACAAATGTAGGTGATAATACACAAAGTTCTATGCCATGTGGCCAGGCCTCCTGCAGTTCAAACCACCGTCTGCTCATGAATCAGGGTCGACGAAGAGAGAGAGAATTCTGGGAGATTCTGGTATTTAAGCTTCCGATGAGTCACCCGTCACCTGACGCAGCTTGGCCAATCGGGTACAGGAGCCCTTAACCCCTTGATTCCGGACTCCCAGCCACGGGGCCTGCACTCAGGAGAGAAACAAAAGAGTTAAGTACATAGCATTCACCAGAGGGGGTGGGGGGGGGGGGGGGGGAAAGTACCTAACACAGTGCATTAATACCGAGACAACCTTTTATCTCTGTTACTTCCCAAAGCGGGTTGTGGAATGCTGCGTGTTATCTCTCTTCACCCTTTCCAAATGCAGCAGGGACTGAGAGATGTATCGGAGTAGGATGGCCGAATGGCCTCCTCCTGCACCTATTTTTCTATGAAAGTCACATTACAGTTGTCTAGTTGCAGGGCGGCACATGGTGGTAGCAATTGAGTTGCTGCCTTACAGTGCCTTTGTTAATTCCCTCGAGTGTGTAGGGATATGTAGTGGATGTGAAAGTGGGATGCCATAGAAGCCGTGCAAAATGGTGACCGATGGTCGGCGAGGACTTGGTGGGCTGAAGGGCCTTTTTCCTTGCTGTGCTTTTAAACTAAACTAAACTAAACCACATGACTCCTGAGGTAAATGCTGAAGCCACGCTGATCAGAGATGCAGGGACAACTGGGATATGGTCAGAATGTAGCCAGCCTGTGATCAGATGAAAGTAAACTGAAAGCTGGAGATGGTTCTCGTTCAACAGCACAAAACACTCAGTGTAGTGGTGATGACAATTGGCTTCTGTAAAGTGCCCCAAGAGTGTAGCGAGTTGATGGGAAAGTGGGATAACTTGGAACTAGTGTGATGGGTAATCGATGGTCAGCAAGGACTCGATGAGCTGGAGGGCCTGTTTCCATGCAGTATCTCTAAATGAAACTAAAAACCTTTTAGTTCAACAGTTGGTTAGGAGGTCAACTAATTCTGATACCTCCCAGGTATCAACCGAAAAAGAACAACCGTCTGTATTTATGCAGTGCTGTTAACATGGCCAAGTATTGACTTTTACTTTTAGTTTGAGTTTAGTTTATTGTCACGTGTACCGGGGCACAATGAAGAGCTTTTGTTGCGTGCAAATCAGACAACGGCAAGACATGATTACAATCGATCCGTGTTCAGTGGATAGATCCATGATAAGGGACTTAAGACATACAGTGTCGAAGCAGGCCCTTCGGCCCACCGAGTCCATGCTAACCAGTGATCAACCTCGTACATTGGCACTATCCTACACACACTAGGGACAATTTACAATTTTTACCGAAGTCAATTAAGCTACAAATCTGCACGTCTTTGGAGTGTGGGAGGTAACCGAGCACTCGGATAAAACCCACACGGTCACAGGGAGAACGTACAGTCTCGGTACAGACGGCACCCGAGGTCAGGATCGAACTGGGGTCGCTGGCGCTGTAAGGCGGCAATTCCACTGCTGCACCACCGTGCTCTGCCCTGCTTCTGCTCCTGTGTCTCGTGAAACTCAATAACCGAGCTAGTCGCATTCGCCTGCATTTCGACCAAAATAATTTACAACTTTTCCATCCATGTACCTGTCCAAATAACTTTTAAACATTGTAATTGTACCCGTCCATTTGCCTACCTCTGGCCTGATGAGATTTGGGATCACACTGTCACAGTGGGTGCTGGAGGCAGAGACTGCTGCATACATTTAAGAACGATGCAGACAGATACTTGAATGCCACAGGCCATGTCCTGGTAAACGTAATTAGCACACAATGCATACTTGACGGTCAACATGGACACGTTGGGCTTAAGGGCCTGTTTATGAGCAGCATGACTCTGTACTTTAAACCCTCATTGCAGTTGGCACACAGATCCCAGAGTACAAAGCTTTACCATTTGATCGTTCCCCAATTTAAAGATTTAGAGAAAGAGAGAGGGAGAACAGTCTCTTTGGCCCACCGAGTCCGCCGTGTGGGTCCTGCATGTCTTTGGAGTGTGGGAGGAAACCGGACATCCCGGAAAAAACCCTCACATGTCACGGGAAGAGCGTACAAACTCCATACAGACAACACTCATAGTCAGGATCAAACCCGGGTCTCTTGCGCTGTAGGGCTCTACCTCTGTGGCACCATGTCGCCCCTGGATAGTGTGCAAACAGAACCTTTCATTGCATCTTGGTATACGTGGCAGTACTAAACCAATACCTAGACCATTATTGAACTGAAGAAGTAGAAACAAAGAATGGCAGATGCTTGCTGACAGTGAAAGATGCGAAGTGCTGGAGGAACTCAGCGGATCAGGCAGCATCCCTGGAGAACATGGAACCATAGACAGGATTGAACCTGGGTCTCTGGTGCTGTAAGGCAGCAATTCTACCCCCGCACCATGTGCTGCCCCTGCACCATGTGCTGCCCCTGCACCATGTGCTGCCCCTGCGCTACCGTGTTGCCCCAGCGCCACCGTGCCGCCACATGAGAAGCTGTCACTCGGTGCATTACCACCATTAGAAGCTGTAATTCCGCACAGGCAGCTTTGCCCAGAATCCCTGGCGGTCATCTCATGGAAACATGTCTCCCGTGCAAGTTGGACTGACGAAAGGATTCCAGAGTTATCCCAATCTCACCGAGAAATTGTCACCGTCAAATTCCACTCTGGAGAACATCAATTTTCATCACACATTGAAATCCTGACTGGTGGCTTATGAATGTGACAGGCTCACTGAGAGGCCAATATGTTCCCATGACAGAGAGTGTCAGCTCAGTTTTAATGTTTCCTAGCATATGCTATGACGTTCATATTACTCCTCTGGTTTACAGAGTCTATGTCGCATAATTTTATGCATCTCCGTCTTCAGACTATAGAGTGACAGTGCGGAAAAAGACTCTTCGCCCTATCAAGTCTGAGCCGACCAGCGATCACCCGGACACTATCCTACGCATTACGGATAATTTACAGAAAGTTTAAGAAGGGACAAGGGACTAGGGTCGTGTAAAATCAGGACCACTGTAAGAAGAGGGGTGGTGAATACAGAACTAACGGTGTTATATTTGAATGCAGTATATGGAACAAAGTGGATGAGCTTATAGCACAATTAGAAATTGTTAATTATGATGTTGTTGGCATTATGGAGGTGTGGCTGAAAGAGGATCAGAGCTGGGAACAAGGGCCTGTTTCTGTGCTGTATCTCTCTGTAACTCTATGACTGTTTGCATGGAGGAGAATGCTGGGTTTGAGACACTTCATCACAGGAGATCTGAGCATCACGATCTAGGTAATAAACTGGAGCAAATGGCGTCATAACCACAGAGCCGTTTTTTTTCGCAGCCTCAGGGTGCCCAATCAAGCATGCAAGTCACTCATCACTTATGCAGAAAGAATGGAGCTTATTTTATGGCTAACAAGGGAGAACCACGATAGGAATGAGACGGAGAAACATGTTAGGAATATGCAGGCATTAAGAGGGGCTGTGAGACAGTGAGAAGTAACTATTTTATTAATGAAGATAGACACAAAGTGCTGGAGTAACTCAACATGTTTAAGAAGGAACAGCAGATGCTGGAAAATCGAAGGTAGACAAAAATGCTGGAGAAACTCAGCGGGTGAGGCAGCATCTATGGAACGAAGGAAATAGGTGACGTTTCGGATCAAGACCCTTCTTCAGTCTGATGTGAGGGTGGGGGGGGGGGGTCGCGGGAAAAAGAAAGGAAGCGGAGACGGTGGGCTGAGGGAGAGCTGGGAAAGGGAGGAGAAAGCAAGGACTACCTGAAATTGGAGGTCAATGTTCATACGGCTGGGGTCTAAACTGCGCAAGTGAAACATGAGGTGCTGCTCCTCCAATTTACGGTGGGCCTCACTCTGACCATGGAAGAGGTACAGGACAGAAAGGTTGGATTGTGAATGGGAGGGGGAGTTGAAGTTCTGAGCCACCGGGAGATCAGGTTGGTTACTGCGAACTGAGTGGAGGTGTTGGGCGAAGTGATCGCCAAGCCTACGCTCGATCTCACTGATGTAGAGCAGCTGACACCTAGAGCAGCGGATGCAATCGATGAGATTGGAGGAGGTGCAGGTGAACCCTGCCACACCCGGAAAGACTGCTTGGGTCCTTGAATGGAGTCAAGAAGAGAGGTAAAGCGACAAGTGTAGCATTTCTTGCGGTTGCAAGGGAAAGTGCCAGGAGATGGGGTGGTTTGGGTGGGAAGGGACGAATTGACCAGGGAGTTATGGAGGGAGCGGTCTCTGCGGAAAGCAGACAAGGGAGGAGATGGGAAGATGTGGCCAGTGGTGGGATCCGGTTGGAGGTGGCGAAAATGTTGGTGGTCAGGTAGCATCTCTGGGGAGAAAGGACAGGTGATGTTTTGGGTCTGGACCCTTCTTCAGACTAAGTAGGGGGGGGGGGGGGCGGGGGGGGAAGAGCTGGAGGAGATAAACTTGTGGAGAATTGGAGGTTTATCTCTCTTTCAGTCTGAAGAAGGGTCTCGACACAAAACATCCCCTATCCATTTTCTTGAGAGATGCTGCCTGACCTGCAGAATTACCCCAGCACTTTGTGTCCATTTATTATTGTCACCTGTATCGAGATAGTCAAAAGCTTTTTTTTGCATGCGATCCAATCAGATCAAATAATATCATTACCGTACTTGAGTTTGAATTTACTTATAGTTTTAGAGAGATTTCTCTCATCACATCCTCGGAAATTGCTGGGAATCACTGCGGACATACCCCTGAAGGTCATCGTGAAGCACATCTCAAATTGGATTTGTGTCCAAATACGGACAACAGGAGATTTGAATTGTCCAGAGACCAGACACATCTGTAGATGGAGAATAAAATAGTTATGTCTGGGAGTCTGAGGAGATGGGATTGAGATACCTGAAGTTAGGTGGACACAAAATGCTGGAGTAACTCAGCGGGACAGCCAGCATCTTGTGAGAGAAGGAATGGGTGACGTTTCTGGTTGAGACCCTTCTTCAGCCACTTGTCGGAGAGAGGGGAACTTCTTCAAAGTAGCCAAAGCCTGAGGAGATTTTACAGTGGAGCAGACAAAATGTGCAAGAAGGAACTGCAAATGCTGGTTTAAATTGAAGGTAGACACAAAATGCTGGAGTAACTCAACAGGACAGACAGCACCTCTGGAGAGAAGGAATGGGTGACGTTTAGGGTTGAGATCCTTCTTCAGACTGCTAAAGTTAGGTTTAGGTTTGGAGTTATTATTGCCATATAGACCGAGGTACAGTGAAAAGCTTTGTTTTGCATGCTGTCACCCAAATTGGATAAGGCTACACAGAGATAAAATCAAGTCACACTCGAGTGGGGTGATGGGTATACAGAACTTTCACACAGAGTGTGGGGGGTGTACGGAACGAGCTGCCAGAGGGGGTTTGTTGAAGCAGATATTATATTAACATTTAAAGGACATTTGGACATCGATAGGAAATGCTTAGGCCAAACGTGGGTAGGTGGGACTAGTGTAGATGGGGCATTTTGGTCAGAATGGGCAAGTTGGTTTGAAAGGGCCATGTTTCTGTGCTGTATGCCCAAGACTCTACAACAGGTAGAGCAAAGAAAAGATATGGCGGGCAGAATAGAGTTCTCAGCGTGTGGTACAAGGTCCATGTGCACACAGAGGACATTAGTTTAACCTGGCATCATGTTCGGCACTGACAGAGTCGGCTGAAGGGCCAGTTCCTGGGCTGTACTGTTCTGTGTTATAATAAAACAGGTAGAACTAGGATAAAAACGGACTGTTTTTTAGATACAGCACGGAAACAGGCCCTTCGGCCCACTGAGTTCATGCCGACCAGCCACCAAGGGGGAACGTACAAACTCCATACAGGCAGCACCCGTAGTCATGATTGGGTGCTGTCTGGGTCTCTGGAGCTGTAAGGCAGCGACTCTACTGCTGTATCACTGTGCCATTTCTGTGTTATAATTCTCATAAGTTCATAAGTTACAGGAGCAGAATTAGGCCATTCGGCCCATCATGTCTACTCTGCCAGTCATTCATGGCTGATTTATCTGTTCCTCCCAACCCCATTCTCCTGCCTTCTCCCCATAATCCCCCCCCCCCCCCTCCTCTACTAATCTAAGACACTATAAACATTAAATGCTTTTTCTGAAGCCATGGGACAATTTGTAACCAAAACCTTTACAAGCTCTTTGGAGATAATTCAGAAGTACAGTAGAGAGACACATTGCCCTGGACTGCAGAGGTCAGAGAAGCATATTATGATTGCATTTGGATTAAGAGGCAGTTAGTATAAATGTCTTCATTTACTGTGGAACATATTCTCAAATTAAGTGTTCAGCTAGTGTATAAATTGCAACGCATCTTTCACATCAGCCTGGGCGATGACTGGGCCTATTGTAAGACAAAATAATTCACTGCATTTCACTATTCTTTCCCCCGCTCCTCTCTGTCACCAGCACTGTCAGCATTATGTTAATGAAGCTTAACTTGCCAGGGAATGTAAAAGCAACGTCAATAGGAGACCCTCAGACTGAACACCGTACGTAGAGCATAGAAGAGTGCAGCGCAGGAACGGCCCTTCAGCCCACAATGATTATGCGAACGTGATGCCTGAACAACCGAACTGTCCTCTCACCAACTGGAATGTGGCTCTGACCTCCTTGGCACGGTAGCACAGCAGTGGAGTTGCTGCCTTGCAGCTCCAGAGTGCCGGGTACGATCCTGACCTTAGGTGCTGTCAGTATGGAGTTTGTACGTCCTCCCCATGATCGCCTGGGTTTTCTCCACGTGTTCTGGTCTCCTCCCACACTCCACACTCAGGGCTGTAGATCAATTGGCTTCTGTAAAGTGAACCAAGTGTGTAGGATAGAACATAGGATATTCCTCAATTCCCTGCAATTCCATGAGCCTTTCCTAAAGCTTCTTAAATGCCACTATGGTACAGTATTTGCCTCCACCACCGCTCCTAGCAATGTGTTCCTGGCACCCACCACCCTATGTGTAAAAAACTTACCCTGCACTATCTCTATTTACCTTTCTCCTTCTCACTTTAGAGCCATACCCTCTAGTGTTGGACATTTCCATCCTGGGGCAAAGTGTCTGATTGTCTACCCTATCTATGCCTCTCATCATTTTATGTACTTCTATCAAGTTTTCCCTCAACGTCTGACATTTCAAAGAAAACAATCCAAGTCTATCCAACCTCTCCCTGTAGCTAAAACGCTCTAATCCAGGCGAAGGACATTTAGCATGGCTTTGTACACAGCACAGGTTGGGATAATATCAACAAAACTATGTGGATTTCCATTTGTGGGGTGGTTTTGTGGAATGGTCTTGACAAAATGATTAAACAAAGTATGAACATAATGCCATTTAAAATAAATGTACAAAAGATGTATCCTTGAAAAGTACAGTAATGAGGAAGGAGAATGTAAATCTTACAGATGTTAATGGTGCTTGTTCTTTTGTTCTTTTATTTTTAATTTTTTTTTTAATTAATAGCTTGATTGGAGTAGTTTTATTTGAATTGTCTGTTTAGTTTATTTTATTGAATTTTGCATTTGTTAATGGTGAAGAATGGGGGTAGGACTTGACAAGCATAGGCTTCTTCCTATCCCTTTTCGAACGAGTCTAATGTGTATTATGTTGAAATTGGCTTTTGATTTTTTAATTTATGTATGTACATATATGTTAGGTATATGTGTATGTGTGTATATGTGTATATGTATGTATATATATGTACATGTATATGTATGTATGTGTGTATGTATTTTTGTATATATATATATACAATTTTCCTTTTATTTATTCATTTTCATCTTTTCTTTTCTTCTCTTTTTTTTAATCGTTCGAAATAAAGAATAAAGAAAAAGAAAAAAAGAAAAAAAAGAATCCAAGCATCATTCTGGTAAACCTCCTCTACACCCTCTGAACTGCACACAATGCTCCAAATGCAGCCTAAGCAAAGTCCTATAGAGCTGCATCATGACTTCCTGAATCTTATATTCAATGCCCTAGCAATAAAGGCAAGCATACCAGACGCCTGCTTTACCAGCCGATCTGCTTGTGCTGCCACCTTCAGCGACCTATAAACTTGGTCTTGGTTGGAATTCATCCTTGCTAGTCCACACTCGCAACAGAATCTCGTTGGATGTGACGGCTGCTTCGAAGAAGACTGTTGATTTTCAACACACTCAGTGGGGTTGAGGGGAAAAAATAGATCAGCCATGAACGAATGGTGGAGCAGACTCAATGGGCCGAATGGCCTCATGGAGATTGATAGATTCTTGATTTGTTAATTAATTTGTTTTTGAAAAAATAAGCATCTATCTAAAATTGAATAGCATGGAGTCCCTCAAATGCCGGAGACCTTAGTTACATTGGAGAAGCCATCAACTGGGGCCCAAGTACATACCAGTTGTTAGGTTTAAGTTCCTAATGGAGAAAAATTACCCTAGACACATCATTTTAGAATATGGTAAATTCTCAGTATGTCTGCAAATAAGGAATGTATTAAATGATGAATGACCCAATGTGGGTTGTTTGTCAATCTGCCAGGCAGAACCAGAGCACTAAATCTTTTTAAAATCGTTTAGTTTTAGTTTTCAGTTTTAGTTTCAATGATACAACGTGGAAGCAGGCCTTTTAGCCCACCGAGTCTGCACTCTAGTTCTATCCTACATACTAGGAACAATTTACAGAAGCCAATTTTACTTCGGAGTCACGTGAGCACCGGACTGGCAAGTACCGGACTGGTGGGGCAACGCTCCTGCTGGCGGTAAGTTTCAACCTAGAAGGTAAGTGTTTTTTACTTACCAGCGTTCTTTGTTTGAGCAGGAGCCTCTCTCTACAGAGGTTTCCTGCCGAATTTATCGGAGGTGCGATGCCTAAGCCGGCTATGGGGGGGGGAACCGCGGTCCGACCGCAGAAGCGGATAGCCGGCAAAAAGATCGGGTTTTCTGATAACAGCTACTGACAAAGCAGTCAGTGGCTTCCAGCCTGCGGGGATGCCGTTTAAATAATGCTAGAGTCGCTGACAGTCGGTCAGTGACTCACAGACACGGTGCCCCAGGCATGGAGGTAAATTGGAGGGAGAGAGAACTTGTGCAGCCCTATTGGAACTCAGGTGTGTCGGGCTGCAAGAGTTCCTCTTCGATAATAAGGGTATTTCACCCTTTACAAAATCACACTACCAAATTAGTGAAACTCCACTATAATAGCGCAGGACCTATGGGACAGGCCGCGCCAGCAGCGCCTGGAACAGGGCTGCTTCATGGGGAAAAGCGCCGGCCTCTACGAGAGGCGACGCCTGCCACGCCTAGGACAGGGTTGCTCAAGGTCTCCCTGCTGGAGGGGGAGACTAGGATGGGTCAGTGTGCTACTGACGCCAAATCTATCACAGCACCGGCCTACGGGAGAGCCGCGCCAGCACTGCCTGGGATAGGGCTGCTTCATGTGTAAAAGCGCTGCCTACGGGAGTGCCATGCTAGCAGCGTCTAGGACAGGGCTGCTTCATGTAAAAAAGCACCGGTCTCTACGAGAGGGGGCGTCGGCAACGCCTGGGACAGGGTTGCTCAAGGTCTCCCTGCTGGAGGGGGAGACCAGGACGGGTCAGTGTTCTACTGACGCCGTATCTGTCACAGCGCTGGCCTACGGAAAGCCGCTCTAGCAGCGCCTGCGATAGGGCTGCTTCATGTGTGAAAATGCTGGCCTACGGGAGAGCGTGCCAGCAGCGCCTAGGAGAGGGCTGCTCAAGGTCTCCCTGTGGGAAAGGGCAGACCAGTTTGGGTCAATGGGTTGCTGACACCGAACGTTTTCACAGCGCAGGCTACGGGAGAGCCGCGCAACAAGCACCTGTTGACAGGGCTGTGTGTATGACCTCCTGTGAGCATCAGCCGGGAGAGCCAGGGCAGTGGGATGCTGACCCTGAAGTTGGGGACCCATCACACCAGCACCTCGTTTAAGGCTGTGTGTGACCTCCCGTGCGCATCAGCCGGGAGAGCCAGGGCAGTAGGATGCTGACCCTGAAGTTTGGGGACCCATCACACCAGCACCTCGTTTAAGGCTGTGTGTGACCTCCCGTGCGCATCAGCCGGGAGAGCCAGGGCAGTAGGATGCTGACCCTGAAGTTGGTGTCACTGCTTATGTGCATACACCAAATACATCCAGGTGTCCCGGATGTGGTTAGCAAGTTACCATACCGGTGAAGTCGGGAATGGCAATTTGCCCAGCAAATTAATGGTCCTCTCCAGTTCCAGGACTTCATAATGGGGAAAAATTCACATATCAAACACACAATCAAATACTGTGCATTGCTCTAAAGGAGCGTATCGTGAGGGCGCATGAATTAAGGCTCCAAAAGATAAATAAATAAATATCCAGCCTATGCTCAACCCACGGTTCACAGCCTTGCGCAGATCCTCTAGTACCCAGGGGAATACCTGGACGATGAGACTAAAACTGAGGCCAGGATGCCACCTCAAAAACTGTATGCTTTCAGATTATGAAACAGTAAGTGAATATTGGACTGTATCTGGGGATCTCGAATATATATCTCGGAATTACATCCACTCGTACAAAATAGGCACAGTTTGGCATTGGGGTTCAATACCACTAACTCTATAGGTGGATCATGCATATCAGCCTTAACGATTGTGTCCAATTCCCCAGCCAAAAGGACGATGGTGGGTGTCGAGTCATTCTGGGCCGGAACATACTTAACCCTTAAGGTCCAGTATAAAAGGTCTAAATAAAAATGTCATTATTGTAACTGGGATAAAAAAGGGTGTTATATTGGCAGCTATAGATCTGAAAGATAAATATTCAGCTACCACACACCTGTTGAGAGGTTAGGTCCTCACCCATCTAATTAAACTTAGATTAGTACCATTTAGAATAATTGGCTATTTGAGGTCATCATTGGTTAATTAACATGACAGTACTTTGGCTAGGGCCAAAATTGTAACTAATGCCTCGAGATGTACTAGCGACATTTTGACTCAATAGTTTACAAACTGATGGGAGCTTCAGGTTGAGGAGCCACTGATATCAAGTCTGGCTGGGACGGCAGGAAAAATGTGAAAGAAGCATTAACCCTGCAGAGGCTGGGGTAAACTGCGTAGAATTGCTGGGTGCATTCTATGGCCTAAAGAATTCTGCTCAACAATGCATGATTGTATGTGCAGTTTCAGATTCACAATACCACAGCTGGTACCCATATCAATCACATGGGTAGAATGAGGTCATATTTCTGTAACAGTCTGCCTAGCCTTATCTGGCACTGGTGCATTCCAAGGAACATCTGGGTCTCAGATATTTACCTATCAGGTAGAGATAATGCGGAAGTTGCAGACACCAGGTCATGTAAATTCCATGACAAACATAAAATGAATTAAGAATCCAAAAGTTCAAAATCGTTGTTAGCTGGTATGGATTGCCAGACATAGATCTGTTGTATCTGGGTTAAATTATCAGTACCTGTATTCGGCATGGGAACTAAATCTAGGGGCAGTAGCGGAGGATACATTCTCGCTACATTGGGGATGTATGTTCTTACGCTTCCCCATTTCTTCCTCATTCAATCAATGTCTCACCAAAATAGAGTATGACTACACTTAGGTGTTTAGTGGGTTCTAAACTGGTCCACACAGCATGGTCCCATTGGTTTGAGATGGATGACACAGCATTCATGATCATCCCAATTACAGTAACTTGTTGGTTCACACTGGGACAGGAGGAAAGTTCCCCTTTACATGAGCATGTTAATTTATTGATTTGTATCTTCTGATCAGACTGCTCCAGGGACTCAGACTATTGAGTAGAACCGTTGATGTGATTACGATGGTCTGGAGAGATAATACTAAAAAAACAATATGTATCTCATATTAAGAAATGGGAGATGTCCTGTTTACAGTAAATATATCTTATCATAAGTTGAAAGGCATACCGGATGTATTGGAGTTCCTGGCTACATTGCATTTTGACAAGCAGTTAAGCTATAGTGCAATTTATAGTGCTAGAAGTACTTTGTCCTCCTACTTAGGGCAAGGGTCCGGACAACACTCTGTCGGATCTCATCTATTGGTGGCTGATCCATAGGAGGTATTTTAACAAAACCCTCCCAGACATACATATTCAGAAATCTGGGATGTGAGCATAGTTCTCACGCTACTTTGTAAATGGGCACCAATTATATCTCTGCCTTTCAGGAAGTTAACGCTCAAAAGTGATCATGTTCATGGTGAGGCATTATGGGTCCAAATATTGCAAAAGGTATGACTGGAATGCATTCTTCTGTAGATGATATTGTGTTTTATGCACGCGATCTAATCAAACAGAGCAGGCCAAAATAAGCTTAAAATATACCCATTGATCTAAGACTATATGTAATTATGCATCTGAGCTAATATATCAAGGTAATCAAGAGTCTCAGAGGTTCTGAAACAGCGATGGTCATCAGCCACATAAAACCTCATACAAAGGTGTCAGTACAAGCTATTGCTAGATGACCGAATAAGGTTTGCATTTTGCTGGAGTAGACACTGATGTGTTTAAATCACTCCCCCAGGGTGGCATCAACGTACGCACAAAGGCGCAGGACGTGCCATTAGACCAAATCTTCACCGCAGGATAGTCCAGTTAAGGAACTTTTAGGGTATCTGACAAACCTGTCCTCACAATGCAAAGATTGGGCAAGCTGTATTGGGTTCTGTTTGAGTTCTCCTTTGTAATTTCCCCAGCGAAAGAGGGGTTATTACTGTTGTGTAAAATTTTATTGTTTAAGACATTTATTGTATAAATTAAACAATGTTTGATACATTATTTGGTTATCCTGTGTCACCCAAGGCAGTGTGTCATATGGAACTGTATCTGCGGCATGAAATCACAGAACTTTGAAATCTTCATGTAGTCACTCATGTGACTACAAAGTAAAATAGTAAGAGTAAATGAGAACTTACCAGTTTGAAGTTTGATCCAAAGACAAAGATAAAAGACAAAGGACATTTATTGTCACATACACCAATTGGTGTAGTGAAATTTGACTTGCCATGCAGCACACAGATAAAGATAAGACACCACACTAAGAATTTAACAATAAACATAGAAACATCCCCCACAATGGTTCCCATTATGAGGGAAGGCACACAGTCCAGTCCCCATCCGCTTGTCCACCCATAGTCGGGCCTATTGAGGCCTCCGCAGTCGCTGCTACGGGGCCCGATGTTCCAGGCCGTTCTCGCCGGATGATGTTGTTCCGGCAGCGGGAGAATCCTCACAGTGGCTTGGGACACCTGGAGCAGCCGCTTCCTTACTCGAGACCGCGGCTACCGATGCCGACAGGCCACGCCGGATGCAGCTCCACCACTGGCGATCTCGCCGAGAAATCCCCGGCTCACGGTGTTAAAGTTCAGCGCTGCCGCCCACAGCTGGCCCCTCCACAGACCCGCGGCTCCGCGATGTTTTTTTGTCCGCGGTCTTCAGTTCACCGGAGCTCCAGCGCGGCAACCCAGGCAAGTCATCGCCCGTTCCGCTCCGCGATAGCGCTGCGCCGGTCTGGGCGGTCCCCTCGGGAAACGCCGCTCCAGGCCCGCTGGTAGGCCGCGAGGACGGGTCGAAGGTGCAGCCCAGAGAAAAGCTGCCTCTCCGACCAGTTAGGGACCCTGAAGAGTAGTTTCCCCCTTCCCCCCTCCACCCCCTCCACCCTCCACATAAAAAGGACTAGAGCTCCGAAAACAAAACTAGAGCTCCGAAAACAAAAACTCAACAATCAAAAAATAAAAAAAGAAGTGAAAAAAGGACAGTTGCAGGCTGGGCAGCCATACCCGTATGGGACGGCGCCCCCAAGATCCTTATTTTATGAGGAGTTACGATGAGGAATTACGTGCCCTCTGCTCCCACCCTCATAACATAATCTAAAGGATCATCTGGTAGTTCTAGTCTTCTAAAAGCCTTACTATATTACTTCGGCTATTGGGTTTCTGTGTTTTCACGCCGCTGCTTTGAAGTATGACAAGCATGCGCTCTGGCGGGGCTTCTTCACGTAATCCCTCATCGTAACTCCTCATAAAATAAGGATCAAAATTAAAACTGGTAAGTTCTCATTTAATCTTACTATTCACCAACAGACCTGCACGTGTTTGGAGTCGGGGAGGAAACCGGTGCCCCCGGAGAAAACACACATGGTCACAGGGAGACCGTACAAACTCCATACTGGCAGCACCTGTAGTCAGGATCGAACCCGGGCCACTGGAGTTGTGAGGCGGCAATTCTACCGCTGCGCCACCGTGCCATCCCGGAGAAAGTGCAATACCTTCACTGAATCAGTGGGACCTTTGACCCAATGCATACTCAAAGGAGAAGGGGGATTTTAGAACCTTGTGGGCAGGTGTTGGGAGATACAGGAGCTCAGTGTAAAGAGTGGAAGCAGCTTACTTCTCTATCAGCCTGGTGAAGTCTCTCTCAATTAATCTTTGAAAGTGTATTTGCTCAACTATTCTCTGGTAATTAACTCGGTATTTTACACACTTTCTGGGTGAGTAAGCATTTCCTGAGTCACTCCCATTGGATTTATTTGCAACCATCTTACTTTCCTCCACCCTCCAGCATTAGCCTTGTATGTAACATCTCTGTGTCAAACCTGTCAAAAACATTTTCTAATTATCTCTCAATCTTTCCCAGTTCAATCTTTCCCTGGCAGATCTAACCTCTCAGGTCAGCCATTGTTCGAAGCAATCTATCTTTGCCATGTTCTATTGTCCATTGCCCATCCACAACACCACCACAAACTCTGCACATTCCCATCTCAACGTCCCTGGTGACATTAGTGATTTCATTCTTTATTCTACATTAGGAAGGCCCCTGATCTTGAACTTCTTTTCAGCCAAACATTAAACTTTATTTTAGACTTTAGAGAAACAGGCCCTTCCGCCCACCAAGTCCGCACCGACCAATGATTGCTACCACTATCCTACACATTAGGGACAATTTACAATTTTTCTGAAGCCAATTAACCGACAAACCTGTCGGTCTTTCAAGTGTGGGTGGGAACCGGAGCACCCGAAGAAAACCCATGTGGTCACACGGAGAATGTACAAACTCTGTACAGACAGCACCTGTAGTCAGGATCGAACCCGGGTCTCTGGCGCTGTCAGGCAGCAACTCAACCACTGTCTGTTTCTGTGCCGTATCTCTCGAAGACTCCATGGTTTCACCTGAGATCGCATTCAAATCCAGATCACCAGAGCTCCGAGGCGGCAGCACTACCCGCAGCACCAACGTGCCACAACTGTTCGGGACAAGTACTGAGAGAGGAGCAGGGTTCGTAAGGTCATAAGTTCAGGGAGCAGAATTAGGCCATTTGGCCCATCAAATCTAGTCCATTATTGAATCATGGCTAATCTATCTTTCCTTCTCAATTCCATTCTCCTGTCTTCTCCCAATAACCCCTGACACCCGTACTAAAAGCAAGACTCTGTCAATCTCCGCCTTCAAAATATCCATGGACTTGACCATTCCACCGATTCACAATCCTCGTACTTAAAAAAAAAAATCCTCCTCATCTCCTTTCTGAAGATAAGTCCTTTTATTCGAAGCATGTGCCTTCTCCTCCTAGACTCTCCCACTGGTGGAAGCATCCTCTCCATATTCACTCTATCCAGGCCTATCCTATCACTACTTGGTAAGTTTCAATGAGGTCCTCCCTCATCTTTCCAAACTCCAACGGAGTAACAATGGAGGCCAGTGAGCTAGAATTCATCGATTTCTATCAGGTTAAAATCAGGTTAAAGAGAAATGGGCCGTCGAGAAATACTGAGAAAAAACTTGAAATTAATAACAAACCACTAAATAGTGGAATTTCAGTCCTTGTGAAGAATTCTATCAAGAGGGAGTGAACAGTGTACTTTGTTCCCTTTCTGGAGGCAGGGTTGTTGTGTTGCTTTACTTTAATGATCATCATGATAGTAAAATAAAAGCACTTACCCTGTAAAATGCACACACATGCATTCTTAAGCAGGTTTAATGGGCAATTAATGTGCAAACCCAGCATAATAATTAAAAGGAAGGCCAAGGAAAACGCCACATAGAAAGATCAAATGCTGAGTGAAGCAAATGGATCTGAATTTCTAGAGGTTTGCACTGCACAGTGAAAACCTGACTTGAAGTGTTGCATTTTAGGGAGTCAAACCAGGGCAGGACCTTCTCGGTGAACAGTCGGGCCCTGGGGAATGTAATGGAGTAATTACATCTGATTCTGCCACCTCTTCTGGCATTGAGTTCCAGATAACTGCTCTCTGTGTAAAATGAGGATATCCCATCAAATCCCCTTGAAAATTCCTTTGTCTCACCAGAGAGTTGTGGAAGTAGCCCAGTCATCACCCAAACCAACTTCCCTTCCATTGACTCCATCTACACTTCACGCTGCCTCGGCAAGGCCACCAGCATAATCAAGAACCAGTCACACCCCAGACATTCCCTCTTCTCCCCTCTCCTGTCAGACAAGAGGTACAGAAGTGTGAAAACGCACACCTCCAGATTCAGAGACAATTTCTTCCCAGCTGTTATCAGGCAACTGAACCATCCTATCACAATCTAGAGAGCGGACCTGAACTGCTGTCTGTCATTGGAGACCCTTGGACTATCTTTAATTGGACTTTACTGAACTTTATCTTGCACATAAAGTGATTCCCTTTATCATGTATCTGTTCGATTGTAATCATGTAGTCTTTCCGCTGACTGGATAGTGAAAAGGTTCACCTTAAAAATAGACAAAGTACAAATTCATAATACCATCCAAAGCTTTAATTTTAACGTCTGATGGGTGTGGACCTAGATACCCAGAGACAACAGTTTTACGTCTGAATACTCCAGCAACACACACACACAGAAATACCAGAAAACCGGGGTTAATATACCTTCAGACTTAATACCAATTGCATGAAGTAATATACCAGGAACCATCAGTCACCTCCAAATATGGTGTTGTTTTTCACTCTTTGCCAAAAGCCAGTCATCCCAATGGCATCCTCTGGCCCCTTCTTATCTGATTAACCTGTTCAACTTACATTAAAAACTTGTAAGAGAGCTGTGAACTATTCAACTTACGTCAAAAAAACCTTGTCATGATGATTTTGGCCAAATCCCATCATGCAATACAATTGGTTTTTTACAACAGGAACGCCCAAATATGACAACAACTGATAATAACTAACTCTTTCAATAGCACGCAACAAAAAACATTTCACTGTACCTCGATACACGTGACAATAAACAAAACTAAATTAATCTTATTATTTTAATAAATTACCATGGGATTCTTTATCGTACAATTTTCTTCATAACTTTTAAGAACCTCTATTAGATCCCCTCTCAATTTCCATCACTCCACAGAAAACAAAGCTAACCGCTCCAGTCTTTTCCTATAGCTATATTATTAATGTCCCATCATCCTGGTGAAGTCTCTCTGCACTCTCTCCAGCACAACAACATATTTTCTTTATTGCATTGGCCACAACAGCATACAATTCCCCAGTACAAACAAGCAACTGCAGATGCTGGTTTACCAAAGAAAGGCACAAAATGTTGGTGTAACTCAGCGGGTCAGGCAGTATCCCTGGGGGACGTGGAAAGGTGGCCTTTCGAGACGGGACATTTCTTCAGACTGACCCCTTCCACAATATCCCCAGGTTTGGTCTAATCGGTGTTTTACTAAGTTGAAACACTATTTCCCAACACATATTCCCTTCCCCAACCTATGAAAGGCAAGCATGCCTTACGCCTTCTTCCCCACCCTATTGAACTTTACTTTAGACTAGAGATACTGCTCGTAAACAGGCCTTAGGGTTCTGCCCGTATGGAGTTTGCACGTTCTCCCAGTGACTGTGTGCATTTTCTCCAGGTGCTCCAAAAAATCTGTAGTGCAAACTAAGCCGCAGTCTACAGTTGATACTTGAGGAGATAGTTTTCTGGAGCCTGATGGTTGCTGGGAAGAAGTTGTTCTTGAACCAGGTGGTCACGGTTTTCAGGATCGTGTACTTTCTTCCTGATGGTGGGAGTGAAATGACAGCGTGGCCGGGGTGGTGTGGGTCTTTGATGATATCGGTTCCTTTTACAGGCAATGCACTTCAATGGCGGGGAGGTCGGTAGCTGTGATGGACTGGATAGTGTCTACCAATTTCTGTAGTCTGCTTCATTTATGGGCGTTTGAGTTGCCAAACCAGGCTGGGCTGCAACCAGTCAATATGCTCTCGACCGTACACCAGCAGAGGTTCCATAGAGTATTAATCGACATAGAGTTTTCATCAACATTCAGCGAAAGCTAGCTGTCTTCTTTAACAACAGGCGCTTGGACTTCCAACAAACACCCACTTACCTCGGCATAAAGCTGGACAGGTCGCTTACATTCCTTCAATACCTGGCTGGTCTCCACGACAAGGTCATGGCATGTAGCGACCTCAACCGACGCCTGGCAGGAACAAGTTGGGGAGCCAGTCCATCAGCTCTTTGCACCTCTGCCTTAGCTCTTGTGTATGCCCCAGCTGAGTACTACGCACCCGTAGACAGAGTAGACATACTAGCCTGGTTGACACGAGCCTGAACAGCACCTTGCCAACCATCACTGGGTGCCTTCAACCTACTCCAGTCGAGCGGCTCCCTATACTTGCAGGCATTCCGCCTGCAGGGATTTGAAGGCAAGTAGTAACTCTGGCACTATCTCGTCGTGCCATGGACCCAGATCACCTCCTCCATCAGGCTATCAGCAGAGAGCAGAGGCCATCCCAACTGAAGTTCCGTCACCCCTTTGCTCCACATGAAAAACAATTCCTTGCATCCATCCAGCCAACTGAGACAAAAGCACGTTGGATAGCCACCAAGTGGTCACAGGAGTGGAAGGCAACCTCATCTCCATTACACAGCTACATCTCTTCACCAGATAAAAGTTGTCCAGGGTCTGACCTCCCCAGAGGAGCATGGGTGAAGCTCAACAGACTTTGTGCTGGAGTTGGGCGTTTCAATGCCAGCATGTGGAGATGGGGGCTCCGCCAGAGCTCAGCCTGTGAATGCGGAGCAGAACAACAGACAGCCAACCATGTCATCTCTGGGTGCCCGCTCTACCACGCACCAAATGGAGCTCAGGGCCTGGTAGACATTGACGCAGAGACAACAACCTGGCTGCTCAACACCCAGGTTGAGATCTAACTATTCCTTTGGTTTATGTTTCATTCACAAGAAGAAGAAGATCGACATACCAAATCGCCTCAATCTTCCAAGGACGTAGGGGCATTGATGAGCTTTTGTTTATGATTGCAGCAATGAGCCAGGGCCTGGACAGATCTTCAGAGATATGCACGCCCAGAAACTTGAAGGTGTTGTCTCTTTTCACCACTGACCCATCGCAGAAGGCAGATTCATGGATCCCCTTCTATCCCCTCCTGAAGTTTACAATCAATTTACGACTCGCGATCCCACCCAGCTTCATGTAGTTGGCAGGCTTAGCAATGCTACATTCGGTTTTCATATTGAGATCATTGATGTGCATTGTGGAGGCCCACTGAAAGCCAATGAACGCGCCCTTCTGTCCGCTCAACTCCCTGAGCCATTAATATCCTTGAATTCAACTGCCTTGTATAGATTTGCTTAACCAAGTATTAAACTAACATCAATGATAAACCTACCCCTCGAGCAAATATACAGAGAAATTGCAATGGCATTGAAATTAATCCAA
The DNA here is from genome assembly GCA_035221665.1 of Okamejei kenojei. NCBI lineage: Eukaryota > Metazoa > Chordata > Chondrichthyes > Rajiformes > Rajidae > Okamejei > Okamejei kenojei. Next base: position 33,304,612 of record CM069134.1, read on the forward strand.
AAGTAATTCTCTTTGTCAACATTGCAAGTTGTCAGGATTGTTATGGAGAATATGTTTAAGTATAAAAGCTGGTTGCCTTTTTCAGAGAGTGCTCCTTTAGTTTACTTTATTTCACTTCAGAGATATACAGTGGAAACAGGCCAATCAGCCAACCGTGTCCGTGCCGACCAGCGATCGCCCGTATAATAGCACCATCCTACACGCTAGGGACAATTTACAATTTCACTGAAGCTGTAGAATGTTACCGTAGAATTTTACCCCCAAAAATAGAATGGTGACATTATAGGGAAGATAAAATGTACAGGAAGGAACTGCAGATGCTGGTTTACACCGAGGATAGACACACAGCTGGAGTAACTCAATGGGTCAGGCAGCATCTCTGGAGAAAAGGAATATCTGACGTTTCAGGTCAAGACCTTTCTTCAGACCCTGAGTCAGGGTAGAGGAAAACTAGAACTATGAAAAGAACTAGTGGTCATAGCCTCAGAATTAAAGCACGTTCTTTTAGGAAGGAGATGAGGAGAAATTTCTTTAGTCAGAGGGTGGTGAATCTGTGGAATCCTTTGCCATATGGGTTTTTGGAATTTTTAAGGAAGAGATAGAAAGATTCTTGATTAGTACAGGTGTCATAGGTTATGGGGAGAAGGCAGGAGAATGGGGTTAGGAGGGTGAGACAGATCAGCCATGATTGAATGGTGGCATAGACTTGATGGGCCAAATGGCCTAATTCTACTCCTATTTCTTATGACCATACGACCTTACGAGCAAATTATTGAAAGGAATGAAAAAGACAAATCAAAGCCAGCAATGATGATTAAGGAATGATGAAGCTCACAATGGTTCATTGTTGCCTGTGAAGCAGGTAATAATGAGTGGATATAAACAGTGAAACTAAGCTGGACAACAGTGAAACTAAATGAACGACTAGGTGGGGGTGCATTCCCTCTCTCTCCCTCCCTCCCTCCCACACTCTAGTCATTCATCTAGTTTCATTGTGATCCTGTCATTCATTGTATTATCGTGTTAATGTGGCTGTAGAACTTCTGCAAGTAAGAATATAATTGTTCCAGTCCTGGTGGTAGGACGATACACCACTCCTGATCGTGACCCACACTCCTGTCAGTACCCCTTAGATCCCACCACTCACCCACACACACACTACAAGCAACTTATAGTAGCCATTTTTCCAAACTTGTACAATGAGTTTTCATATTCTTGCTTGTTTACTCACGTTCTGTTTTTTGTGTTTTTTGGTTAAAAATGTTTCACCTTTCAGTACTTTGGTTTAGTTTAGTTTAGAGATACATCGTGGAAACAGACCCTTCGGTGCAATAGTCCGCGCTGACCAGCGATCCCCACACACTAGCACTATCCTGTGCACACTAGGGACAATTTTACAATTTTACCAAGTCAATTAACCTACAAACCTATACGTCTTTGGAATTTGGGAGGAAACCGGAGCACCCGGGGAAAACCTACGCAGGTCACGGGGAGAACGTACAAACTCCTTAAGGGCCTGTCCCACTTGGCAATTTTTTCGACGACTGCCGGCATCATTGCCTGATGGCGAAAAAAATCGCCAGGTGGGACAGGCCCTTTACAGACAACGCCCGTAGTCAGGATCTAACCTGGGTCTCTGGTGCTGTAAGACAGCAACTCTACCGCTGTGCCACTCTGCCGCCAATTTAGTACTAAGCCTGTGCATTTTTGGCATTCACAGATACAAGATGCAACCACAAATCCTAAATTGTAACAATCTCACGCTTTCAAAGAGAGATGTGATGTGTGTTACAAACATTTTTAACAAATGTCAGCTGTAAAGAGATCACTGTGATGTTAGAGAGATACCAAGTATCCCTTCACTGGAGCATCTTATTGCTTTCCTTCTGTAGTGCTTATGGTTTCAAACAGTGTGATTTATAGCAATTTCTACCTCAGTCATGATTTCTATTGAAATAAAATGCTATACAAGGTTTCTGTGCAGAGGAGTGTAAAGGGGCAGTACGTGGATAAGCTAACATTATTTAATTAACATTCCCAAATGATTTAAATTGTCCCAATAAGTTCAAGACAAATGAGATACTTCCTGCATTCAGACCCCTGTATCTCTACTAATCTGCTCCATAAATCTGTGCATGAAACTTATTGGCAGCAAAGAAGGTTTCGTAGAGCCATACAGAACAGTAACAGGTTCCTTGGCACAACATGTCCATGCCGATCAAGATGTCCCATTTAAGCTAGAACCATTTGGCCCATATCCCACCAAACCTTTTCTTTGCCTCTACCTGTCCAAGTGTCTTTAAATGCTGTTGCAGTACTTCCCTGAACTAACTATTCTGGCAGCTTGTTCCATATACCCACCACCTTCTTCCTGAAAAGGTTGCCCCTCAAGTTCCTCTTAAATCTTTTCTCAAACAAGTTAAACCTATGCTCGCTAGTTCTTGATTGTACCCAACCCTGGGTAAAAGACTTTATCATGCACTAAATGTTATTCACATTATTCCTTTTATCACACTGTGAACGGCTCGATTCTAATCATGCATTGTCATTCCGCTGGCTGGTTAGCACGTAACAAATGCTTTTCACTGTACCTCGGTACAGGAGGCAATAAACTATACTCAAACTCAAAAGACTCTGTGCATTCACTCTATCTATTCCAAATAGACATGCTGAATGGTGCCTTGACGGAAGCTCTTCCTAACTAGCTCTGCCAAGGATGAGGTATCTTTCAGGAGGGAACCAGAAGTTGGCCGAAGGGCCTGTTTCCAGGCTGTATGACTATGCTTTTAAAGCAGAAAGCACCTATTCCGTGGAATCATCCCTATCATGCAAATCCAAAGGCATTCACTAGATAAATTCACTTTCCTCAAGCTCGTCAGATCTCGACAGCAGAGCGATAACAGTTTCAAAGGGCTCAACACTTGAACAGGTGAAAAATTGGTTATCCAGGGCAAAACTTTTGGATGATTGAAATGCAAACGGCTTAAAGAATCCATCAATTAATCGCGCGTCCCTGCAGTACAGCCGAGACATTTGCTCCTTTATCAAGCCCTTATATTCAGACCATTAAAGTTGTTTTCCCCACATTATCACTCTCTCATCGAAGTTTGGGGAATTAAATTAATAGAATGCAGAATATTTAAGGAATGTTTTATCAGACACACTTTTGTGTGCTGGTTTCATGGTCTACGGATTTTCGGAATGAAAGGCAGGAGGTCACCGTGTCTCATTTGAATATTCAATCATTTTGCCGGGGAAGGTTTAAGACACCATTTCTTTGTCCTCTCCATACAGTCGTTAAACAATGGGTGAGGCGTCAACCAAGCAGACAGTGACATAGTATAGACTGAACATACTACTTGAGATGCATTGGTGGTGCAGCGGTAGAGTTGCTGCTTTGCAGCGCTAGAGACTCGGGTTCGAGCCTGAATACGGGTGCTGTGTGTACGGAGTTTACATGCTCTCCCTGTGACTGCATGGGTTTTCTCCGGGTGCTCCAGTTTCTTCCCATATTCCGAAGATGTACAGGTTTGAAGGTTAATTGGCTTTGGTAAAATTGTAAATTGTCCTTAATGTGTAGCATAGTGCTGGTGTACAGGGTGGTCACTGGTCGGCTTGGACTCAGTGGACTGAAGGGTCTGTTTTTGCGCTGTATCGCAAACGTCTAAAGAGCATAGAAGTTGGGAGGTCATGTCACAGATATAAGACATTGGTGAGGCTACATTTAATGTATTGTGTTCAGTTTTGGGCACCATGTTATAGGAAAGTTGCTGTTAAGCTGGAAAGGGTACAGAGAAGATTTACGAGGATGTTGGCAGGACTCAAGGGACTGAGCTAAAGGGAGAGGTTGAGCAGGCTAGGACTTTATTCTTGGAGAGCAGGAGGATGAGTGGTGATCTTATAGATGTGTATTAAATCATGAAAGGAATAGATTGGGTAAATGCACAGGGTCTTTCAGCTGGAGTAATGGAATCAAGAACCAGAGGATATAGGTTTAAGGTGAGGGGGGAAGGATTTAATGGGAAACTGAGGGGTGACTTTTTTTACACAAAGGGTGGTGGGTGTATTCAATGAGCTGCTGGATGAGGTAGTTGAGGCAGAGATTATCGCAATGTTTAAGACACTTTTGGACGGGTACATGGATAGGGCAGTTTTAGAGGAATATGGGCCAAAAGAAAGCAGGTGGGACTGGTGTCGATAGGGCATGTTGGTCGGCATGGGCAAGTTGGGTCGAAGGACATGTTTCCACACATAGAGTGTGACTCTATGACTCCATAACTTTACCATACAGCCCAATGCTCCTTGTATGTTTGTGGGAGCCTACAGTAGCATGGTGGTGAAGTCACTTCACTTGGGCAGGTCCATGGATTGTTAGACACAAATTGCTGGAGTAACTAAGTGGTTCAGGCAGCATTACTGGAAAAATAGGGTAGGTGGAGTTTTGAATCGGGACCCTTCTTCAGACTGAATGGAAGAGGTGGGTGGGGGGGGGTGGGGGTGGGGGGGGGGGGGGGCGGTGGAGTGCGGTGGGATGGGGAAGGTGGAGGGGGCGTGAAGTGGGGTGGGGTGGGGAGGTGGGTGGGGTGGGGCGTGGGGGGGAAGGGGAGGGGGGGGGGTGTAGAGCTGGAGGCGAGAAAAGACCAGGACCAATCAGGGCCTGTTACAAATGACCTCAGACAGGGTGGTGCCTGATAGGTCCATTGATGGCTCAAGAAGGTGTGATCTCAAGAGAAACAATGTGGGAAACTGTGCAACTGATAAATAGACTAGGGAGGTGGAAGGGGGCACGGTGGGAGGGGAGAGGGAAGGTGAGCATGAGGTTTTTTAGAATTACAGAATTAAATGTTCATATGTAGAAGGATATGAGCCAAACACATGGGAAAATGGGACTAGCTTAGATGGGGCATCTGGGTCAGCATGGACGTTAGGCTGAAGGGCCTGTTTCCATGATGTATGACTCTATGTTGATCATCGTTGCTGGGTCTAATCCCACTGACGTTGCTTGAGAATTGAAATTCCAAACAGTGGCAACTGGTAGAGCGGCTGACTCACAGCACCAGATACCCAGGTTCAATCCTGATCTTGGGTGCTGTCGGTGTAAACTTTGCACGTTATCCCTGTGACCACGCGGGTTTCTTCAGCGTGCTCAGGTTTCCTCCCACATCCCAAAGATGTGCGGGTTTGCAGATTAATTGGCCGTCTGTAAATTGCCCGCATTGTGGAAGGAGTGGATGCAAAAGTGGAATAACATAGAACTGGGAAGAATAATTTGGGTGATACGGTGACGCAGCAGTAGAGTTGCTGCCTTACAGCACCAGAGGCCTGGTTTGATCTTAACTACGGGCGCTGTCTGAACGGAGTGTGTTTGTTCTCCCTGTGATGGCGTGGGTTTTCCCTGGGTGCTCGGGTTTCCTCCCACGCTCAAAAGATGTCTATGTTTGTAGGTTAATTGGATTCGGTAAAAATTGTAAATTGTAGTGGACTCGGTGGGCCGAAGGGCCTGTTTCCACACTGTATTTCTAAAACTAAAACTAGTGTGAACGGGTGATCCTTGTTCGGCGTGGGCATGGTGGGCCGTAGTGTTTGTTTCCTGGTCGTATCGTTCCATCAGAATAAAAACATTTAAATTAAAATCAGTAGTTTAGAAAGCATGTTAATAATGCTACTGGATTTCTGTAAAAACTTATCTAGTTCATTAACATTTGTTAGTAAAGAGGATAGGTGTCAAAGGCTAAGCAGAGAAAGCAGGAGAATGGGGTTGAGAGTAAATAAATAGATCAGCCAGGAATGAATGGTGGAGTTCTCTCAATGGGTAAATGGCCAAATTCTGCTCCTATGTCTTATGATCACCCTCCTTACCTGATCGAGTATGCATGTAATATAATATAAAAATATATAAAAACGGAATCTGATGAAACCATTCAGCAGCATCTGTGAAGAGAGAAAAACTTATCTTTTCAGATCAAAGACTTCCATCAAAATGTTGAAGGAGAGAAAACATGATAATTTTAAGTTGCAGAGGATGGGGTGGAAATGGATAGGACAAAGAAAATGTGGGTGAGGCCAGGGTTGCTGTAGAGATGAACTGCCTGTGAGGCTATAGAGGCAGAGAACAGGTGCTTCAGCCAAACATTTTAACTCCCCTTCCCATTCCCACACTGACCTTTCTGTCCTGGGCCTCCTCCGTCAGAATGAAGCCAAACACAAATTGGAGGAACAGCACCTCATATTTCGCTTGGGCAGCTTACAACCCAGCAGTATGAATATTGATCTCTCTAATACTGTAACCCTTGCATTCCCTCTCTCTCTGTCTCTCTCCACCCCAGTCATCCTGCTAGTTCCACTGTTCATACCCGTTCGTCATCACCTCTTCCACAGCCAACAATGGTCCATTGTGGGCTCCATCATTCCCGGTTCATCAGTGCCAGGTTTGATTTGTTCTGTCCTTTTCATACTTCTAGTTCCCCTTCCCACTGACTCTGTCTGAAGAAGAGTCTGGACCTGAATCATCACCTGTTCCTTCACTCCAGAGATGCTGCCTGACCCGCTGATTAACTCCAGCATTTTGCATCTGCATTCAGCCCTTTATGTCCTTGCCAACCCTTCTGCCCATCTGTGCTAATCCCTTTAACCTCTATTAGGTCTGTGACCTTCTGTGAATAATGTAGAAGGCCTCCTTTGATCTATCAAGCTGTGAAAGGAGATGGTGTGTTAGAAACATTGTCAAATGTGGCTATTTGATTTGAAATAATAAGTAAAAAATGATGGATGGATTCACTGGGATTGTGATATCAATCTGCAAACACTCTGAGCAAAATGGAAGAGAATGTCTGAAGGAAAGTTTTTGGCATGTAAATGCACTGGAGCAGTGATAGTGGGAGATTTCAATTGCCCTGCTATTAACTGGGGTGCAGTCAGCATGACAGAGAGAGTTAACATTTCAGGTCAATTATCTCTGCAGAAGTATTAACGCTTATGTTCTCCACAAATATTATGGGTGGTAAAGCCGCTGCCTCACAGCACCAGAGGTTCAATCCCAATCACTGGAGCTGTCTGTGTGGAGTTTGTACATTCTCCCTGTGACCGCGTGGGTTGTTCTCCGGGTGCTCTGGTTTCCTCCCACTTCAGGCCCTTCAGCCCAACTCAAGATGCCCTCTAAGCTTAGTTTGGTTTATTGCCATGGGTTCTGAGGTACAGTGAAAAGCTTTTGTTGCGCGCTAACCAGTCAGTGAAAAGACAATACATGATTACAATCGTGCCATCCACAGTGTACAGATAAAGGGAATAATGTGAATAACGTTTGATGCAAGATAGTTACTTTTTTGCATATCTTTCATTCATTGTTCTTTATCTCTCCATATCACCATTCACATCTCTCATTTCGCTTATCCCTAACCAGTCTGAAGAAGGGTCTCGACCCGGAACGTCGTCATTCCTTCTCTCCAGAGATGCTGCTTGCCGCACTGAATTACTCCAGCTTTATCTTCGGTTTAAACCAGCATCTGCAGTTCCTTCTTACATATAAAGTCCAGTAAAGTCTGATCAAAGATAATCCCAGTTGCCTGTGTGTGGCCCATATCCCTCTTAACCTTTCCTTCTCCATGTAACTGTACAAGTATCTTTTAAATGCTGTTTCAGTACCTGCCTTCTGGCAGCTTGTTCTATGTACCCCACCATTATCTGTGTGAAACGGTTGCACCTCAGGTTCCTATTGAGTCTTTTTATCTTAAACCCATCTTTAACTCATCCTAAACCCATGCTCTTGAGTCCTTGATTTTCCCCCAACCCTGGTTAAGAGACCATTCATGCCATCTATTCCAAATAGATTTGATGAAAGAATGTCTTGACAGGTCAAAGCTCCTCCTAACTAGCTCTGTCCAGAATGAGGTATCTTTTAGGAGGGGTCTACAGTTTGGTTTAGTTTAGTTTGGGGATACAGCACGGAAACAGGCTGTTAGGCCCAACAAGTCTGCACCGACCAGCAATCTCTGTTACACTAGCACACACTACACACAAGGGTTAATTTAGAATTTTTACCGAAGCCAATTAACCTACAAACCCATACATCTTTGGAGTGCGGGGGGATCTGGATCACCCAGGGAAATCCCAAGTGGTCACACAAGGAATGTACAAACTCCGTACAGACATTACTGGTAGTCAGGTTTGAACCCGAGTCTCTGGCGCTGTAAGGCAGCAACTCTACCGCTGTGCCACTGTGCCACTAAGACTTCTTTGGATGTTTGCATGATCTATGCTCATCAGTGGCAAACCCTGCATTCTGCAACTTTTTCTTTGCTCTATCCACTATGCTTGGATTGTATTTATGTATTTATGTTTTTATGTATTTTATTGTATTTATATTCATCCCTGTAGTTCTATTTATCTGTGGCTGGTTAGCACGCTACAAAAGCTTTTCACTGTACCTTGGTTTACTACACTAAACTAAAGGATCATACTGAACAATCCTCCCATAAGCTAGGGTGTAGTCCTGATCTCCCAGCCTGCCTCATTGCAGACATTTGGAGACCAGGGTGGCAGGGTGGCATAGCAGTAGAGTTTCTGCCTTACAATGCCAGAGATGCCAGTTCAATCCTGACTACGGATGCTGTCTTTACGGATTTTGTACGTTCAAAGTCAAAGTCAACTTTATTGCCAATTCAAATAATGCAACAAGTAGTTACACAGAGGATTGAAATTGCCTTTCCCCATACTCCAAATTTGCAAGTAATATTTATTTATAACACAGACGGACAATCTATCATTAAAAATATCATTAAAAAATATACCATTAAAAATAGACCTTATATAGTGTGCCAGAGTCTAGTAACATTTTAAGGTATGTTATTAAAGTGCAATAATAAAAGGTACAATATAGAAAAGTGCAAATAGCAAACTGCAGACATTGAGTTAAAGTTATTTGACAGTCAGTTGATCTTTGTTTGTGGAATGTTCATGGAATTTTCTTGAGTGAGTCGAGTAGTCTGATGGCCTGAGGGAAAAAGCTGTTTTTGAATCTGGTGGTTTTGCACCGCATGCTGTGGTAGCGCTTGCCGGATGGAAGGGGGGTGAACAGTGTGTGTGCTGGATGGGTGGTGTCTTTGATGATATTGGTTGTTCTCTTGCGACAGCGGGATGGGTATAAGTCCTGGATTGCTGCTTGGGGTGATCTGGTGATCTTCTCCGCTGTCCTCACCACTCTCTGTAGGGCCTTCTGGTCAGCAGCAGAGCAACTGCCATACCAGACTGAGAGACTGCTGGTAAGAATGCTCTCAATGGCACCCCTGTAAAAGGTGGTGAGGGCAGAAGGGGGGAGGTTGGCTCTCCTCAACCGTCGAAGGAATTGGAGGCGTTGCTGTGCTTTCTTGACTAGGGAGATGGTGTTGGTGGACCATGTCTTTTTGATGAATATTTTTATTAGTTGTAAATACATATTAATAGAAAATACTTCTTACATACATTCGTAATATTATTAATATTAACATTTAAGACTTATTTATATTTCTATACATTTTGTTTTAATAAGTAAAAAAAGATAGAGAAAAATAATATAGAGATAAAAAATCAAAAATAAAGAAGTGAATGGAGTATTAAAAAGTTATCCATCGTTGGAGATATATCCATGATTTGTTATACGTATTTCTTCATCTATTCCATTATTCAGGTTTCGGTCAGGCTCTCGCACCGAGCCATTTTGACCCTTTAGATATTCAATGTATGGAGACCATATTCCTCTGAAAAGATCCAACCTGTCCATTAGGACGAGCCTCAATCTTTCCAGAAGGAGTGTCTCCGACATCCCTGTAATACACATTTTGATTGTGGGGGATGTAGGACCTTTCCAAAATTTTAATATTAATTTTTTCCCAATTATTAAACTATAATCAATAAAAATTCTTTGATTCGTTGTTATTAATTGATCTGTTTCCAGTATTCCCAGTATTATTAACTTTGAGTCAGGAGTCAGATTCATATTAACAACATTCGAAATTATCCTAAATATTTCTATCCAAAATTTTGTAATTTTTACACAATTTGTAAATGAATGTGTCAAGTTAGCTTCTAATTGCTGACATTTATCACATATGGCAGATACATTTGAAAAAATGTTATGTAGTTTGGATTTTAAGTAATGTAGTCTATGTAATATTTTAAATTGTATAAGAGAGTGTCTAGCATTTAACAAATAGTGGTGTATGTGTTGTAAACTTTCATCCCATACTTCTGGTCTAATAATTTGACCTAATTCGTTTTCCCATGATTGTCTATATATTTCTGTCAATGGGACATCATTTTCCAATAGGATATTATAAATGTATGATATCAATTTTTCTGTGTTCGGATGTTTATTTAGACATTCATCTAAAATGTTTGTCTTTCTATTTCTAACTTCCTGTGTGTTTGCTTTTACATAGTCTCTAATTTGTAAGTATCTAAAATAATCTTTTGAATGTAATCCATGAATTTGTTGTAATTCTTGAAATGAAAGGAAAGAATTTTCCCTGAAGAGATCTCCCGTCTTATTAATTCCCTTATTTTTCGATTGTAAAAAGCCTTTATCCATCATTGAAGGTTTAAATGCATTATTATTTACAATGGTAAGGGCTAGTGGTATAGATTCCAATTTTAATGTTTTCTTTATTTGTTTCCAGATACGTATTCCACTTTCTATTATAGGGTTATCACTATAGGTTTTCTTACCTAAATTAATTTGGCAAATATTATCGAACTAATTTCAAAAGGCGAACAATCTTCTTTTTCCATTTTTAACCAAATTGGTTGTTTATCTGTCTCTACTAACCAAAAATTCATATTTTTAATATTAACTGCCCAGTAATAAAACATAAAGTTTGGTAGTGCTAAACCTCCATTTATTTTTGATTTACATAAATGTTTTTTTATTTATTCTATGGCTCTTATAATCCCAGATAAAGTTGGTAACTAAAGAGTCCACCTTCCTAAAGAAATTTTTAGGAAGATATATCGGAATCAATTGGAAAAGATATAGTAATTGCGGAAGAAAAATCGTTTTTATTACATTAATTTTACATAGCATTGAGATGGGTAGAGTTTCCAATATAAAATGTTCTTATTTAATTTATTCAATAAGAGTGGGAAGTTGGATTTAAATAAAGAATCAAATCTTTTTGTTACATAAATGGTGGACCATGTCTGATCATCTGTGATGTGCACTCCCAGGAACTTGGTGCTTTTCACAGACTCCACTGCACTGCCATTGATGGTGAGTGGGTTGTGTACTGTCTGTTTCTTCCTGAAGTCCACACGATGAGGCCCACCACTGTAGTGTCATCTGCGAACTTGATGATATGGTTCGAATTGTGTTTGGCACAACAGTCATGCGTCATCAGCGTGAACAACGGAGGGCTCAGCACACATCCCTGTGGGACCCCGGTGTTCATGATGGTGGTCTCTGATGAGTTTTTGCCAACTCTTACTGTCTGTGGTCTGTCGGTAAGGAAGTGCAGTAACCAGTTCTCCCTGTGAACGCACATATTTTCTCCGGGTACTCCGGTTTACACACACCCTCTAAAGACATACAGTATTTGATGGGCCAAATGGCCTAATTCTGCTCCTACACCTTTAATTTTCTGAGCTAGGTTTGTAGGTTAATTAGCTTCGGTAAAAATTGTAAATTGTCCCTAGTGTGTAGGATAGTGTTAATGTACGGGTTGACCGCTGGTCGATGCAGACTCATTTGGCCGAAGGGCCAGTTTCCACGCTGTATCTCTAAACTAAACTAAACTAACCGTGGACATATTTTCTGTAACTGTATGGCTATAACTTGGTAACATTATATTCTGCACTCTGGCATTGTTTCTTTGCACTACCTGTTGTACTTGCGTATGTTTTGATTGTATTTGTGCAGAGTGTGATTTTGCAGGACCGCTCGCAAATGAAAGCTTTCCACTGTATCTCTACATGTGATAACAAACCAATATCAATATAGCTCCTCATCACGCCGCTTGCTAATAATCTGAACTCTCCAGCACACAAATTCTGCTACGAGAAACAGTTTACCCGGTACATCAAAGAAACACTCATAATTGTAGCTTTTCCGAAACTTGGCTTTCATCCAAGTTGCGTGGCTCCACAAGATATTGCTTCTGTGTAAAATTAATGTGCTCGCAAGACACAAAATGCCAATGCAAGGCAAATTAACAGATCAGCAACCATGCAGTGGGAGATCTGCCTGTTCCCAATGGTGCTGTCTAATGGGGCTGTCGTAGTGAGTGCCTGGATAGCTTTCGATTACCAGTCACAATCGTGTGTTTAATCTGAAGAGATAAGGAGGGAAATCAAGTCATCGTGGCTGACAAATTATACTCTTGGCATAAACAACCAGAAAAGCAAATCTGCACTTCTAGACATGACAGACAATATTAAAAGGAGACACAAAATGCTGGAGTAACTCAATGGGTCAGACAGGATCCCCGGAGAATGTGGATAGGTAACGTTTCGGGTCGGGACCTTTCTTCAGGCTGATTGGAAACGTCACCTATCCATGATCTCCAGGAGTGCTGCCTGGTCCGATGAATTACTTCAGCATTTTGTGCCTTTCCTTGGTAAAGCAGCATCCGCAGCTCCTTGATTCTAAACAATATTAAGTGTTTAGAGTTTAAAGAGAACGCAGGTGTTAAAGCAGGCCCTTCAGCCCACCGGCTCACCAAGGCCACGCTGACGATCGATCACCCATTCACATTAGTTCCATATTATTGCACTCTTGCATCCACCCCCTACACCTCAGGAGTTATTTTACAGATGGCAAATGAATCACAAACCTGCACGTGTTTGGGATGTGGGAGGAAACTGGAGGACCCAGAGGAAAACCACGCGGTCACAGGGAAAACGACTAAACTCTGTACAGACAGCGCCCGAGATCAGGTTGGAACCTGGGTCTCTGGCGTTGTGAGGCAGAAGCCACTGGGCCTCCCTGTACTGTCTGTCAGCAGTTAGTATTTACATGGGAATGTAAACATGATTGGGAAATAATATAACTCTTCATAAGTAGATTTTGTTGGAATTTCTTGCAAGATGTTTTCAATATTGTAAAAGATTCTGAAATGAAGACACAAGGAACTGTAGATCTATCTATCTATCTATGGTGTTAACTCCAACTCGGGGTTGAGTGGTGCCATCTGCTTCATGATGTCCTGGTGCTGTGTTAGCCATTCGTCATGATGCAGTTTCACTCATAAGTAAGCTAGGCAGATGAGCAGTCCTTTCGTAGCAAGAAAGAACGAATACAATACATAACAAAATTCAACATTAAACATAACCATCCATTCACCACAGCGGAACCAGCACCGTCCGCTGTGGTGGAAGGCACAAAAGTTCAGTCAATCTTCCTCCTCCGTTCACCCGTGGTTGGGGCCGTGAGCCCTCCGCATTTGCCGCATTTGGTGTGATCGAAACTCCAACTTCAGGACAGATCGGCGTGGAATTCCTGAAACGGCCGCTTCCTATCGGAGACCGCGGCTTCATGATGCCAAGACCACAGGCCCCGCGGTCAGTGCACTTCTTCTTGGCAAAGGATCGCAGGCAACTCTGTGATGTTAAAGGCCGCGCAGGGCCCGTGGCTAGAAGCTCCACGATGGTAAAGTCAACAGGCTCCCTGCGGTCGGAGCATCAACATTGGCGACTCCCGGCAAAGGATCGCAGCTCCGCGATGTTAAAGTTCTCACTGCGCCCGCTGCTGAAGCTCTGGGCCGGTCTACGGTCAGAAAGGCCGCACCAATCCAGTTGTTAGGCCCTGAGAGGGGCGATATTGCGACATGGAGAAAAGTTGAATCTCCATCGAGGTAAGTGATTGGGAATGGTTTCCCCTATTCCTCCCAGCACCCTCCAATACAAGACACCCTGGGAGACATACGTTCAGACACGCTGAAAACAACAACAGTGCAAAGAAACACACAAGCTGCTGGCAAGGCTGCCGCGCGCGGCACCATCTTGGGGGAGTTGTAGATGCTGGTTTACAAAAAAAGACAAAGTGTTCTGGCAGCACAGTGGCGCAGAGGTAGAGTTTCTGTCTTACAGCCCCAGAGACCCAGGTTCAATCCTAGCTATGGGTACTGTCCGTTCGGAGTTTGTACGTTCTCCATCCTGACCATGTGGGTTTTCTCAGGATGCTCTGGATTCCACCCACATCTCAAAGACGTGCAGGTTTGTAGGTTAATTGGGTTCTGTAAATTGCCCCTAGTGTGTAGGATAGAACGTACATGGATGATCTTTGGTCGACCTGGGCTTGTTTCCATGCTGTATCTCTGTATCTGAAAGTAATTCAGTGGGTCTGGAAGGAGGACATGGATAGGTGACATTTCGGGTTGGGCCCCTTCTTCAGACCACTTAATTCTTATATGCCAGAGCTGACGTCCAATCTAGCTACAGCAGACTGTATTCACGATGTGGTCACCTCTACATCAATGAAAGCACACACAGGGTAGTGGAGACTGCTGTGATCTATTGTCCCTCTCAGCCCCATTCTCCTGCCTTCTCCCATTAAACCCCTGACACCCTTACTAATCAAGAATCTGTCAATCTCTATCGTAAAAATATCAATTGACTTGGCCTTCACAGACTTCTGTGGCAATGAATTCCACAGATTCACCACTAGAGAAATGTCTCCTCTCTTTCTGAAGATAAGTCTTATTCCGAGGCTATGGCTCCTGGTTCTAGACTCTCCCACTGGTGGAACCATCCTCTCCACATCCACTCTATCCAGGCCTTTCACTATTTGGTAAGTTTCAATGAGGTCCCCCTTACCCTCCTAAACTCCAGTGCGAACAGGCCCAGTGCCGTCAAATGTTCATCAATGTTAACCCAATCATTCCTGGGATCACTCTCATAAATCTCCTCTGGACCCTCTCCAATGCCAGCACATCCGTCCTCAGATATAGATGAGAATGAGGAGAGAATGAAATGGCCTGGTGTAGGATTAAGGAAAGAATGGATGGTTGATGGTTGTGTGGGCTCAATGGGCGAATGTTTTGATGTTACGGTTTTATTATAGAAAACCTTATTGCAATTGTACATAAACTTGTTGAGTTCACACCTGGAGTATTGTCTCCTTATTGAAGAAAGGATGCATTAACCTTTGAAGGAGTGTAGGGTACATTCACTAGACTAGGTTCCAGGGAGAAAAGATTGAGTAGAACGACAATGTGTTCTTTCAAAGAATGATGGATCAGATTGAAACATATTGAAGTTAAACCAAGTCGAGTTTATTTTCATATGCACAAATACAAATGGTTTGAAAGGACACATCGTGCTGAAGTGACGCTACCAATCAGGCAGCATCTCTGGAGGGAATGGATGGACAATGTTCCCATTCGAGACCCTTCTACAGGCTGAGGAAGGGACATGCCCTGAAATGTCACCTCCACAGATGCTGCCTGATCCACTGAGGTACTTTGGCACTGTGCATTCGACACCAAATTCCAACATCTTCAGTTTAGTTTAGTGTAGCTTAGAGATCCAACACAGGCAGAAACATGACCTTCAGCCCACCATGTCTGCGCCGACTAGCGATACCCGCACATTAACACTATCCTACACATGAGGAACGTTACATTTTTATCAAGCCAATTAACCTACAAACCTGTACATCTTTGGAGTGTGGGAGGAAACTGGAGATCCCGGAGAAAACCCACGCGGTCACGGGGAGAACATACAAACTCCATGCAGACAGCACCCGTGGTCAGGATCGAACCCGTGGTCAGGTCTCTGGCGCTATAAGGCAGCCACTCTACCACTGCATAACCGTCGCCCCACTGCATCTGCAGTTCCTTGTGTCTCCTACTATTTTTTTAAATCTTGGCAGCTTAGATGGAGGAATATTGTTTGCCCGGACTCAAGATCAGGTGCACAGTCTCAGAATAATTAAATTCCTGCAGATTGGAATTGCCATACCAAACCATGATGCAACCAGTCAGGATACTTTCAGTGGTGCATCTGTAAAGGTTGAGTAGAGTCGGAGGTTGAGGAGAGACTTGATGGAAGTATTTAAATTTATGAGAGGCAGCCAGAACCTTTTTCCCAGGCTGGAAATGTCTAACACTAGAGAGCGTAGCTACAGGGTGAGAGAGGGGAAGTTTAACGGAGATGCGAGGACAAGTTTCCTGTACAGCGAGTGTTGGGTGCCTGGACACATTGCCATTGGTGGTGGAGGCAGATACGATATTGGCGTTATCCACTCATCATCACCTTTTCCACAGCCAACAATGGACCATTGTAGGCTCCACCCTTCCTCAATCATCGTTGCTGGTTTTGACTTGTTTTCATACCTTTCATTCATTTTCTCTCTGTACCTTTTCATACCTACAGTTTCCCTCTCCCCTGACTCTCAGTCTGAAGAAGGGTCTCGAGTCACAACGTCACCTATCCATATTCTCCAGAGATGCTGCCTGACCCGCTGAGTTACTTCAACACCCTGTGTCCTTTGGACCATGGTCCACTATGGAGCATTGTGGGCCCCACCTTTCCTTGGTCATCGGTGCTGGCTATGATTTGTCCTGAACCTTTTCAATACTCTAGGTTCCCTTTCCCCTGACTCTCAGTCTGAAGAAGGGTCTCGACCCGAAACGTTACCTATTCCTCTACTCTTCTAAATGTTCTATGTACTCAAAGACATCAGATAACCAGAGGCTGATTGTGGATTTAAGGGAACGCTGACTATCTTAATCAGAGGAGCTTCTATGTTGAGCTTGCTTTGGCAGCTATTCAACACGTCCACCTCGATGAGTGCTCATCCTCGATGCCCCCAGAAGGACGTATATTTTTACTCGGCAATCTAAGGCCCTCACAGAAAATTACTTCTTGTAATCAGGAACAAAACATTGCCAATTGGTTGTCATGGTTTCCATAACAGTTGGATAAGTAGAACATTTTCACGCAAGCGGGCAGCGCATTTAAATTTACACTGAAGCAAGTTTATCTCAAGCAGTCATCAAATAAATATGACAGAACAGCCGAGCCATTAAAAATACATTAACATGTTCACGCGGAATAAAATAGGGACGCAATATCATACAGTATGCTACTGCACAAGTAATATGTTATCAAAGTTCTTATCTTCACTTTGAACCTTCCAAAGCAACGGTAGGGGCGGCACGGTGGCACAGCAGTAGACTTGCTGCCTTACAACGCCAGAGACCCGGGCTCAATCCTGACTATGGGTGTTGTCTGTACGGAGTTTGTACATTTTGCCCATAACCTGCATGGGATTATTTCCGGGATCTCCAGTTTCCTCCCACACTCCAAAGACGTACAGGTTTGTAGGTTAATTGGTTTGATATAATTGTAAATTATTCCAGGTGCATGTAGGATAGTGTTAGTATGCGGAGATCGTTGGTCGGCTCGGACCTGGTGGACCAAAGGGCCTGTTTCCACACTGTATCTCTAAACTAAACAAAACTAAACTCAAACGACAGCTACGACAACTCAGGGCTTGAGGGTCTGACCTACAGGGAGAGGTTGAGCAGGCCTGGGCTTTATTGAGCACAGGTGGAGGATTATAGAGCTCTACAAAATCATGAGAGAAATAGATTGGGTAAATTGACGCCTATACTTCCTCTGTTCTGGACTTCATCAATTCCTCCATCAACAGTGTCACCACTCTCAAACAAGTCACCACATACCCGAATCAGAGGCCGTGGATGAACAGCGAGGTCAGGCGACTGCTGAAAGCACGGGACTCGGCTTTCAGGTCAGGCGATGACCGTGCCTATAGTTCATCGAGGGCCAATCTGAAGAGGGGCATCAAGAACGCCAAACACAGATACAAGCTGAGGATCGAGGAGCACTTCAACAGCAACTCCGACCCCCGACGCATGTGGCATGGCATCCAGGCCCACTGACTACAGAGCCGCCAACTCCACCCCCACTTCCAGCAACGCATCCTTCCTCGAGGAACTCAATCACTTTTATGGCCGCTTTGAAAGGGACAAACAAGAGATGGCCATCAAGGCTGTGCTCCCCGATGACCACCAGCCCCTCACACTCAACCCCTACGACGTGCATGTGGCACTGAGTAGGATCAATGTACGTAAGGCTGCCGGCTCTGACGGCATCCCCGGGCGCGTCCTCGGGACCTGAGCTGCACAGCTGACAGATGTCTGGACTGACATCTTCAACCTGTCACTTGCCCAGGCAGTTGTCCCCACGTGCCTTTAAACTACCTCCATCGTGCCGGTGCCAAAACACTCCACTGCGGCGAGCCTCAACGACTTCCACCCAGTTGCACTCACCCCTATCATCGCCAA
Source organism: Okamejei kenojei (assembly GCA_035221665.1). Taxonomy (NCBI): domain Eukaryota; kingdom Metazoa; phylum Chordata; class Chondrichthyes; order Rajiformes; family Rajidae; genus Okamejei; species Okamejei kenojei. The sequence continues at coordinate 33,322,887 of CM069134.1, forward strand.
GTGCTTTGAAAGGCTGGTCATGGCACACCTCAAATGCTGCCTACCTCCCACTCTGGACCCCTACCAGTTTGCATACCGCAAGAACAGGAGCACGGAGGATGCCATCTCAACGGCACTCCACTCCGCCCTCTCCCACCTCGACAACAGAAACACTTATGTGAGAATGCTGGTCATCGACTACAGCTCAGCATTCAACACCATTATCCCCTCGAAATTGATCGCCAAACTCGATGACCTGGGCATCAACCCCTCCCTCTGCAATTGGTTACTGGACTTTCTAACCAACAGACCACAGTCTGTTAGGTTGGATAACCACTCCTCTTCTATGCTCACCCTGAACTGGCGTAACCCCAGGGCTGCATGCTGAGCCCCCTCCTCTACTCTCTCTTCACCTACGACTGCACACCTGTACATGGTACCAACACCATCATCAAGTATGCAGATGACACAACAGTGATTGGCCTCATCAGCGACAACGATCAGTCGGCCTACAGGGAGGAGGTTCACCTCCTAACAGCATGGTGTGCCGACAATAACCTGGCCCTCAACTCCAAGAAGACCAAGGAGCTCATTGTTGACTTCAGGAGATCGAGAGGCTGCACGCACAATCCCATCCATATCAATGGGACGGAGGTGGAACGTGTCTCCAGCTTCAGGTTCCTGGGGGTCAACATCTCCGATGACCTCTCCTGGACCCACAACACATCCTCGCTGATCAAGAAGGCTCACCAGCGTCTCTTCTTCCTGAGGAGACTTAAGAAGGTCCACCTGTCTCCCCAGATTCTGGTGAACTTCTACCGCTGCACCATCGAGAGCATCCTTACCAACTGCATCACAGTATGGTACGGTAACTGCTCTGTTGTCGATCAGAAAGCTCTGCAGATGGTGGTGAAGATCGCCCAACGCATCACAGGCTCCTCACTCCCCTCCATTGAGTCTGTCCATAGTAAACGATGCCTGCGCAGGGCGCACAGCATCGTCAGGGACAGCTCACACCCCAACCAGAGACTGTTTACCCTCCTCCCATCCGGGAGACGCTACAGGTCCCTCCGCTGCCGGACCAGCAGGCTCAAGAACAGCTTCTTCCCTGCGGCTGTCACACTTCTCAACGCTGCACCTCAATGACTGCCTGTCTCCACCCCTCCCCCCCCCCCCCCCCCTCCCCCGGACTATCCAATCTCCAGCAAATTGCACGGATACCACTGCATATGTATTACTTGTTTATTCGTAAGTTCGCCCTTCGGAGATAACAACTGCATTTCATTGTCTCTGTATTGTACACTGCACAATGACAATTAAAGATTGAATCGAATTGCACTGAGTCTCCAGCAACACAGTAGGGGAATCGAGAACCCGAGGACATAGGTTTAAGGTGAGGGGGAAAGATTTAATAGGAACCAGAGGGGCAGCTATTCTTACACAGAGGGTGGTGGGTGTGGCAACGTGCCCACACCAACTAACATGTCCCATCTACACTAGTCCCGCCTGCCTGCGTTTGGCCCATATCCATCTAAACCTGGCCTATTCATGTACCAGTCCGAATGTTTTTTTGATAGTACCTGCCTCAACAACCTCCTTTGACAGCTCGTTCCGTATGCCCTCTATCCTTTGAGAGACAAACATGCCCTTCATGTTCCGATTAAATCTTTCCCCTCTTACCTTAAAGCTATGTCCTCCAGTTCTTGATTCCACAACTCAGGGAAAAATAATCTGTACATTCACCTGATCTTTGTCACTCATGGTTTTACACATCACTATGTCACCACTCAGCCTCCTGCGCTCCAAGTATAAAGTCCCCACCTGCCCAACCTCTCCCTGTAACTCAGTCCCTCAAGTACTGGCAGCATTGTTGAAAATCTTTACTGCACTCATTGCACCTTAATAGCACCTTTCCTATAGAAAGGCGACTAAAACTGAACAAAATACTCAAAATGTGGCCTTGTACAACATAATGTCCCAACCTCTATACTGAGCACCATAACTGATGAAGGTCAGCATGCCACCATATCCATCTGTGATACAACTTTCAGGAAACTACTGTATGCACTTGCACTCCTCGTGCCTCTGCTCCACAACACTCCTCAAGGCCCGACCATTCACTGTTACTGTCCTATCCTGAATTGACTTCTTAAAATGCAAAACTTTGAATTAAACTCTGTTTGCCAATGCTCTCCCCACTTACTCAGCTGACCAAAATCCCGCTGTCATTATTTTAAAATGTATCTTTAACTTTATAAAAGTAATTTACAGTTATTTATAAGAATAGTCAGCTGGATAAATCAAGTGCCCGCCTTTAAATAGGACAAGGAATTATTTTGTGACGCAATGTTTTAAGGAAGATTTATGTTTTAAAGTGCTGCTGGATCAAGGTGAATCTCGCACAAAGTAGAAGATACTGCTGAAAAAATACCTCTCTGGAGGGAAGTACCGGTGATTCTAATGTGTATTACAATTGCTGATTGTTCCCAAAGCAGATTGTCGAAACCTTTAAAGCCAAATGTTTTTAAATAATGGAGTTAATGTTGTAAAAATTATTCAAAGTCACACTGGTTTCACTTACAAATTCCAAGAGATATAAACCAATTTTAACAGAATAATTTGGTTACTGGAGTCCACAATGCATAGATTTTATACGGCAAATGAGAAGTTTTAGTGAGAAAATGGCCATTTTCTGGTGGAAATCCCATCCGTTAGTTTAGTTTAGTTTAGTTTAGTAATTAAACTAAACTAAACCAAACCCGAAACGTCACCAACTAAACTAAACTAAACTAAACTAAACTAAATAGGTTTCCTCCCCTCCCCAATTTCAATCTGAAGAAGGATTCCGACCCGAAACATCACATGCTCTTTTTCTCCAGAGACGCAGCCTGACCTGCTGAATTACCCCAGCATTTTGTGCCTATAGACTAAACTAAAGTAAACCAAAGTAAACCAAACTAAACTAAACTAAACTAAACTAAACTAGAGCTCACTTTATAATGCTGCCTTCCTCATCCCGTATTCTTGTCATAACCTCAGAGATCCTCATCCTCATGGCTACCAGAATGATGAGCCCATGCCTCATGGTTTTTAAAGAGGCTTTTCACCGATGTAGCAATTTTCTCTGGGATCAAGCACTTTGCTGAGCTCCTGTGTAGTGCAATAAAGAAAGATAATATCTAGCTTGAAGGCCAAGTGTCCAGGGTTGCAGCAATTATTCAGTAGTTATACCTGTAAATCTTGTAAAATTACTTGCTTCTTTAGGTTATAGAAGTACTGGTTCAATATTGACTCATGAACAATCACTGCAAACAGCATCTGTGGCAGAGTTCTCCAACACAATGAGATATTGTGATATGTACCATGCTCTGTCAAAATGTCCATCCTCGTACTGATGAAGGCCAGAGTAATAAAAGCCTTCTTCACCATCCTGTCTACCTATGATGACACATTTCACTTTTGTTGTCACTAGGTCCCAAACTATGGAAGAACCTAGGAATAGATCAGGTAAATGCAGAGTCTTTTACCCAGAGTAGGGGAATCAAGAACCAGAGGACATAGGTTTAAGGTGAGGGGAGAAAGATTAAATAGAAATCTGAGGGGCAACCTTTTTGCACAAAGAGTGATGCGTGTATGGAATGAGCTGCCGGAAGAGGTAGTTGAGGCAGGTACTATCGCAACATTTAAAAAAACATTTGGGCAGGTACATGGGTAGAACAGGTTTGGAGGGATATGGGCCAAATGTAGGCAGGTGGGGCTAGTGTATTTGGGTCATCATGGTCAGCATGGCCAAGTTGGGCCAAGTGCCTGTTTCTATACTGTATGATTCTATCACTCTATGATAACATTTACCTGGACTGAAATAGTCCAATTGCTGATGAGCATTCAATGTTGCACCATATCCTACAAATGAATACATTGTACCACATGTGTGAGTACATTTCTTATTGCGTCAGCATATATTACCCATCTCTTATGACCTTTGAGAAGGTGCTGAAGAGCTAATTTCCTGATCCACTGCAGATCCCTGGTAAAAATGCAATGTTTTCACTCAGAGGGTAGTCCTTATCTGCAACGAGTTGCCAGAGGAAACTCCAAAAGTGGATTCAATTACCACTTTCAAAAGCCACTTGGATAGATTAATGGATAGGGATTATGGAGATTAGGCCAAATGCAGGCAAATGGGATGAGTTGGATTGGTCAGTATGGACAAGTTGAGCCTATGGTTCACCAGACTGATTCCTGGGATGGCAGGACTTTCATATGAAGAAAGACTGGATAGACTCGGCCTGTACTCGCTAGAATTTAGAAGACTGAGGGGGGATCTTATAGAAACTTACAAAATTCTTAAGGGGTTGGACAGGCTAGATGCAGGAAGATTGTTCCCGATGTTGGGGAAGTCCAGAACAAGGGGTCACAGTTTAAGGATAAGGGGGAAGTCTTGTAGGACCGAGATGAGAAAAACATTTTTCACACAGAGAGTGGTGAATCTGTGGAATTCTCTGCCACAAAAAGTAGTTGAGGCCAGTTCATTGGTTATATTTAAGAGGGAGTTAGATGTGGCCCTTGTGGCTAAAGGGATCAGGGGGTATGGAGAGAAGGCAGGTACAGGATACTGAGTTGGATGATCAGCCATGATCATATTGAATGGTGGTGCAGGCTTGAAGGGCCGAATGGCATACTCCTGCACCTATTTTCTATGTTTCTGTGTTTCTATGGTCCTGTTTCCATGCTGTATGTCTAGGATTTTATTTATTAAAGTGCAGGAGGCTGAAGGGTGATCTTATAGAGGTGTATAAATGAGAATAGATAGGGTGAATGCACAGAGGTTTTTTTACCAAGGGTAATGGAATTAAGAACAAGAAGACATATGTTTGTTGAGAGGGGAGAGATTTAATATAGCAATGTTACAACATTTTGAGATTTAAAAAATCAAGTCTGCAATTTATCCCACCAGATAAAGCATAAAAAGAAGTTTAATTTGACACCTAATTCACTTTCATATCTTCAGTATTAAAAAAGTTATGGCTATTTTCATACTAGGAAATTAGCATCTTGTTCCACATTGCTTTTCCATTGACTTTTCCATTGACTCAAAAGCTGTGATCGAGGACAGTCAAAAGCCCATAACCTAAAAATTAAGAGAACTGAATGAAATTATTAGTTATTATAGATTGAAGCTTCTGAAACAAATATGAAGCAATCTTACTTGGATGACCTGAAATTAAAGCATATAATTAGTTAGTTACCTAATTGTAGCTAATTACAAAATGCTATGACTAGATCTAAATATCTATCCATTTCTTAAGAAAAGGTTAACATTTTTAAATAGCCTAAGTGTCCAAATAACATTCACACAATAATTCACAATATAACATGATTTTTAAATCTAATTGTCATGAATTTATAGGCCAAATGGAAGGAATTTGGTGTTCAATTCCCGTAAATTAATGGCCATTTAAATCATCTTGCGAGTGGGATTTTGTGGAACACGATCGATTGGAACGATGCGGTTTGCGGTGAATTTAAACGCCATATCGGCAGGAAAAATACTGCTGGTTCGTATGGGGCTAAATCACCTTTTCGCAACGTGAAATTTGGATTAAAGTAATCCTACGAAGCAAGTTTATATGTAAAATAAACGGCTTACCTTATGTTTTGTCCCGTACGGGAGATCTGTCCCGTTGTCGACGTTGACGGTGTTAGAAGTTGATTTTTATTTTACTCCTGCGATTAAATTATCCTGCGATGTTTTTAAAAAACTTCAGAGAACGGATGTCGGAACGATTTTTCTGCAGCAACTGAACAGCCTGAGAAAGATCAACTCCGACAGGCAGGAGAAAACGGCATTTTAATCCCGCCCCCCTCTCAAAGGCGCCAAAGTCGCGCACACGGCCAGTGGCAGAACTGCAGCGCCGCTGAAGGTAAGTTTTGTAACATACCTATTTTAATAGGAACCTGAGGGGCAGGTTTTCCCGCAGAGGATGGTGGGTACATGGAACGAGCTACCAGACGAGGTAGTTGAGGCAGGGACTATGACAGCATTTATGACAGGTACATGGATAGGAAAGGATTAGAGGGATATGGTTTAGGTTTAGTTATATAACTAGAATAAGTGGAACCCGTTGGGTCCCAGTCACACGGAAGGCTTGGTCCGCCAACACAACCCATTCTCCAATGCAATATTCCACCACTCACCCGTTCCCCCAATGCAATTTGTGTGTGTGGGCAGCGGTGTGTGTGTGAGGGGGGGGAATGGGGGGAGGGGGGTTTGTGGGGGGGAGGGGGGATATGGGAGTGGGGTGTGTGTGTGTGTGGGGGGGGGTGGGTGTGTGTGGGGGCATGGGGTGTGTGTGTGTGGGGGGTGTGGTCAGGGGCTTGTGGGGGGAGTGGTGTGTGGGCAGGGGAAGTTGTGGGGGGAGAGGGGTGGCGGGGGGAGTTGCGGGGGGAGAGGGTGGGCGGGGGGAGTTGCGGGGGGAGAGGGGTGGGCGGAGGGGATTGAGCTCGGAGAAGACGGGGAAGAGCCATGGGGGAGAGGGGGGCATCAGGGGGGAGTGGGGGAGGAGGGACTCACAGTGGGCATTGTCGCTGGTCATTCTCCTCTGCCAGATTCAGAGTCTCCGCTTTCCATTTGGCGACATCTCCAACTCTGGGCTGGGCTGGGTGTCCGACTCTGGGCTGTGCTGGGTCTCCCACACTGGGCTGGGCTGGGTTGGGTTGGGTTGGGTTGGGTTGGGTCGCGTCTCTGACACTGGGCTGCTGCTTGGGACGGGTCTGCTTCGGGTTCCTCCGGAAGTCTGGTTGGAAACCTCTGCCGGCCACCTTCAGCTCCAGTAAACATGCAATGGCGCAGAAAGGGGCAGACCGTCCCGAGGAGTGACAGGGGAAGAAGAGACTAATCCAGGCGGCGCCGACTGGCAGAAGAGATCGATCTGCACACGCGCAGTTTTTAAGATTTTTAAACCTCGCTAACTTTTACGACATTCAACCGATCGGAATGAAACCTGGCGCACTCGCAGCACAGGGGAACAGTGAGTGAACTGGCGAAAAATTGTAGTGCTATCTCGAACCGTTTTTTGTGCAAATAGAAAGACCGCCAAACCGGAGGATAACAAGATCCGAGTTTTAGTTATGTATAGATTGTCACATGTACTGAGGTACAGTGTAAAGCTTTGCATGCTATCCAAACAATCAGATATACCATACATAGTTGTAATCTGTTCAAACTCAAGTAGAACAGATAGAGCAAAGATAGAAAAAAGAAACTGCAAGAACTGATAGAAAAAAAATAGACAAAGTGCTGGAGTAACTCAGTGGGTCGTGCAGCATCTCCGGAAAACTTGTTTTGCTTGGCGGAAGGGAGTGTTAGTAAAGGGAGATTGGTTGGGTCTTTGTTCGAAGAAGAGCCATCCTTTTTCCCCAGAGATCTGCCTGACCTGCTGAGTTACTCCAGCACTTTGTGTTTATCTTTAGTATAAACCAGCATCTGCAGTTCTTTGTTTCTACATCTCTGGAGAACAGTCTGAAGAAGGGTCCCGAACTGATACGTTACCAATCCATGTTCTCCGGAGATGCTGCCTGACCCACTGAGTCACTCCAGCACTTTATTGATTTTCCAAAGAACGAAGATACAGAGTCCAGAATATAGTTCTCAGCATTGCAGCGCATCGCAGCACATCAGTTCATATAGTGCCTTATGTCTCTGATGAAGGACTTGGTCTGAAATGTTAACATTGTGTAGTTTGGGGGCGCCGCCCAGTTGGTATGGCTGCCCAGCCTGCAGCTGTCTGTCTTTTAACTTCTTTTTTTAAATTTTAGTGTGTAAAAAGTGTTTTGTTTGGAGTCTATTCTTTTTATGTGGGGGTGGGGCGAAGGGTGAAACTGCTTTTCCTGGTCCCTACCTGGTCGGAGAGGCAGCTTTTCTCCGGGCTGCATCTTCGACCCGTTCTCGCGGCCTACCAGCGGGCCTGGAGCGGCGTTTCTTGATAGGACCGGCCGGAACCTCGGCTTTGGCGGCAGCTTGGGACACCTGGAACGGCCGCTGGAGAGCTATCGCGGAGAGGAGCGGGCGATGCCTTGCCTGGGTCGCCACGCTGGAGCTCCGGTGAGCTGAAGACCGCAGACAAAAAACATCGCGGAGCTGCGGGACTGTGGAGCGACCAACTGCGGGCGGCGGCGCTGAACTTTACATCGGGAGCCTCCATCCCAGTGGTGGAGCTCCATCCGGCGTGGCCTTGTTGGCTTCGGAAGCCACGGACTCCAGTAAGAGGCGGCTGTTCCAGGTGTCCCAAGCCGCTGAGAGGGTGCTCCCGACGCCGGAGCACCATCACCCGGCGAGAACGGCCTGGAACATCGGGCCCCGTAGCAGCGACTGCGGAGGCCTCAATAGGCCCGACTTTAGGTGAACTGGGGATGGGACTGGACCTTGCTGCCTTCCCCCACAGTGGGAACCATTGTGGGGGGATGTTTTTATGTCTACGGTTAAATCCTATGATGTTGTGTTTTATCTTTATTTATGTGCGGCATGGCAAATCAAGTTTCACTACACCAATTGGTGTACGTGACAATAAATGTTCTTTGTCCTTTGTCCTTTGTCCTTTGTTTGGTTTAGTTTAAGTTTGTTTAGTTTAGAGATACAGCGTGGAAATAGGCTGCTCGGCCCACCGAGTCTGCACCATCCAGTGATTCCCTACACACTTACACTGTCATACACACACTAGGGACAATTTACAATTATACCAAGCCAATTAAGCCTGCAAACCTGTACGTCTGTCGAGAGCGGAAGGAAACCGGAGGTCCCGGAGAACAACCCACGAACCCACGGGGAGAACTTAAAAAATCTGTAGAGACAACACCCGTAGTCAGGACCAAACCCGGGTCTCTGGCACTATATGGCAGCAATTCTACCGCTGCACCACCATGCTTCCCTTCCAAATGTTGCTCCAAACATGCCATGATGTGCTGCATCTTTAAGGCAGGTAGCTGAGCTGTGGTGCCCGTTTCCCTGGGACCTTGGAGTCTGAGGCAGCAACCTGAATATTTTGCTGCCGAACATTTATTTGTATGCTTTTTATCTCACTCTGACAGCTCAGGACCTGCCAGGTACAATCACCTGGAAGGCCACCCAGGAAATTTGGGGCATTAATCAAGCATAGAACGGGCGAGGGGATTTGGAAGATCCATTCTTTTGGGTCAGAGGAATTAATTCACCGAGGCTGCTACCTTCCCAACGCAGTTTGTCTTACTTGGCAAGGTTTATCAGCCCACTGTGTTCCCTTGTGAATTATAAATTGTCCTCGAAGCAGATTCCATGGTCTGTATGAGCTGTTATTTTTCTTGATGTGCTTCTACAGTAGAAAATCTCCTCTGCTTAACCATTTGAAGGGTAATTCTAGGAAGGCGGAGGATGACAGTGTGGTTAATTTGACATCTGTTGTTGGGTAATTACCGACAGTCTGCAATTAATGTTGGAGTGATAACATTGAAGCTTTCAAATTGATCACAGAGAGCTTTTTGTAAAGGCCAAGTCTGATGAAATAAAAACAGGTGGGTCTGGAGGGAGATTCAGAAATCCTTGGTGCAAATGGACTTGGGAGCGCTGTACAGGATTCCCAAAAAAGTTAATTTGCACGTCGAATCGGAAGTAAGGAAGGCAAATGCAATGCCAGCATTTATTTTGAGGGGGCTAGAAAAAAACAGGGATGTAATGCTGAGACTTTATAAGGCACTGGTCAGACCTCATTTGGAATATTGTGAGCTGTTTTGGGCCCCATATATGAGAAAGGATGTGCTGGTGTTGGAGATAGGGTTGCTAACTGTCCCGTATTAGCCGGGACATCCCGTATATTGGGCTAAATTGATGTGTCCCATATGGGACCACCATTGTCTACTACTCGGGTCAAGGGAGCTGTCGGGTCGGAGCGCCGCATCCGGCCCCGCCTCACCTGTCCCAACATAGTGCAGCCCATGGAGTGCAGCAGCTGCGCCTCGCCCGTGGCCCCATCGATCGGCTGCCCGGCCAGCTGCCTGACCTTCGGACCTTCGCTTACCACAGTCACCAGCACAGACACCACCACCAGCGGAATCAACGTTTCCCACTGTGAGGGAAGGCACCACAGTTCAGTCCTCTTCCTCTGTTCACCCGTGGTCGGGGCCTATTGAGGCCTCCGCAGATGCCGCTACGGTGGCCCTGATGTTTAGGGCCCTCGAACAGAAGAACACTCTCAGCGGCCCGGAGCCTTCGAATCGGCTGCTTCCTACTGGAGACCGCGGCTGAGCTGGGCAGAGTCCACAGGCCGAGCTGGGCAGAGATTCAACGCTGGCGACCTCAGTAAGAGATCCCAGGGCCCCGCAACGTTAAAGTCAGCGCCGTCCGCGGCTGGAAGTTCCACAGACCACAGCTCCACGCTGTTGAAGTCGGCAGTCCCAGCACTCCGGAGCTTCAACACAGCGATTCCCGGTAAGGCATCGCTCACTCCGCGATGGAATCCAGTGCTGCACTGCCGCTGAAGCTGCTATGTACTGACTTGTGGGTGATAATAGCTCAGTGTGATACAAGGTCTTCTGTCTCTCTATCAGTGCGACAGTTCTGAATCCACATGACCAAGTCACTGTTAATCCCATGGATCTTAATAGGATCATGGTTGATCGTCAATTGCAATTCCCACCTCTGTGGATTGTCACCTTGTAGTGGTGGAGAAGCTTGTGTGGTCCTGAGATCCTGTGAGCGATGCCATCTGGAGCTATGCTCCTGGTGGGGCCACCCTTGGCGGTAAGGTCGAGGGGGAGGTCTCTGACAAAGAGCAATCCAACCAAGATCTCAACGGTGGAGCAGGTGGAGGATGATGGCTGACTTTGGTGGAGCGTCAAAACGATTGGGAAGGCGGATGAAGGCTGCAGCAGAAAAGGGTCTCCGGTCGTCTTGGACTCCATGCCACTGGATCCTGACCCCAGATCTGTCAAGGACCTGTGGATTGTCACCTTGTAGTGGCTGTCTGTGCACCAGTCTCCCCACGTTAAACAGTCACGCACAGGCATCCTCCATGAGAGGACAGTCATACTCGTTTCGAGTGACTGCCGATGATGATGATTCCCACCTACTTTCAGAAGCGTTTTGCCCCTCACTTGTAAAGAATCCAAATCTACCGTAAAAATATCCAAAGATTCAACTTTACCAGGAACTGCAGATGCTGGTTTACACTAAAGATCAGGGCCGGATTTAGATGAAGAGAGGCCCTAGGCTGTTCCACGTGAGGCCCCTCCCAATCTCCCACCCCCACGACTAGAGGAAGATGGTCCACCAAATTGACACCGATTTGCAGCCGAGCGTGGCCAATGAGATAAGGGGCTGGAATGCTGCGTTTGTTAATTTATTTATTTATTGCCAGTGCTGGTTTCGAGGTATTGGCTTAAAACGCTATTATTCTGAAATGGAGGGCAAAGAAAATTACTGAAGGGTTGTTTAGAGACTACAGTGCATTGTGACAGCATATGTACAAAAGGCCTATGACAGCGTCAAAAATATTATACACCTTGCAGGGCTCTCACTTAATTTTTTTTCTCTGTTGCCAGCCGGGCAACTGTGGCAGCTTTTTAACTTCCCAAATGACCGTTTAGGTGGTCATTTAAGACGGCTTGCATGACGCATGCGATAATGATCTCGGACGAAGTGCGTAGTTACCAGTCGGAATTGTGCTCAATGAAGCATTCACATATTATTTCTGCTTCAAATAAAGTTACAAACTAAACGTATTCACCAATCAAGACATGATATGTATCACAATGACATGCAGCAAAATTATAATACAATATCTCAACTCTTTTTACACATTGCAATGAATGCAATTTCTATTAGTTCTTTCCACTTCCAAACAAAAATGTGGTTGGATTATTCAGCGTATGATCAACCTCGGTGAGACCAAGCGCAGGCTTGGCGATCGCTTCGCACAACACCTCCACTCAGTTCGCAATAGCCAACCTGATCTCCTGGTGGCTCAACACTTCAACTCCCCTTCCCATTCCGAATCCGATCTTTCTGTCCTGGGCCTCCTCCATGGCCAGAGTAAGGTCCCACCGCATATTGAAGGAGCAGCACCTCATATTTTGCTTGGGTAGTTTACACCCCAGGGGTATGAACATTGGCTTCTCTAATTTCAGGTAGTCCTTGCTTTCACCCTCCTTCCCCTCCCATTCCCAGCTCTCCCACAGCCTACCGTCTCTGCCTCTCCCTTTCTTTTACGTGTATCCCCCCCCCCCCCCAACATCAGTCTGAAGAAGGGTCTAGACCCGAAACGTCGTCTATTCCTTCGCTCCATAGATGCTGCCTTACCCGCTGATTTTCTCCAGCTTTGTCTACCGATGGAATCCCACCACTGGCCACATCTTCCCATCTCCTCCCCTTTTGGCTTTCCGCAGTGACCGCTCCGTAACTCCCTGGTCAATTCGTCCCTTCCCACCGAAACCACCCCCTCTCCTAGCACTTTCCCTTGCAACCGCAGGAAATGCTACACTTGTCACTTTACCTCCCCCCTTGACTCCAATCAAGGACCCAAGCACTTTCCAGGTGTGGCAGAGGTTCATCTGCACCTCCTCCAACCTGATTTATTGCATCCGCTGCTCTAGGTGTCAGCTGCTCTACATCGGTGAGACCAAGCACAGGCTTGGCGATCGCTTCGCCCAACACCTCCGCTCGGTCCGCAATAACCAACTTGATCTCCTGGTGGCTCAGCACTTCAGCTCCCCTTCCCATTCCAAATCCAACCTTTCTGTCCTGGGCCTCTTCCATGGCCAGAGTGAGGACCACCGTAAATTGGAGGAGTGGCACCTCATATTTCGCTCGGGCAGTTTACACCCCAGTGGTATGAACATTGACTTCTTCAATTTCAGGTAGTCCCTGCTTTCTCCTCCCAATAATAATAATAATAATAATAATAATAATAATAATAATAATAATATATTTTATTGTCATTACACATAAGTGCAACGAGATTTGGTTAGCAACTTCCAGCCGATGTCATAACTTAAACGACTAATAAAATTTAGGTTTAGATACCCCGAGAACAAGGTTTGTGAAAAGAACATTAGAACAGTAAAAGTCAAAACAGACTAAAGTGCAGATGTGTCTGTGCGACGTGACCATCCGAGGGAGACAGTCCATGGGGGTGGGGGGCACTCAGCAGGGCCGGTTCAGAGCCGCTATAGCTCTGGGAATGAAGCTGTTCCTGAGTCTGGAGGTGCGGGCGTAGAAGGCCTTGTAATGTCTGCCGGAAGAGAGTAGTTCGAACAGTCCATTACAAGGGTGAGAGGAGTCTTTATGGATGCTGACGGCCTTCCTGAGGCACCGTGTGTGGTAGATGCCCTCCAAGGCTGGTAGCAGTGTCCCAATAATCTTTTGCGCTCTGTGGACAACGCGCTGAAGAGCTCTCCTCTCCGCCTCCGTGCAGCTGAGATACCACACAGAGATGCCATACGTTAGTATGCTCTCTGTGGTGCAGCGGTAGAAGGTCATCAGCAGCTGTTGGGGCAGACCAGTCCGTTTCAATGTTCTTAGGAAGAACAGTCGTTGCTGAGCCTTTTTGACCAGCGCAGTGGTGTTGGTGGACCATGTGAGGCCCTCTGAGATGTCAGTGCCCAGAAACCTGAAGCTGGACACTCTCAAAGATCCGAAGATCTTGGAGAAAACTCATGCGGTCATGGGGAGAATGAACATACTCCGTACAGACAGCACCCATAGTTCGGATCGAACCTGGGTCTCAGGCGCTGCAGGCGCTGTAAGGCAGCAACTTTAAAGAGGGGCAAAGTTTAAAGGAGATGTGCAAGGCTGTTAAGCGTACTCCTGATAAGAGTCATGCCATTAATTGTATATGTACACACAGAGGATGGTGGGGGCCTGGAATATGCTGCCAGCGGTGATAGTGGGGGAAGATACAATAGTGTGGTTAGATTTTGGATAGGCAGGTGGACGTGGAGGGGGTGGAAAGATATGGATCACGTGCAGGCAGATGAGATCAGTTTAACTAGGCATCCTGTTCAGCACAGACATTGTGGGCCGAAGGACCTGTTCTTGTGCTGCGCCGTTTTATGTTCCATGTTCCACCTTTCTTTAGGGAAAGGAGTTGGGCAACCACCGAAAGAGGAAAAAAAATCAAAATCCCTCAGGATTTAACATGTTTTAAATGGGAGCATGATTTTACACAGATCAAAGAACGTGTTGCTTTTTGAAGTTGTAATCATTCACGTCCCATAGGTTTGGTGGGTTTTCAGTAAGTTCCTTGCAATATTGCAGGGAGTGCGAGTTGTGAAAATGTCTCCAGCATTGAGCTGAATGTAAAACGCCTCCTGGGAGGCCACGAAAAAGTGGAGCAGATGTCTAGGTTGGGTTGCTCCTGGGCCTGGCCAAGCCGGCCATCCGTGTGTCACAGCGCCAGGTGGAAGAGGTGCTCTGCCAGAGCCGGCTGCCTGCCGCTTTTCAGGGGTTACGTCTGGGTGTTAGAGAGGGACTAGTGTCATAGATAATTTGCTGATTTTGTATTATGGTGCGTAACCACGGTTTAGGTTTTGTGAATATTATTTTGTATCGTAATTGAATAAATTATTTTTGATTTAAAAAAATGGTCGACTGAGTCCCCGCGGATGGGTTCTGGGTCGGCCCTGCGGAGGCGTCAGGAGAAGACCTGTGGCGATCGTCAAGGTGGTCAGGTCGCCGATTGACGAGGAGGTCAGTGCAACGGTCGTCGAGGGCTCTGGTCGTCGAGGGCGCTGGTCGCCGAGGTCGCTGGTCGTTGAGGGCGCTGGTCGTCTAGGTTGCTGGTCATCGAGGGTGTTGGTAGTCGAGGACGGGCAACCTGGGAGTCAGAAGACGCGGCCCCTGGAACAAAGGAGGACCCGGCATTGGGGAACCACTGTGTGAAGGGGGAAGGGGGAGAACAAAGGAGGAGCTGGAGGGCTACTTTGTAACTTTTTCCGCGTCCTTTATGTGGCGACTGTGCAAGACGATGGATTTCACTGTGACTTGTCACGTGACAATAAAGTATTCATTAATTTATTCAAAAACAAGGTCTAAAGAAGGGTCTCGAGCCAAAACGGTGACTTCTCCATGTTCTCTAGAGATGTCACCTGACCTGCTGAGCTTCGCCAAGGACTTTGTGTCCTTTCGAACAGAATGTAAGCAGGACTGTAAGCCGGCAAGTGATCCACATCCCTCCATTCCTTGTTCAATGGTTCAATGGTCAAGGGTTCAATGAAGAATCAGGACCCTTCAGGTGACGGAGTATTGGGGAGAACAGTGATAGAGAGGTGAGAGGAAGGGGTGGGTGCAGGAGCAAATATGTGATAGGTGGCTTCAGGCAAGAATGGGTTGAATGGCAGAAGAATAAGGTGGGGAAGAGATGGTTGGTGAGAACAGCTAAGGTTGAAGGTGATAATTGGTGCAAATATTTATGAGTTATCCTCTGGGCTGTTGGAAAAGGGATAATAAGCATGATACTCTCTGTTTAATAATTTTCCTCACGATTGGTGACGGATATAGCAGATCTGTTTTCGGGTAAGGCTGTTGTGAATTGCACATTAGTTTCGATGCAGTAGGAATCACTATACTTCCCATGTGCAGTAGTGGATGCTATTGTCTGTCATGGTGATTATCAGTGGCCAAAGCAGGTTAGTGAAGAGTCAGTGGCAAGCATTTATTCATTTTCCCCCAAATCATTCGGTTTGAGCAGAGCTCGGCATTACCCAAGGGATGGCACTGAGCAAGCAAAGAAACGTTGAAGCGGTAAATTTATTAAGAAGTTATAAATAATTTCTTCCAGAGTGAAGTATGAAGCAGACTTACTGGAAATTGATTATTGGGAAGGAAAACAATGCAAAAACTGTGCTCATTATAAGTGGGGCAGGCATAAATTTGTCTTGTTGCAGCTTTCAAAATGTTTTTCTAAGGCTTAACTTAGAGTCAGAGTCATACAGCATAGAAACAGGCCCTTCGGCCTTATTACCCACACCGTCCAACATGCCTCATCCACACTTGACCCACCTGCCTGCGTTTGGCCCATATACCTCTAAACGTATCCTATCCATGTACCTGTCTAAATGTTTCTTAAACGTTGCGATAGCCCCTACCTCAACAACCTCCTCCGGCAGCTCGTTCCATGCACCCAACACCCTTTGTGTAAAAGAGTTACCCCTCAGGTTCCAATTAAATCCTTACCTTCTCACTTACTAGATACAGTTTTAGTTTTAGAGATGCAGCGTTGAAACGGGCCTTTCAGCTCACCTTGTCCACGCCAACCATGGATTACCCCTACACTAGTTTTATCCTACACCCTAGGGACAATTTACATGTGCCAATTAACCTATAAACCTGCTAGTCTTTGTAGTGTGGGAGAAAAGGGGAGCAGCAGAAGAAAACCCGTGCTTGCATGGTCACAGTACAAACGTACAGAACGTACAAACTCTGTACAGACCAGAGTCAGGATCGAACCTGATCTCCGGTGCTGTAGAGAGCAACTCTACCGCTGCGCCACTGTGCTGCCCTAAATAGATACAGGGAGACTGTTTTCCCGAGACACAAGAAACTGCAGGTGCTAGAATCTGAAGCAAAACACAGTGCTGGAGGAACTCTCTAGTGGAGGGACTGGACAGACAGGTTTAGTTTAGTTATACCGCGCGGAAACAGGCTTTTTGGCCCACCGAGTCCGCACCGACCAGCGATCCCCGCACGTCAACTACTACGGACAATACTCCAAGCCAATTAACCTACATACCTGTACGTCTTTGGAGTGTGGGAGGAAACTGAAGATATCTGAGAAAACCCACGCGGTCATGGGGAGAACGTACGAACTCCGTACAGACAGCACCCTTAGTCGGGATTGAACCCGGGTCTCCGGTGCAGCAAGTGCTGTAAGGCAGCAACTCTACCGCTGCGCCACCGTGGCCGCCCAGGTGTTTCGGGACAGGATCCTTCTTCAGACTGATTGGGGAAGGGAGGAAAATGCTGGAAATTAGAAAACAGGTGGAAAAACGGCCTTGCGAGTGATAGGTGGATATAGGTGAGGGTTGATTGGCAGATCGGTGAAGTAGGCTTCAAATTTTACTTTTACAGGATTTAATTTGACCCTTGTCTGAGGAGACAGGTGCCAGAGCTTTTATGGTTGCTTGAATGATACAGCATGGAAACAGGTCCTTCGGCCCACCGAGTCCACACTAACCATCGATCACCTGTTCGTGCTAGTTCTACTGTACGTTTTCCCATTGCATGCATTCCCTACACACAAGGGGCAATTTACAGCAGTAAACTAACCTACAAATACTCACATCCCTGGGAAGAAACTGGAGCACCTGCAGGAAACCCACGGAGAACGTACAAACTCCACCCTGACAGCACCGAAGGTCAGGATCAAACCCTGGTCTCTGGCGCTGTGAGGCAGTAGCATCTACCAGTTCACAAACTCAAAGTAATGATCCAGTGGTTTCTGATCAGGTGGAGGAGAAATATCTTCCATCAGAGAGTTGTGAATCTTTGGAACTAAATCTCGGGAGTTGATAGGAAAAACAAAATCATGGATAAGAAAGGATGAGATATGGTTTAATTTAGGCTTATTATTGTCACGTGCACTGAGGTACAGTAAAAAGCTCAGTTTTGCACACTATCCAAATAGATGAGATATACCATACATAGATGCAATCAGTTCAACAGATAGAGCAAAGGTAAAAACAAGAAACTGCAGGTGCTGATTGTAAAAAAAAAAGATAGAGTGCTGGAGTAACTCAGCCGGTCAAGCAGCATCTCTGGAGAACAAGTTTTGCTCGGAGGAAGAGGGAGATTGGTTGGGTCAACAAATTTCTAGACATATAGGATTTGATATTGGCATATTATCGATACGGTGAAATCCTTTTGTTGTGCGCTATCCATTTCAATCAGTTCATACTATATATCATAATCATAATCATCACAATCATACTTTATTAGCCAAGTATGTTTTGCAACATACGAGGAATTTGATTTGCCATACAGTCATACCAATAAAAAGCAACAGGACACACAAAATACATTTTAACATAAACATCCACCACAGTGACTCCTCCACATTTCTCACTGTGATGGAAGGCGAAAAATCGTTACATTTCTTCCCTTCTTTGTTCTCCCGCGGTCGGGGGCCTTGAGCCTACCGTTGACGGGACAATCTTGGCTCCCGCAGCCGGTGGTCGAACCCTCACGTCGGGGCGATCAAGTTCCCGCCTCGGGGGGATGTCAGCTGCCCTGCGCCGGGCGATCGGAGCCCGGGTCCGGGCTAGTCGAACCTCTTGCGACTTTGGAGCTTCCCGACATCAGCCTCTACCCGAGACTGCGAGCTTCTCGATGGTGAAATCTGCAGGTCGCAGATGGTAAGTTCACGGCCCCGCGGTGGGGGTCAAAGTCCGTCTCGAGCAAGGCCGACAGCTCCATGATGTTAGGCCGCAGAACGACCAGAGATACGATCCGGAAAACAACCGCATCTCTGGCAAGGCAAGAGATTCGGGAAAAAAGTTCCCCCCGACCCCTTCCCCCACTCCCCACATTGCTCTCTAGGCACGATGTGGCGTCAGTCAGGACATCAGATCAGCAATGACCGCACTGGCACTCACCATAAGATGAAGTGAAGAAGGGTCTCGACACAAAACATCACCCACTCCTTCCCCCTAGAGATGTTGCTGGTCCCGCTGAGTTACTTGAGCATTCAGTGTCACCCTATAGGCTATATTTCCAACAAGCAAAAGCATCTAGAAGGTCCCAGTCCACACAAAGGTGCAGGCCCGTCATTAGTTGCAAACCTGAATTCATCCCAGCAGCTCTTTCCCCCTCTCCCCCTCTCCCCCTCTCCTCCCTCTCCCTCCTCTCCCCCCTCCCCCCCCTCCCCCTCTCCCCCTCCCCCCCCTCCCTCCTCTCTGGAGTTCCTGAGTTTATAAGGGGTAGCCGACAAGGGTCAGTTTAGTTGGTCCAATAACCAATAAATGGATCCAACTGTGGGTCAATTCCCTGCGGCTTGAGTCTACTCCAGAGTGCTGGTGTTGTCCGTTCGCCAGCCACTCCTAGTTGCCTTCTTCTGTCCAGTCTGCTGGCGGCAGAGGGTTTACCAGAATGATGCCTAGGTGGTGGTATTAGCTACAGGGAGAGGGTTGGACAGACTTGGATTGTATTCTCTGGAATGCAGGAGGTTACGGGGAGACCTGAGAGATGTATATAAAATTATGAGATGCATAGGTTAGTTAGACAGTCAACCTATTTTCCCAGGATGGAAAAATCAACTACCAGAGGGCCTAGCTTTAAGGTGAGAGGGGCAAAGTTTAAAGGAGATGTCGGGGTAAGTTTTTTTTAATGCAAGTTGAACGTCCTGTTTCCAGGCTGTATCTCTAAACTAAACTAAAATTAAAAAAATGTGAACCTCTTGGCACCAATTGCTGAAGGCTGCCAAGGATTTTGGTAGCTGTGTGTTAGCCCCAGGTATTAAGGCACATGGGGAAATATGTGTAGCTGGGACATGCCACAGATCCGCCGCCATCCCACCAAAAGTAGCAACAGGTTTGGAAGCCTACATTTTCACTTGCATTCATCGCATCATTAAGTGTGTCTCACTGTCTAATTTTCATCTCAGAGGGAGATATTTGCACAGCGTGGACACCGCCTCTCAGTCCATCAAATCCGTGCCGACCATCAGCCAGCTCTTTACAATAATCCTATGTTACCTTCATTTGATTTTATACTCCCCACATTCCCATTAACTCTCCCCTGGGTCCAGCGCTCGGCTACGCAATAGTGACAATTTACCGTGACTAATTAGAATAGAATAAAATAGAATAGAATGCCCTTTATTGTCATTCAAACAGCTTGGTTTGAACAAAATTGCATTTCTACAGTCCTAACATTACAAAAAAAACCAAGACCCACACTTAACACAATTTACACAAATATCCAACACAGTGAATCTCCAACACCTCTTCACTGTGATGGCAAAAGTCTTATTTCTTCCCTTTGTTCTTCTCCCGCGGTCCAGCAGTCCAACTGCAACGTCGAGGTGACTGGGGCTCCCGAAGTTAAAGCCCCCGGCGGGCGATGGTAAGTCCCGTGGCCGTTAAGCTACGCCGGGCGATGTTAGGCCCCGCTCCTAGTCATTTAAACGCCGCAATTCCAGCGGGAGAAGTTGCCGTTGCGGCAACTAATCCACCAACCTGCACGTTGAGAGGAAACCGGAGCACTCGGGGGAAAAGCCACACTGTAACAGGGAGGACGTGCAAACTCCACACAGATAGGACCTGAGGTCAGGATGCAACCCAGGTCTCTGGCGATGTGAGGTAGCTGCTCCGCCAGTTGCTCCTCTGTGCCGCCCTCTTTTGCAATCCATCATCTCTTGGTCGTCATGGACTGTGAAGTAAGGTCTGTATGTGAAGAAACTGAAGCTATTGAACCGTGTTATACTTTCCTGTTCAGACATTAGTTCAGACAGGGTAGTGCATCTGGTAGAGTGCCTGCCTCACAGTGCCAGAGACCTGGGTTTGATCCTGACCGTGGGTGCTGACTGTGTGGCGTTTGCATGTCCTCCCAGTGCTCCAGTTTCCTCCCACATCCCGACGATGTGCGGGTTTGTAGGTTAATTGGCCACTGTCAGTAGCCCCTAGTGTTGAGGGAGAGGATGCGAAAGTGGTATAACATAGAATTAATGTGAATGGGTGATCGATGGTCAGCATTGACAGTGGGCTGACGGGCCTTTTTGTTTGCTCACTTATCAATTGCAAAGAGCTATCGGAAGAGTTTAGTTTACTTTAATTTATGTTAGTTTAGTTTAGTTTATTGTCACGTGTACCGAGGTACAGTGAAAAGCATTTTGTTGCGTGCTATCCAGTCAGTGGAAAGACTATACATGATTACAGTCAAGTCGCCCACAGTGTACAGATACAGGATAAAGGGAATAACGTTCAGTGCAAGATAAAGTACAGTTAAGTCCAATTAAAGATAGTCTGAGGGTCTCCATGAAGTAGATGGTAGCTCTGGATCGCTCTCCAGATGTTGGTAGGATGGTTCAGTTGCCTGATAACAGCTGGAATAAAACTGTCCCTGAATCTGGACGTGTGCGTTTTCACTCTTCTCTACCCCTTGCCTGATGAGAAGAGGGAGTGTCCATGGTGAGGCTGGTCCTTGATTATGCTGGTGGCCTTGCTGAGGCAGCATGAGGTGTAGATGGAGTCAATGGAAGGGAGGTTGCTTTGGGTGGCGATCTGGGCCACATCCACAACTCTCTGTGATTGCTTCCGGTCTTGGATGGAGCTGTTCCCAAACCGGGCTGTGATGCATCCCGATAAAATGCTTTTCTATGGTGCATCTGCAGAAGTTGGTGAGAGTTGTTGGGGACATGCTGATCTTAATTGTTTATCAATTACAAGAAACATATATCCATAGAGCTATAGCTGAGTCCAGTGCGGAAATCATTTTACTCTTTCTCTGTCCAGTACATTAAAGAAACAATTAAATGTTTACCATGTTCCTGACTGCATCAGCTGTAGGCTGTGCCTCGCGGGGCTTGGCTGACAGGCAAATTAGGCAGCACAGTGGGGGTAACGGAGGGAGGTGCGATTCTGCTGGATCCCTATGGCTCAGGAATCAAATTCATCGTAATCACATTGATAACTATCACAGAGTGCGTCTCCTGCCATTATAATCAGCCCACGCTGGCATCTAATCAGACAGCCAAACACCCAGTTATTACAGGGAAATAAAATTACATTTTATCCCTGGTCAATAGAAGGCGTTCGCAAACTTTAACCGTTCTCAACGCTTGAGGAAAGGGAATTGGAGTCGGTATTTGTCATCTGTCGTACAGCACATGTTGTACTCTGCTATTGGAATTCACAGTGCTCTGGCAATGGGGTTTGATGTAGGGGAAAGAATAGTGAGGGCTAATAACAAGTAAATAGAGATGTGGATCATGCTAATGAGGTGACACGGTCCCACAGAACCGGGCGAAAACCCATGTATTCTCAGGGAGAACACACAGACTCTGCACAGAGAGCACCCATAGCCAGGACCTGGCGCTGTGAGGCAGAAGCACTTCTGCTGTTATCAGACAACAAAATGGTCCTCCCGTAAGCTCGGGCCGTAGTCCCAATCCCAACCAATCTCTTTGCAGACCTTGGAGTTTTTTTCTCTGTCTCTGCATTCAGTTTAGTTTAGTTTAGAAATACAGCGCGGAAGCAGTCCCTTCGGCTCACCGAGTCCGCACCGACAAGCGATCACCGCACATTAACACCATCCTACACACACAAGGGACAATTTACACTTGCACCAAACCAATTAACCTGCACAGCTGTGCGTCTTTGGAGTGTGGGAGGAAACTGAAGATCTCGGAGAAAACCCACTCGGTCACGGGGAGAACGTACAAACTCCGTACAGACAGCACCCGTTTGCGGGATCGAACCTGGGTTTGTAAGCGGTGTAAGGCAGCAACTTTACTGCTGCGCCACCCTGCTGCCCTTGTAGCAGCCCAACAACTATAACGCTGTAATTCTGCACTCTGATATTTTTCTCATTGCTCTACCTCTTGTATTTACGTATCGCTCGATTGTATTCATGTATAGTATAATTTGACTGGATCGCAAGCAAACAAAGTTTTTCACTGAATCTTGGTGTACACGTGGCAATAACAAACCAATACCAAAAATCTGGTCATCACTTGCTGTTTGTGGGACTCACCTGTGGAACTTTGCCCTTTGTGTTCCCAATACAACAGTTGTTACATTCAAAATGACTTTATTGCCTCCAACAATATGTATGTTGTTTGGGAAGTAGTTTTAATTTAGTTTCGAGACACAGCATGGAAACAGGCCCTTCGGCCCACCAAGTCTATGCTGACAATCGATCACCCGTTCACACTAGTTCGATGTTATCCCACTTTCGCATCCTCTCCCTGCCCACTAGGGGCAATTTACAGAGGCCAATTAACCCATGTCTTTAGGATGTGGGAGGAAACCGGAGCACCCAGAGAACGTGCATACTCCGGACGGCCACAGGGAGAACGTGCAAACTCCACACACAGACAGCGCCCGAGGTCAGGATCGGATCCGGGCCCATAGCGCTGTGAGGCAGCAGCTCTATCAGTGGCATCACTGTGAAATTAGTGAAATATTCAAATGTATAATTTTAGTGCTCTTAATGACGCAACAGGATGCCCCAATGTTTTGAGAGAATCTATCATTTAATTGACTAAACGTCCAACTCCAAAGCACATTTAGCACCACCATTTCAGAGTTTTGGTGGCCATGGAAATACTTCAGAGGGAGATCGGACCAAGTGCAGGGAATTCAAAGTGCAGCGCAAGGGGATGATGGGAAAAAAAACTTTGTTCCAAATCCACAAAGAATTCATTAATGGCCAAACTAATTATACAGATGCAACAAAATCTTGGAAAAAATTGTTGGTCCCCTGTGAAGAAAACAAAACAATAGAAGATCAAAGAAAACGTGACAGGTCCTGTGATCTAACGTGGTTTGACAGGAAATGGCCCAGAAAGGGGTTTCCAGATTGTTAACACAGTGGTAAAAATCCACTGGTGATTTCAGAGATTCATTTGGTGGCTTGAGTGGTGGATGAACGTTGAATATTGAGCACATCAACATTTTCATCAACATTTTCCTCACTTCCCCTTTGTAGGTTTTTATCCATTTCAGTAAACTTGAAACATCCACTTATTGAAACCGTGTCCCTTTCTTTACTCATCGAGACCAGTCATGGCCAGTCAGTGACCTAGTACACTGCTTTGAACGCAGAACATAGAACAATACAGCACGGAAACAAGCACTTCAACACAAAATGTCTGTGCCGAACATGATGCCAAGTTAAACGAGTCTCCCACCTTCAATATATTGGCTAACTCATCCTGGATCCCATGTGGAATGACCTTCCAGAGTGGCCTACTTTGCGGTACCTGGCCAAAGGCCTTACTAAAGTCCACGTAGACAATGTCTACCAACATCTTGGACAACTCTTAGAAAATACTCAAATATGTGAGACATGACTTCCCATGCACAAAGCCTTGCTGACTATTGCCAATCACTCTTTACCATTCCAAATTCATGTGGATCCTATCTGTATTCAGAAAGTACATGGATCGGAAAGGTTTAGAGGGATATGGGCCAAATGCGGGCAGGTGGGATTAGCGTAGATGGGACATCCTGGTCAGCATGGGCAAGTTGGCCTGAAGAGCATATTTCTATGCCGTATGACCCTATGATATATGACTATAACTCATACAATCAACTCCAATAACTTACCCACCATATATGTAAGGCTATGCCCACCAATAGAATTGACACTAAGCCACCCACGTAGTTTAAGAGAGTTAGACAAGGACAATAAATAATTAGGAAGATTCACTGGAGATACAACAAAGATATTTACCTGTAACCAATATCAGGTTTTAACCCCACGTCCCTACTGTGGACAGTATAATATCCAGAAACATCCACGATCCAATGAATCTCTTGAGATGACCTGCCTGTGTTGGCCATCTGTTTTACTCTTTACTGTATAGAGGTGGATTCATATAGTTATACAGCATTGCAACAGGCCCTTCTGCCCAACTAACCCATGCTGATCAACATGCCCCATCTCCACTGTTCCCACCTGCTTGCATTCGGTGCATATCCCTCTAATCCTATCCTATCCATGTACCTGTCCAAATGTTTCTTAAACATTGTGATGGTATCTTCCCCAACTACCTCCTCTGGCAGCTCCTTCCATACACCCACCACCCTTTGTGAAAAAAAGTCACCCCTCAGGTTCCTATTAAATATTTCCCCCTCATCTTAAACCTAAGGTTCTTGATTCCTCTACTTGGGTAAAAGGCGGTGTATTTACTCTGTCTATTCCTCTCATGATCTTATACACATCTATAAGATCACTCCTCACCAAC
Organism: Okamejei kenojei; assembly: GCA_035221665.1. Taxonomy (NCBI): domain Eukaryota; kingdom Metazoa; phylum Chordata; class Chondrichthyes; order Rajiformes; family Rajidae; genus Okamejei; species Okamejei kenojei. Next base: position 33,347,798 of record CM069134.1, read on the forward strand.
CTGCATTCCAGACTAAGTCTTAGCCAGCTCAACCTCTCCCTATTGCTCAGGCCCTCAAGTCCTGGCAACATTCTTGTAAAAAGTGGAGATAAAAATATTAGATGTTTAAGCAGGAACTGCAGGTGCTGGAAAATCAAAGGCAGACAACAATGCTGGAGTAACTCAGCGGGTGAGGCAGCATTTATGGAGCGAAGGAAATAGGCGATGTTTCGGGTCGAGACCCTCTTTAGACTGATGTGGAGGTGGGGGGAGGGGGACAGGAAGAAGAAAGGAAGAAGTGGGGACAGTGGGCTGTGGGAGAGCTGGGAAGGGGAGGGGAAAAAGGGACTACCTAAAATTGGAGGTCAATATTCATACCGCTGGGGTGTAAACTACCCATGCAAAATATGAGGTGCTGCTCCTCCAATTTGCGGTGGTACTCACTCAGGCCATGGAGGAGGCCCTGGACAGAAAGGACGGATTCAGAATGGGAGGGGGAGTAGACGTGCTGAGCCACCGAGGGATCAGGTTGGTTATTGCGAACCAAGTGGAGGTGTAGGGCGAAGCGATCGCCAAGCCAAAGCTTGGTCTCACCGACGTAGAGCAGCTGACACCTAGAGCAGCGGATGCAATAGATGAGGTTGGAGGAGGTGCAGGTGAACCTCTGCCGCACCTGGAAAGACTGCTTGGGTCCCTGGATGGAGTCAAGGGGGGAGGTAAAATGACAAGTGTAGCATTCCCTGCGGTTGCAAGGGAAAGTTGCAGGAGAGGGAGTGGTTTGGGTGGGAAGGGGCGAATTGACCAGGGAGTTACGGAGGGAGTGGTTTCTGCGGAAAGCCAAAAGGGGAGGAGATGGGAAGATGTGGCCAGTGGTGGAATCCCATTGGAGGTGGCGAAAATGTCGGAGGATTATCTGTTGTATGTGATGGCTGGTAGGGTGGAAGGTGAGGACAAGGGGCGACTCTCCCTTGTTACGAGTGGGGGGATGGGGAATGAGAGCGGAGCTACGGGATATAGAGGAGACCCTGGTGAGAACCTCATCTATATTAGAAGAGGGGAACCCCCGTTCCCTAAAGAATGAAGTCATCTCCGATGCCCCGGTTTGGAACACCTCATCCTGGGTGCAGATGCGGCGTAGATGGAGGAATTGGGAGTAGGGGATGGAGTCCTTACAGGAAGCAGGGTGGGAAGAAGTGTAGTCCAGATAGCCATGGGAGTCAGTGGGTTTATAGTGGATGTCGGTCAGTAGCCTGTCACCTGCGATGGAGATAGTGAGGTCTAGAAAAGGTAGGGAGATGTCGGAAATGGTCCAGGTGTATTTGAGTGCCGGATGGAAGTTAGTGATGAAATGGATGAAGTTAGTGAGTTGTGTGTGGGTGCAGGAGGTAGCACCAATGCAGTCGTCAATGTAGCGGAGGTAGAGTTCGGGGACAATTAGGTGTCATCGCAACTTTGTATTGAACAGGGCACCAAACAAGTTATATCTATCTAGCTTCTTCCATCACTGAAAAAAAAACGCCAGTCATTAAGGGAAGTTTTGCATTATTTCCTACTTTCTGTATAAAAAGAAACTGCCATTGCATGATTGATAGAAATACTCGCTTGAATCTCAATGGACTAGGTGACCATTTTCCCTTGCACTCCATCACAGTGACAGTTCGGCAATGGATTGAATACAGAGGCTTGTTAAAAATACCAGGAGCCCAAGTAAATGTCGACATTTGTTTTCATCGAGTAAGCAGACGCGAGAAAATTCACAGCCACCTAAATGACCTTGGAAAGCGCGGAGTTTCAGGTGCATGAGGATACCTCGAGCTTGCGTCCGTACATAAGATGGTTTCACATCCCTATGGTTTCTTTCACAACATCAACGTAATCCAATGCACTTTGCGATTAACTATTTTTGAAGGGTAGTCCCCAGTGTAACGTAGGGAATGCAGCAGCCAAATTGCATATAGCAAGGTCCCATTAAACCTCCATAACAGCAATGACTTTAGACTTCAGAGATACAGCACAGAAACAGGCCCTGAGGCCCACCAAGTCCGCGCCGACCAACAATCGCTCCATACACTCGCACTATCCTACACACTAGGAACAATTATACCAATTATACCAAAGCCTATTTACCTACAAACCTGTGAGCGGAAACCGGAGCACCTGAGAAAAACCCACGTGAACAGGGAGAACGTACAAACTCTGTACAGACAGCACCCGCAGTCGGGATCAAACCAGGTGTCTGGCGCTGTGAGGCAGCAACTCTATTGTTGGGCCACTTTGACGGCCCATGAAAGAAATCTCTATGGCTTCTCTCATGACATCAACGTAATCCAATGCTCTTTGCGATGAACTGCTTTTGAAGTGTAGTCCCTGGTGTAATGTCGGGAATGCAGCAGCCAAAGTGCACATTGCAAGGTAACACTAAACCGACATAACAGCAATGATCTATCATGATGTTGGCTCAGAGATGACTATTGGGCAGGGCAAAAGCAATCTAGAGTGATCTTGACAGGGTGACTGTGGAGAAATTATTTCTTCTTGTGAGAGAATGGGAAACTAAGGGGGTCACTCTCTGAGATAAAGTGTCATCTATTTAAGTTGAAGATGAGGTGGAATTTAATCTTTCAGAAGGTTGTGAGCATTTGGAAATGTCTTTCATAGACAGTGGGAAGAGAGTAAAATATTTCAAAGCCAAATATGGATAATCAAAGAGGTGAATGGTAACTAGTAAATGGTGAATGCAAAACTGAAGTTACATTCAAATCAGCCACGATCTTATTGAATGACGGAAGGACACAAAGTGCTGGAGCAACTCAGCGGGTCAGGCAGCTCCTCCAGAGGACATGGATAGGTGACGTTTCGGGTCGAGATCCTTCCTCAGAGGGAGGATGTCTGAGGAGCGGTCTCAACCCGAGATGCCACCTATTTAGCTTAGTTTAATTGTGTCATTCACAGTGTACAGATAGATACAAAGGGAATAACATGAATAACATTAAGTGCAAGATAAAGACGGCAAAGTCTGATCAAAGATAGTCTGAGGGTCTCCAATGAGGTAGATTGTAGTTCAGGACTGCTTTTTAGTTGTGGTAGGATGGTTCAGTTGACTGACAACAGCTGGGAAAAAACTGTCCCTGAATCTGGAGGTGTGCGTTTTCACACTTCTGCACCTTTTGCCTGATGGGAGAGGGGAGAAGAGGGAGTGGCCAGGATGAGACTTGTTCTCGATTATGCTGGTGGCCTTGCCGAGGCAGCGTGAAGTGTAGATGGAGTCAATGGAAGGGAGGTTCATTAGTGTGATGGTTTTGGCTACGTCTACAATTGTCCCCAATTTTTTGGGTCTTGGATGGAGTTGTTCCCAAACCATGCTGTGATGCATCCTGATAAATTGCTTTCTGCTGTACAACTGTAGAGGCTGCTGAGAGTTGTTGGGTACATGCTGACCATCCTATGCCTTTTAAGGAATTAGAGGTCCATGCTCTCCACAGGTGCTGCCTGACCCGCTGAGTTACTTGCGCACTGTCTGTTCTTTGGTGTATTAACCAGCATCTGCAGTTCCTTGTTTCTACTTATTATTCTATAACTGAACAGGGTTGTAGGGCTGAATGGACCTTTCTGTTTAGATTTTGTTTGAAGAAGGGTGTGGGGTATTTTAAATCTGTGGCAGCACACAGGGTCTTGGCCTCAATGGTCTCAAGCCCTTCACCGTTACAGTAGCACAGCGGTAGAGCTGCTGCCTCACAGCGCCAGAGACCTGGGTTCATTTTTTTAATTTTTTTTAAAAATTATTTTTATTAGAAGCAATTTTACAAAGATAAAACATTCGGCATCTACAATTATTGTACAGCATTTTCAACCTTATAACCTGAAAATGAAAGAAAAGAAGAGAGAGAGAGAGAACAAGAGTGGGAAAAAGTGAGAAGTGAAAAGATAGCTCGAAAAAGCACATCGAAAAGACCCCTAGACTACCGAACTAGTGTGGCCGAAAAGAAAGTAGAGGTAAAAGGAAAAAAAAAGAAAAAAGGAAAGTGGAGATATACCGGGTTCAATCCTGACGACGGGTACTGTCTGTGCGGAGTTTGCAGGTTCTCCCCGTGACCCGCGTGGGTTTTCTCCGGGTGCTCTGGTTTTCTCCCACACTCCAAAGACGTACAGATTTATAGGTTAATTGGCTTTGTAAAATTATAAAATTATAAATTGTTCCTAGTGTGTAGGACACTGTTAAAGTGCGGGGATCGCTGGTCGGTGCGGGGATCGCTGGTTGGTGGGCCAAAGTGCCTGTTTCCACGCTGTATCTCTAAACAAAACTTGTCTTCCAAATTTAACATTTCACTGGAAAGACAGCACCTCTGACTGGGCGGCTCTTCCTCGATGAGTTATCAAGGAGATGTCCAGGGCAAACGTCATAAAAATGAACAAATAAAAAATGATAGCGGCATTGAAGAGGCTTTTAGATAGGCACATGACATGCTCATAGATATGCAAGGACTGAAGGGATATGGATCATGTGCAGGCAGAGGAGATCTTATCTTTGCATCATGTCCAGCACAGACATTGTGGCCAAAGGGCCTGTTCATGTACTATACCTTAGTTTAATTTAGGATACGGCGTGGAAACAGGCCTTTCAGCTCACCAAGCCCACACCGGCCATCGAGCACCCATTCACACTAGTTCTACGTTATCCCACATTCTCGTCCATTCCCTACACACTCGGGGGGGGGGGCAATTTTTACGGAGGCCAGTTATCCTACAAGCCCACACGTCTTTGGGATGCGGGAGCACCCAGATGAAACTCACGCGGTGACAGGCAGGACGTGCAAACTCCACATACAAACAGCACCCGAGGTCAGGATCGAACCAGGGTCTCTGGTGCCGTGACCAGTTGTGCCATTGTGCCACCCTGTTCTATGTTCTATGAAAATTTGCCCAGAAAGGATTGGAAAATGGGGTCGTTAATTTTCCCTCAAGTCCATGCAAACCCTAAGCACAGGCAAAGAGTCAAATTTATAACATAGCAGAGGCCTGCATTTCTGTAGCACCTGCAACACAGCAACGTTAATGAAAAAAAAAACACAGGATGATTCCATTTTGATCCACGTCAGAATGAATGCTTCCCTTTAAATCCACATGGAAGTGAAAATCCAGGCAGCAAAGATTTCAATGTAATCCTCCCCCCTGACTCTCTGAAGAAGTCTGAAGAAGAGTCTTGACCTGAAACGTTACCTTTTCATTTTCACCAGAGATGCTGCCTGTCCTGCTGAGTTACTCCAGCATTTTGTGTCTAGCTTCCATATAATCCGTAGTTTCAAGCAGCCACAAATGTTCTACATCCTGCCGGTCTCGCTCTGCCTCACAAAACCATTCCTGTTGTCATCTGTCAACGCGGTGCTGTCTGGCAGATGGCTCCAACCACACGGAAAGCCACAGGAAAGACAGCATGAATCAGTGGTCCAGGCGCTGATTGGGAGGCGGGGAGTTCTAGTTACTTTTTTTTCACACCTGCCAGATGGACATGAAAACATGTTGGAAGACACTGCAGCTATTTCATAGGGGACCGAGCCAGATGCGGATATATATTAAGCTTCAGATTCAGATTGAGATTGAGATTTGAATTCATATTCAGACACAGAGCAGCACGGTGGCACAGCGGTAGAGTTGCTGCCGCACAGTGCCAGAGACCCGGCTTCGATCCTGTGTATGGAGTTTGTACGATTTCCCCGTGACTTGCGTGGGTTTTCCCCAGTAGTTCCAGATTCCTCCCACACTGCAAAGACGTGCAGGTTTGTGGGTTAATTGGCTTCGGTAAGATTGTAAATTATCCCTAGTGTGTGTAGGATAGGCTTAATGTGCAGGGATCACTGGTCAGCACAGACTCAGTGGGCCGAAGGGCCTGTTTCCATGCTGTATCTCTAAACTCAACCAAACTAATTTATTCTACCAAGCCACAATGGAATTCCTTGTTCCGCTGAAACTTATAGAATGAACAGTTTACAGACACTCAAGATGGACACAAAATGCTGGAGTTACTCAGCGGGTCAGGAAGCATCTCTGGAAAAAAGGAGTAGGTGACATTTCAGGTCTGACCCAGTCAGAGTCAGGGGAGAGGGAAACTAGAGGTATGAAAAAGGTATAGAACAAATCAGAGCCGGCACCGATGACCCCCAGGAAAGATGGAGCCCACAATGGCCATTGTTGGCTGTGGTATAGGTGACATCGAAGGGATACAACCAGTCAAACTAGCAGGATGACTAGGGAAGGGGAGGGATGGGGAGAGAGGGGATGCAAGGGTTACTTGAAATCAACAAATCAACATTCATACCGCTGGGTTGTAAGCTGCCCAAGTGAAATATGAAGTGCTGTTCCTCCAGTGTGGCCTCACTCTGACAGAGGAGGAGGCCCAGGACAGCAAGATCAGTGTGGGAATGGGAGGAGGAGTAAAACCAGGAGTTCACATGGGCCGAGGCACACTGAGTGTAGGTGTTCAGCGAAACGATCACTCAATCTGCGCTTGGTCTTGCTGATATATAGGAGATACTAGACTAAGTGCAGACCCGTTGGGTCTGCTTCCCCAATGCAATATTCCACCACTCACACACAGCCTTCAACTGTGCAGGCGCGGCTCATTTCCCCTCATCCCCAGCATTCCATCCCCTCCTTTTCACCCTCCCTCTTCTCTCCCCTCTCCTTCTCCCCTCCCCCAATCCTTAACTCACCTCTCACTCCCTCTCCTTTCCCCTACCCTCAGTCACTCCTCCTCTCCCTCCAGATCCATCCCCGCCCTGCCTGCCTGCTCACTGCTGCCGTCGGGCCGGGCCGGGCCGCAGGGGGGGATGGAGTCGGTGTTCATTACTGTGGGCACCACCAGTTTTGACGAGTTGGGTAGAGAAGATCTCCTCCAAGAGGGCGAGTTACCACAGCGGCAGCGGCGGACGAGACAGGCTGTCACAGCCATTCATCTGGGGGGATGGGTAGACAAGACCGCCACTGCTGCAGAGGGTGGGCAGGGGAGAGGGGTGAGTGAGGAAGAGAGAGACGGGACCAGGGCCTCCACTGAACCCCCTCTGCGGCCGCCGGAGGTGGTGGGGAGATGTAGACAGGTTACTGTGAGGAAGGGAGAGCGGAGTTTGTGAGTGAGGCGGGAGAGGTCACGGTGCAGGAAGAGGCATGGCCGTCCCGGCCATGGCGTTGACCAACAGGAGAGGAGACCAATCTGCACATGCCCGGTTTTCTTTTTTTTAAAGTTTTATATGTCAATAACTTGAAATATACCATCAATCTGAATGACACTTGTTTAATTTACATCACAGCACAATGGTGAATAAGGTGGGCCAAAATGGTAGCACTATCATGTACCGTTTTTGTGCAAATATAGGTACAAACAAACAAACAAGATGAGAGCTTTAGTAATGTAATAATAAAATAAAATAAAATGTACGAAAAAAAGATAGATAGATAGACAGAAAGACAGACAGACAGACAGACAGACAGACAGACAGACAGACAGACAGACAGACAGATAGACAGACAGACAGACCTTTCCTCTCCACATAACTGACCAAATGTTAAATGTTTGCATGTCCCTGCCTCAACTGCTTCCTTTGACAGCTTGTTTCATAGAAATGCCACCCTCTGTGTGAATATATATATCACCGCTTATTTTAAACAGTTATTGTTATTCCCACAGGAGGAAACATCCTTTCCACATCCAACCGATCAAAATCCCTCAGGACGTTCTATGTTTAAAATAGCTCTCTTCTCGCTCTTCCAAACACTAATGGAAATAAACCTAGCACACCCAACCTTTCCATATAAAATACACAACCCAACCCAATCAGTCTGAAAAAGGTGTGTGTAGGTTTGGCATTGTAAACGCTGGTTTACATCGAATATAGTCACAAAATGCTGGAGTAACTCAGCAGAATAGGCAGCATCTCTGGATCGAAGGAATGCGTGACGTTTCGGGTCGTGACCCTTCTTCAAATGGGTCTCGCTGTGAAATGTCACCCATTCCTTCTATCCAGAGATGCAGCCTATTCCCGCTGAGTTACTCCAGCATTTTGTGTCTGTCTTCTGTCTAAAGAAGGATCTTGTCCAGAAAAGTTGCCTGTCGATTCCATTCACGGATTTGTAGTTCAGTTGAGTTTAGTTTATTATTGTCATGTGTACCGAGGTAGTGTGAAAAGCTTTTTGTTTTCATATTATCCAGTCAATGAAAAGAGTATACATGATTACAGTCAAGCTGTCCATAATGACAGATACAGGATAAAGGGGTTAGTGTTTAGACTTGGACTGTTTTCTCTGGTTTGTCAGAGGTTGAAGAGAAAGTACTTCTTGATAGAAGTATATCAAATTATGAGTGGCGTAGATAGAGTGGACAGTCAGAACCTTTTTCCCAGGGTAGAAACGTCCAACACCAGAGGGCAGAGCTATAAGGTGAGAGGGGGAAAGTTTAATTGAGGTGTGTCGGGCACGTTTTTACAGAGGGTGGTGGGGGCCTGGAAGACATTGCCAGGGGTGTGGTGGTGGTGAAAGATACGATAGTGGCGTTTAAGAGGCCTTTATGTAGGCACATGGAAGTGCATGGAATAGAGGGATATGGAACATGTACAGGCAGATGAGTTTAGTTTAGTATATTATTGTCAACGAGATACAGTGAAAAGCTGTTTTGTTTGCACACTATTCAGTCAATGAAAAGACTATGCATAATTACAATCAATGTACAGTGACATTGCCGCAGTGTACAGATGCAGGGTAAAGAATATAATGTTTGTTGCAAGATAAAGTTCAGCAAAGCCTGATTAAAAATAGGTCAAAGGACTCCATTGAGATAGAGGGGAGATCAGGACTGCTCTCTGGCTGGTGAGATGATGGTTGAGTTGACAGATAACAGCTGATGCCTGACTTGGTTTAATTTAGTTTTGCGTATTGTCACATATGCAGAGGTACAGTGAAAAGCTAGACACAAAACGCTGGTGTAACTCAACAGGTCAGACAGAACCTCTGGATAAAAGGAATAGGTGACATTTCGGGTCGAGACCCTTCTTCATACTGAGCTCAGAATGAAGAAGGGTCTCGACCCGAAACGTCACCTATTCCTTTTCTCCACAGATGCTGCCTGACTTGTTAAGTTACTTCAGCTTTTTGTGTCTATCTTTGGTTTAAATCTGCATCTGCAGTTCCTTCCTACACAGTGAAAAGCTTTTTGTTTGTGTACTATCCAGTCAGTGGAAAGACTACTTTTGTGAACATCGGAGAGAAGCTGCAGCCAGAAGCAGCGAGAGCTAGTATTGGCTGGAAGTGGGTGAGGGAAAGAAGATTTTAAAAGAGCACCAATGACCCAGGTTCGAGTAATTTACTAATTAGCCCTAAAGTAGTTGATTAGGTAACAGATGGGGTGGAAGATTGCAACCTTGACGTGGTCCGCCCTGTTTCGACGAATGCAATCAACCCGGCGTGCACAATCAAATAAGATCAAATAGAACAAGTTGTCCTACAACTTGAGGCTGTGCACGCCATACGCAAGAAGAAGAAGGTAACAGATAAAGAAGTGCAGCTGTAGCGGTGCAGCCTTGTTGGGAGCAGCCTGGTTGAGGTGAAATGCCTTGGGAGGTAAAGTGCGAGTCTTTGGCTGAAGAGTCTTCGGCAAGGAGGCTGAGGCAAAGAGGCTACACTTGATTGAAATTTATGATTTTTCTCCACTGAAGAAATGGCAGGCAAGTTGGTGCCGTGTGTTTCCTGCAGGATGTGGGAAGTCACGGGCACCGCTGGAGTTTCTATTTTAATTCAATTCAATTCAATTAAATCATTAATTGTCATTGCGCAGTGTACAGTACAGAGACAATGAAATGCAGTTAGCATCTCACCCAGAAGAGCGAACTTAGAATAATGAACAGTAAAATATGTATATGTACAAACATTATCAGTAGTGCATTTTTTCTGGGGGAAGGTGTGTCCGGAGGGGTGGTGACCTCGGCAATCACCGAGGTGCAGAGTTAAGTAGTGTAACAGCCGCAGGGAAGAAGCTGTTCCTGAACCTGCTGGTCCGGCAACGGAGAGACCTGTAGCGCCTCCCGGATGGGAGGAGGGTAAACAGTCTGTGGCTGGGGTGAGACCAGTCCTTGACGATGCTGCGCGTCCTTCGCAGACATCGCTTGCTTTGGACAGACTCAATGGAGGGGAGTGAGGAACTGGTGATGCGTTGGGCGGTTTTCACCACCCTCTGCAGTGCTTTCCGGTCGGAGACAGAGCAGCTGCCATACCATACTGTGATACAGTTGGTAAGGATGCTCTCGATGGTGCAGCGGTAGGAGTTCACCAGGGGACAGATGGACCTTCTTTAGTCTACTCAGAAAGAAGAGATGCTGGTGAGCCTTCTTGACCAGTGTTGAGGTATTGTTGGTCCAAGAAACTACACCTGCAGAAATGGTGTCCAGGTGCAGCTCCTGAATGAATGTGTTGGGGAACTGGAGAAGCAGCTGGATGAGCTCAGAGCCATCCGGGAACACGAGAGTTTCATGGACAAGACCTACAGTGAGGTTGTCACTCCAAGGATACAGGAAGAGTGAAGGTGGCTGACTGGGAGAAAGGGGAATAAACGTGGAGTGCAAGAAAGCCCGGTGGCTGTGCCGAATGAAAACCAGTACACGCTCCTGGGAGCTGTCGGGGCAGGCGAGGCTTCCAGTGCGAGTGGCGGACAGGTCGGTGGCTCCAGTCCTAGCTATGAGACTCGACCAGCGAGACCGACGACAGACAGAGCCATAGTGGTGGGTGACTCCATTGTCAGAGGTGCAGACAGGAGATTCTGTGGTGGTAGACGAGACTCGTGGATGGTCTGTTGCCTCCCTGGTGCCAGGGTTCAAGATGTCAAGGACCGACTTCAGAACGGCCTCGAGGGGGAAGGTGAACAGCCGGCAGTAGTTGTGCACGTGGGCACAAACGACATCGGGACGAAGAGGAAGGAGGCTCTTCAACGCGAGTTTAAAGAGTTAGGAAGTTGACTGAAAGGCCGGACTTTAAGAGTGGTTATCTCTGGATTGCTTCCTGTACCTCGTGCTAGTGAGGGCAGGAACAGGGAGATAGGGGATCTGAAGGTGCGGCTGAAGGCCTGGTACAGGGAGAAGGGATTTAGATATATAGACGACTGGGATCTCTTCTGGTGTAGGGGCGACCTGTGCAAAAGGGACGGGTTACACCTTAACTGGAGGGGGACCAACGTTCTGGCAGGCAGGTTTGCTAGGGCTACTCGTGTGGGTTTAAACTAAATAGTGGAGGGGAGGGGTTGACAAATTGGGAGCATAAAGATGGAGTTAAAGGGGAAGTGAGTACAGGACTGTCATATGTTGAAAGAATGGAGCGACTGACTTTGTATACACTGGAATTTAGAAGGATGAGAGGGAATCTTATTGAAACGTATAAGATTAATAAGGGATTGGACACGCTGGAGGCAGGAAACATGTTCCCGATGTTGGGGGAGTCCAGAACCAGGGGCCACAGTTTAAAAATAAGGGGTAAGCCATTTAGAACAGAGATGAGGAAAAACTTTTTCTCCCAGAGAGTTGTGAATCTGTAGAATTCTCTGCCACAGAAGGCAGTGGAGGCCAAATCTCTGGATACTTTCATGAGCGAATTAGATAGAGCTCTTGAAGATAGCGGAGTCAAGGGATATGGGGAGAAGGCAGGAGCGAGGTACTGATTGTGGATGATCAGCCATAATCCCAGTGAATGGCAGTGTTGGCTCGAAGGGCCAAATGGCCTACTCCTGCACCTATTGTCTATTGTCTATTGTCTATAAGACGATATTGAAACATAACTTCCCTATTTTTGTATTCAATTCCCACTGTAATAAACACCATTCGGTTAGCTTTGCTAATTGGTTGCTGTAAAACTGTAATCCTTAATTGAGACAGAAATCAAATTAGAACGGTGGTGTGTGTTTGAAGTGCTTGGATTCAGTAGTCTTGGGGATGAACACTGCTGATTTTCTTTAAACACAAGGAGTGCTGGAGTATCTTAGTGGGTTAGGCAGCAACCCTGGAGACCATGGAACGACTAAAGTAACCAGAAGAAGGGTCTCAACCCAAAACATCACCTATCCATTTTCTCTAGAGATGCTGCCTGACCCGTTGTGTTACTCCACCATTTTGTGTCTTTCTTTGGTATAAATCAGCAACTGCAGTTCCTTTTTATTACATTTTTAATTTTCTTGGAACCCGGGCACATGATAAATTTAAGGTATCGTAGGATTCTCGGTAGAATCACAAGTGAGATCAGCGAGTTCAGGGAGACTGCCTCTCCTTCTTTTGATTGATTGAGTTGATTGGAAGATACAGTATGGAAACAGGCACTTCTTCCCACCGAGTCAACACTGGTTCTACTGTCCCACTTTCACATCCACTCCCTGCACACCAGGGGCAATTTACAGATGGCCATTTAACCTACAAACCTACACTTCTTTGGGGTGTGGGAGGAAACCGGAGCACCCGGAGTAAACCTTCACAGCTTCACAGGGAGAACGTGCAAACTCCACACAGACAGCACCCGAGGTCAGGATCGAACCCCTGGTCTCTGGAACTGTGTGGCAGCAAATCCACCAGCTGGGGCACTGTGCCGCCCTTCGGTTACTTGAGGTGTTTTTGATACCAGGACCAACGGAGACGTCAGGTAGGTGAGAGATTTGTATCATATTTGAACAACTTGGTGCCGTAGAAAGTACTGTTGCTTACCCAGTTCCTGATATCTCGAGGTTGACCTTAATTGATTAATTGAGTGGTTGGTTGATGCTTTATTTTCACGTGGTACAGTGAGATTCTTTGTTTGCAAACAGTACAAGTATGCAGGAGTAAAGGGCACCGACAGTTACCAAAGTATTCAACATAATCCCACTTCCCACGCCCCCACCATCTCCCTCCCAGTCCTTCTTTGCTCTCGGCAGTCCCCCCACCCCCCACACCAGGTTGCTATGTTTTCGCGGCCAGTGTCGGCTGGGTCCCACCTTGTTCTTGGCGCCCCCACCACGCCGATCCTCCTTGTCCTTGGTCGTGTTAACCCTAATGTATGGTGAAGTAGTGCCCACTTTTCCTATGGCACTAGCACTGATCTCACAGGGTTCTTGACCTGAAACATGAATGAATGAATACGTTTATTGGCCAAGTATTCACATACAAGGAATTTGCCTTGGTGCTCCGCCCACAAGTGACAACAGTGACAGTTAGAAACATCACCCATTCCTTCTCTCCAGAGATGCTGCCGGTCCCGCTGAGTTACTCCAACATTTTGTGTCTCGCGCTCATAACAGTCCGCTGGTGAGTTAGTTGCGCAATGGAGAAAATAAAAGAGAGTGAGAGAGAGAAACAACTTTCCTTCTCTCACATTTATAGTTGTGCCCTCTAGTGTTGGACATTTCCACCCTGGGAATAAGGTTCTAACTGTCTACCCTATCCATGCCTCTCATAATTTAATACTTCTATCAAGTTTCCCCGCAATCTCTGATGTTCCTGAGAAAATAATCCAAGTCTCCCTTACCTTGAGAAGCATAAGGGATATCTAACTGATCTCATCTGCCTGTAGAGGATACAGATCCCTCTATCCTCTGCACTATGTGCCTATCTTAAAGCCTCTTATCATATCGCATAGTCATAGGGTGAATGCACAAACTCCACACAGACAGCACCCGTAATCAGGATGGAACCCGGGTCTCTGGTGCTGTAACGCAGCAATTCCACCAGTCACAGACAGCAGAGGTCCCAGTATAGATCTCCACTGAGAATCTCCACTGGTTATAGACCTCCAGCCAGAACATCTTACATATTCATATCATTAGTTTGTAAGCTAGCAGCATCTGCAGTTCCTTGTGACTTCAATGTTAACCATGAGATGCTACCAGGTTGGTAGCAGTCATCAATGGCAAATTTCTTCCATATCAGAGAGGCAACTTGAGTTTAGTTTATTATCACGTGTACTGAGGAACAATGTAAAGCTTTTGTTTTGTGTTAACCAGTCAGCAGATTATAATTGAGCCATCCGCAGTGTATAGATACATGATATTGGGAATGTTTAGTGCAAGATAAAGCCCAGAAAAGTTTGATTAAAGATAATATAAGGGTTTCCAATGAGGTAGATAATAGCTCAGCACCGTTCTCCAGTTGTTGATAGGATGGTTCAGTTGCCTGATGACAGCTGGGAAGAAACTGTCCCTGAATCTGGAGGCATGCGTTTTCATGCTTCTCTACCTCTTGGCTGATGGGAGTGGGGAGAATAGGGAGTGACTGTGGTGAGACTGGTCCCCGATTATGCTGGTGGCCTTGCCGAGGCAGTGTAAATGGAAGGGAGATAGACAGAAAATGCTGGAGTAACTCAGCAGGTCAGGCAGCATCTCTGGAGCAAAGGAACGGGTGACATTGCGGGTCTCTTCTTCTTCTTTCGTGTGGCGTGCACAGCCTAAAGTTGTTGGACAACTTGTTCTATTTGATCTTCCGTTTGTGCACGTCGAGTTGATTGCATTAGTCGAAACAGGGCGGACCACGTGAAGGTTGCAATCTTCCATCCCATTTTGGGTCTTGACCCTTCTTCAGACAGAGTCAGGGGAGAGGGAAACTACAGGTATGAAGGTAAGGGTACAGAACAAATCGGAAACTACAGGTATGAAACTAAAGGTACAGAACAAATCGGAGCCGGCACCAGTGCACAGAGAGCACACAATGGTCCATTGTTGGCCGTGGAGGAGTCGATAATGAGGTGAGGGAATGCAAGGATTACTTGAAATGAGAGAAATCAATGGAAGGGAGGTTTGTTTGTGTGATGGTCCGGGCTGCATACACAATTCTCTGCAATTTCTTGTGGTCTTGGATGTAGCTTTTCTCTGACCAGCTGGTATTTATACTGTGAGTTCATTTTTTCCCACAGACCCTTCTACCGTCGCTGCTCGCGGGAGCGACAGAAGAGTAGTTTTGTCCAAAAGCAGGAACAAAGTCTTCACACTGGTGACCCCCTCATGCTAATCAAGGTAACCTCCTGCCTTCTGCTCAAATGAGGCAAAGCTTCGATGAATGAATGAACAGTGCTCGCTTTCAACTCCAGTCAACTTTACCCTCTCATTTGAGCATGAGAGACAGAGAACTGATGTTCAAACGACAAACAATTTGCTGCTATTTTATTTATAATTGCATTGTTAAGAAAAAAAAGGATTCCATGAGACATTTGGTCATAAGTTTAGTTTTTTTCGTTTAGTTTATGGATACAATGCGGAAACAGGCCCTTTGGCCTACGGAGCCCGTGCCGACCAGCGATACCCATTCAATAGCACCATCCTATTTACAATCTTTACCGAAGCCAATTAACCTACAAATCTATACGTTTATGGAATGTGGAATAAACTGGAGCACCCGGGGAAAACCCACGCGGTCACAGGGAGAACATGCAAACACCCGAGGTCAGGATCAAACCTGGGTCTCTGGCGCTGTGAAGCAGCAACTCTACTGCCGCATCATCATGCTGACCTAAAACGAATTGGAGAGTTTTCACCCTCAATGATTCAATGATATGCCGGGTGTCAGACCAGGTATTCACGCCCCCTCTGCACCCGCCCTCTTTCGCTCTCTCCACTCCGGCAAGCAGAAGCTTCCACCACGTGGTGCCAGCTAGTAGGTTTATGTCATAGGAGCAGAATCTAGCCATTAAGCCCAAGTCCATCCACCGTTCAATCATGGCTGATCTATCCATCCCACTCAACCCTATTCTCCTGTCTTCTACCCATGACCCCTGACACCCACACTATTCAACCATCTGTCAATCTCTACTTTAAAAATACCCAATGAGTTGGCCTCCACAGCCATTTGTGGCCATTAATTCCACAGATTCACCACCCTCTGGCTAAAGAAATTCCTCCTCATCTCCTTTGTAAAGGTACGTCCCTTTTATTCTGAGGCTGTGCCCTCTGGTCCTAGACTCTGTCACCACTGGATACATCCTCTCCACATCCGCTCTATCCAGGCCAGGATTGGGTAACCTGGTGGAAGTGGGGGGGGGGGCGGTGCAGTGGGAGCCTCGCTTCGTTACCGTGACGACCGATGCATGCATTGCCAGGGCAACACTGTGTCTGCATCCAAAGCCATTGGTCCTCGCTCTGTGGCAGCCGCTGCAAACCCGAGCCCAATTCAAGCGTCTTTTACTGCTCGCTCTCTTCCCTCCGCCACCATTCCACTGGCCAATGTTCCACTGCGTGCAGCCCAATCTTCACAACCACAAACGGACACCTCGGTCAACTGCAACCAAAATCCATTAAGTAGACGTCGACACAGTGACGCAGAGGAAGAGTTGCTGCCTTACAGCATAAAACTCTCTTCTAATATACATTTACTTTCATTTCCATTAACTCAGGTTTCCCTTAATTCTATTTGCACTCTCAATGAGTTATTTTTAAGTATCAGAGTGGCACAATAGCACAGCGGTAGAGCTGCTGCCTTACCATGCCAGAGACCTTGGAATCGGGGCTAAATTGTCCCTAGAGTGTAGGATAGAACAAGTGTACGAATGATCATTGGTCGGCATGGACTCGGTGGGCCGAAGGGCCTTTTTCCGTGCTCTGTCTCTAAACTAAACTAAACTAAACTAAACTAAACTAAACAGGTCTGTTATTGCGAAGGTTTACTGTATTTGGAAGTATCTAGTTCAAATAATTCAATATCTCTGAATTTAATAAGAATGCTAATTAATTTTTGACATTCTAATTAGTGCTGTATAGCAGTCTAACAGTATCAAATGTTTTATAAATAAGCTGGCACCGAACTCATTTAATAATTTTTTCATAACGACATATTTCTTCCACGCCAACATGTTCATAACTTGCATCAAGTGAGGGACATCAGCCTGGTTTTGCTACCATTATGGCGCTGATGTTCAGAGATGCTGTGGATTTAAACAATGATCACTGCAATTTCTCACCATCACATCGAAGAGCTTTAACTGTGTCATAAAGTCATAGTCATACAGCGTGGAAACAGGCCCTTCGTGCCAACTTGCCCATGCCAACCGACAAGCACCATCGACACTAGTCACATCTGCCAACATGTGTCTCATATCCCGCTAAACCTGTCCTATCCATGTACCAATCTAATTATCCCTTAAACGTTACAATAGTACCTGCCTCAACAACTTCCTCCGGCAGCTCGTTCCATACACCCACCACCCTTTGTATAAAAAAAGTTACCCCTGTTAAATCTTTCCCCCCTCACCTCAAACCTATCAAAAAGGTGTGTCATAAGAATCCTTAGCACATTTCCAAATACGTGGTATTATGCTTCAAGTGAATCAAAAAAAATCCCACAGATGTTGGAAACCTAAAATAAAAATGACAAAGTGCTGGAGAGACTCAGCAGGTCAGACTGTATCTGTGGAGAACATGGATGGGTAACATTTCAGGTCAGGACCCTACTTTGGCGGTACGTAGTGGTAGAGTTGCTGCCTTACAGCGCCAGTGACCTGGGTTCGATCCTGACTACATGTGCTGTCTGTACGGAGTTTGTACATTTCCCCCTGTGATCACGTGGGTTTCCCTCGGGTTCCACCCACACTCCAAAGACGTACTGGTTTGTACGTTAATTGGCTAAGGTTAAAATTGTAAATTGTCCCCAGTGTGTAGGATAATGCTAGCGTACCGGGATCGCTGGTCGGCGTGGACTCGGTGGGCCGAAGGGCCTGTTTCAGTGCTGTATCTCTAAATTTTAAAGTCGAAAGTTCAGACAGAAGAGGGTCCCAAGCTGAAACGTCACCTACCAATGTTCTCAAGAGATGCCACCTGACCCACTGAGTTACTCCAGCACCTAGTGCTTTTGTTGTAAACCAGCATCTGCAGTTCCTTGTTACTACATTCATCTGAAATGAAAGTTCATTTGGTCTTAATTTCCCCTTCATTTTACCCAATAAAAGAAATCCCCCCTAGTTCTGTAGATTGTTTTTTTCTGAAACATGGGAGACTGCAGGGAGACCTGATAGAAGCATATACAATTATGAGAGGCATAGATAGTAAACAGAACATTTTTCCCAGGGTGGAAATGTCAAATAGACAATAGATAATAGACAATAGGTGCAGGAGTAGACCAGTCGGTCATTTGAGTCAGCACCGCCATCACTGTGATCATGGCTGATCTTCCACGATCAGTATCCCGTTCCTGCCTTCTCCCCATATCTTTAAGAGCGCTATCTAACTCTCGTGAAAGCATCCAGAGAATTGGCCTCCACTGCCTTCTGAGGCACAGAATTCCACAGACTCACAACTATGGGTGAAAAATTGTTTCCTCATCTCCGTTCAAAATGGCCTACCACTTATTTATTAAACTGTGGCCCCTGATTCTTCACTCCCCCAACAGCGGGAACATGTTTCCTGCCTCTAGCGTGACTGATCCCTTAATAATCTTATATATTTCAATAAGATCCCCTCTCATCATTCTAAATTCCACTGTATACAAGCATTGTCGCTCCATTCTTTCAACATATGGCAGTCCTGCCATCCTGGAAATTAACCTTGTGAACGTACGCTGCTCTCCCTCAATAGCAAGAATGTCTTTCCTCAAATTTGGAGACCAAAACTGCACACAATACTCCAGGTGTGGTCTCACCAGAGCCCTGTACAACTGCAGAAGGACCTCTTTGCTCCTATACTCAATCCTCTTGTTATGAAGGCCAACATGGCATTAGCTTTTTTTTCATTGTCTGCTGAACCTGCATGTTTACTTTCAGATTCTAGAGTGCAGAGCTTTAAGGTGAGAGTGGCAAAGATTAGAAATGTACGGGGCAGGTGTTTATACACATAGAGAGTGGTGTGTGCCGAGAACGTACTGCCAGGGGTGTTGGTGGTGGCAGGAACGATAATGGCATTTAAGATGCTTTTAGATGGATCTTCAGAGAATGGGGGGGATATAGATCACGTGCTTGAAGAGATGTTCAACCTCACGTCATGTTCGGTAGAGACACTGAGGGCCGAAGGGCCTGTTCCCGTGCTACGCTATTCCAGGTTCTATCTTCCACTCCTAGCCATCCCTATCTTCTATACTATCCACTTTATCTCTCCTACTTGTTCCTCTCTATCCCAGTTCTGGGTGAAGGATCCTTTGAGCTTAGCCTATAGTCACGTGTACCGAGGTACATTGAAAAGCTTTTGTTGTGGGCTAACCAGTCAGCGGAAAAAACATTACATTATTACAATCGAGCCACCCACAGTGTTCAGATACATGCTAAAGAGAATAACGTGGATAATGTTTAGTGCAAGATAAAGTCCTGAAAAGTCCTATCAAATATTGTCCAAAGGTCTCCAATGAGTAGTGGGCCAGAAATGTTAACCATTTCACTTTCCATCAACACTACTTGACCTGCCAAGAATTTCCTGCATCTTCCCTTTTTACTTCATTTCAACACACAGTCTGAATCACTTCTGAGCTTCTTTATCACTTTAAAACATATGGCAAAATTAATCCCTTAACTTTTTTGAACTGTTCTAATTGTGCCAGCATTAAACATCGATCAAAACTAATAAAAAAGACACAAAGTGCTGGAGTAACTCAGCAGATCAGGCAGCATCTGTGGAGAACATGGATAGGTGATGTTTCGGGTTCAGACTCTTCTTCAGACTCAACTCTGAAGGGTCCCGACCCGAAACCTCACCTCTCCATGTTCTCCACTGAATTGCTTTAGCACTTTGTATCTTTCTTTGTAAAGCAGCATCTGAATTTCCTTGTTTGTAAGAAAAACATGAATCCTCTTTGCAAATGTCCATTGATTAAAGTAACATGTTTGCATTTTAAATATCCATGTATTTATAATGATCGCCCTATTCAGTCAAAGCTGTTCCAGTGCATTTTGTACTTAATTGGGGATTGATCTTATGGTGGCAATAATCTGAATGATCTGAATGCGAAAAAAGAATTTCACTGAACCTTTTTGTGTCTATCTACGATTTAAACCAGCATCTGCAGTTCCTTCCTACACATTTTCACTATACCTTGGTCCACGTGATAATAAAGAACCATTGAACCTTTGAAGCTGATAATATTCCCACAATTGTTGAACTCTTTGCTTGTTCACTGCATGGAAACCCACCCCCTCAACGAAATACAACAAGTGTCATTCATTTTGACATCTGCAAGCTCCTCTGTGGCTTCTGAGAAAGTAGATATTTTTTTCACAGCTGATAATCGGCTATAGTGTTGCTCTCATCCTTTCCCTTTACCAAGGGCCAGGGCACTTTGGTCTCGGCCGTTTGAAGTATTGTTCTCATCAAGCAGAAGCTAATAATGGCTGGTAG
This sequence comes from Okamejei kenojei, assembly GCA_035221665.1. Taxonomy (NCBI): domain Eukaryota; kingdom Metazoa; phylum Chordata; class Chondrichthyes; order Rajiformes; family Rajidae; genus Okamejei; species Okamejei kenojei. Next base: position 33,368,064 of record CM069134.1, read on the forward strand.
CTCAAAGCACAAAAGGAAAGTCTATCCGCTTCTCCGACGGAAGTGGGCAGAGAAGGTCTTCCCCAGAGCAAAGGCGAGAGGTTACTGTCAGAGGTTATAAGTAAGTCATAATAGCCTCTTTCACTCTCAGAGACCCGTCGCACCTCATCCCCTGTTGAACGGCAGGCTCATAAATCAAGAGAGGACACACACATACACAGAGCCTCAGATCCAGTGAATACATTACAGACCGAACCTTACTGTAGTAATTTGGAACAAGTTCAATGCAAAGGATCACAGTGTGTATTGTGTTGTGTATGCTTTGAACGCCTGGCTATGTAGGTGCCTTGTCTTCAAAGGTCTGTGACTCACATGACTTCGATCAGACTGACGCAAAGCTCCAGGAAGAATGCAGGTCACACAAATGAGCTCCCGAATCTGCGACTGACTGCCGATGCACCCAGCGATTTTAGCTTTTACTCTGTGAAGATCTATTTTAAACACTCTCCGAAACCTGTCAATTATGGAACGTGTTGACGGGAAGATGATGTCGGGCAAAGCAGTTTGTGCATCCTGACAAAGGCACCAGCCAACATGACTGGGCGGAAGCTTATTTATAAAACACTTGATATCGTCAGAAATGTACACAGCTTTAATTAGAACGTCAAAAATTCATCAGAGCGCAATTAATTTTCTGAGGATGCATCATTTATTCACCAGAGGAAGAGACACATTTGACGTCATTTTTGCTGTATTCTTAGGAAAACCTTAAATTTGACAAAGGGCTTCTCAGTTCACTTTTAATAAAACATAATTTCACTATAATCTCTGTCTGCTAGGAATATATTGATTGTTTGTTCATGTCCGCTGCCCACACTATTATTAGTACCAATTATAATTAATACATCCTCAGGGTTCAAATGATCAACAGACCAGAAACTGATTTACTCAGTTGACTGCTTTAATTAGCTCATGGTTTTCTAACCCTGGATAAAAGTTGCTGGATCATCTACTGCTCATTGGTACAATAGGTACAGCTCTCTTGCTGCCAGTTGAAACTGAGGGATAAAAAGTCACCAGAGATCACCGTGCCAGGGTCGGCACAGTCAGGTAGACTTGCTGCCTCACAACGCCAGAGTGCCCGGTTCGATCCGGGCCACGGCTGCTGTCTGTACGGAGTTTGTGCGTTCTCCCCGTGACCGCGTGGGTTTTCTCCTGGTGCTCTGCTTTCCTCCCACACTCTGAAGATGTGCAGGCTTGTAGTTAAATTGGCTTTGGTAAATTCTAAATTGTCCCTAGTGTGTAAGATAGTACTAGTGTACGGGTTGATCGCTGCTCGGCGCGGACTCGGTGGGCTGAAGTGCTTGCTTCCACGCCGTATCTCTAAGAGTTAGATTGAGCTCTTAGGGCTAAAGAAATCAAGGGATATGGGGAAAAAGCAGGTACTGATTTTAGATGATCAGCCATGATCATATTGAATGGCAGTTCTGGCTCGAAGGGCTGAATGGTCTACTCCTGTACCTATTTTCTATGTTTCTATGTTTCTAACTAAGCCAAACAAAATTAACTTTCAAACCTGGGTCTCTGGCGCTGTAAAGTAGCAACCCTGCCAGTGTGCTACTGTGCAGCCCCTGTACAAATGTAGTGCATGCTGACTGGTTGCATCACGGCCTGGCTCAGTAACTTGGATGAAGGATGCTGCAGTAAAATGTTGAGCATTCCCTGGTCCGTCACAGGTACTGATCACCCCACCATCGAAAAAGATCTATAGGAAGCGCTGGAGGCAGCTAATGTCATCAAAGACTCACATCACCCTTTTCACATTCTTACATTCCTGCTACCATCAAGAAGAAGGTATCCTTACCTCCAGGCACATGGGTAGGCAGAGTATGAAGGGTTTTGATCATGAGCAGGCAGAAGAAATTAGTTTAACCTGACATTGTGGGCTTTTCATATGCCATACTTCTCTCCACTTGATGTTCATGAAGCTGAACATTACATGAACATAGTATAAATAAAACCACAACACAATAAATGAACTATTCAAGCAGGATTAAGTAGGAAGAGAAACTACCTTTATGGGTGGCACAGTGGTAGAGTTGCTGTCTTACAGCGCCAGAGACCCAGTTCGACCCTGACCATGGTGCTGTCTGTACGGAGTTTGTACGTTCTCCCTGTGACCTGTGTGGGTTTCCCCTGGGCGCTCCAGTTTCCTTCCACACTCTAAAGATGTGCAGGTTTGTAGGTTAATTGGCTTTGGTAAAATTATAAATTGTGTAGGATAGTGGTAGTGTACGGGGATCACTGGTCGGCACGGACTCGGTGGGCCAAAGGGCCTGTTTCCACACTGTATCTCTAAACTAAACTAAAGAAGCAAAGACATGTTTACCACAAGTTAAAGAAATGTTATGTTTAGGTACAGGTTTATTATTGTCACATATGCCGAGGTTCAGTGAAAAGCTTTGTTTTGCATGCTATCCAAACAGATCAGATACGCCACACTTTAGACTTTAGACTAGAGATACAGTGTGGAAACAACCCCTTTGGCCCACTGAGACCACACTGACCAGCAATCACCCTGTATACCAGCACTGTCCTACAAACTAGGGACAATTTACAATTTTACCAAAGCCAATTTATCTACAACCCTGTACGTCTTTGGAGTATGGAAGGAAACCGGAGAACCTGAAGAAAACCCAAGTTGTCAGTTCAAACTCAAGTACAATAGGTAGAGCAAAGGGGAAGATACAGAGTGCAGAATATAGTTCTCAGCATTAGTTTCTGAGACAATGTCAAATAACGTATACGGGTGAATGGAACAGAATCCAAGCTTCTGGGAGGACTGTTCAGAAGCTAGATTGCATGGGGGGATGAAACTATTTCTGAGTCTGGTGGTGCGCGCTTTCAAGCATCTGTTGAATGGGAGCAGGGTGAAGAAGGAATGACTGGGGTGGGACAAGTCATTGATTACGTTGACTATTTTTCCGAGCAGCATGATGTCGATGGTGAGGAGTCTGGTCTGTGTGATGGACTAGGCTACATTTGCAACTCCCTGCAAATTGTGCATTTGTTTCGCAAATGAGTGATTCACTAATGATGTTTGGGAATGTGAGATCTGGAGTCGTGATTTGAAGGGAAATTATTTCATTAAGTAGGAATCTCACCAAAATTGCTGAGCTTATCAAACCAAAGCCAGAAATCAGAGCCTGACACAGACACAAAAAAAGCCCATTCCTCCCATCGAAAATATGCTGGTTCTTTGAGCGAACAGTGTAAATTTTAACGCACTCCTTGCTTGCGAGGGGAAGGGAAATGATGATGGAGATACAGGCACAATAAAGGCTGAAAGTACAAGGGCTCTCTTCGAATAGCAGACTAGAAATATGCTGGTGAGAGGACAGCTATAACTGATGAGCATTAAAAATGATGTTCAGGAAATGTTATAGGAAAGATGTTGTCAAGCTGGAAAGGGTGCAGAGAAGATTTATGAGGATGTTGCCAGGACTTGAGGGACTGAGGTATAGGTTGAGGTTGAGCAGGCTAGGACTCTATTCCTTGGAGCGCGAGATGATGAGGGGTGATCTTATAGAGGTGTACAAAATCACGAGAGGAATCGATCGGGTGGACGAACAGAGTCTCTTGCCTAGGGTCGGGGAATCGAGAACAGGAGGACATAGGTTTAACGTGAGGGGGGATGAATTTAATAGGAACCCGAAGAGTAACCTTTTCGCACAAAGGGTGGTGGGTGTATGGAAGGAGTTGCCGGAGGAGGTAGTTTCCTCCCACACTCCAAAGACATACAGGTTTGTTGGTTAATTGGCTTCAGTAAAGATTGTAATTTGTCCCTTGTGTGTAGGGTAGTGCGGGGTGATCGTTGGTCGGCACGGGCTGGGTGGGCCGAAAGGCCCGTTTCCATGCTGCGCCGCTAAACTAAACTAAACTAAACTAAACTAGTGCCGTACTGTAAGCCCAAGGCTGGCAGAGCAGTGTTTGCTGCTGAATGTCAAATTGTTCATTACCTTGGCCACTCAGTCTCATTCCCAAACTGCCAATACAGGTTTAGGGATGACAGTTTGATTGATAACTTTATAACTACTCTAGAACAGGTTAGGAAATCATCTGTCATTGTCTTGACTATCATCAATGCTTGTGATACAGCTTGAAGCTGTGCACTTCCAAACACGTCAACACATGGTGCTTCTCAAAGGGACAACATCCGTACTAAGGTTTGCTCATAAAACTCTCTTCTAATATACATTGAAAATGCACGACGCAGGATTCAGGGACAGTGTCTCCCCAGCTGTCAACAGGTAACTGAACCATCCTACCAACAACTGGAGAGCAGTCCAGAGCTACCATCTACCTTATTGAAGACCCTCGGACTATCTTTGATCCAACTTTATCTTGCACTAAACGCTATCCACGTTATTCCCTTTATCATGCATCTGCGCACTGTGGATGGCTGGATTGTAATTTTGGTTTTGGTTTCCCGCTGACCCCTGCCACTCATTCTTCTCCCCTCTCCCATCAGGCAAAGGCTACAGAAGTATGAAAACGCACATCTCCAGATTTAGCGACAGACAATCATCGTCCCACTGACTGGTTAGCGTGCAGCATAAGCTTTTCACTGTACCTCGGTACACGTGACAATAAACTAACCTCAAACTCAGCCCCCCCTCCACTCCTTTCAGGGACCCAAGCAGTCCTTCCAGGTCCGACAGAGGTTCACCTGCACCTCCTCCAACCTCATCTACTGATATATAGATATGTGGAAGAGAAAGAGGTTAGTTAAAACAAATGTAGGTCCCTTGCAGTCAGAAACAGGTGAGTTGATCATGGGAACAAGGATATGGCGGACCAATTGAATAACTACTTTGGTTCCGTCTTCACTAAGGAAGACATAAATAATCTGCCTGAAATAGCAGGACTGTGGGTCAAAGGAGGAATTGAGTGAAATCCAGGTCAGTCGGGAAGTGGTGTTGGGGTAAATTGAATAGATTAAAGGCCGATAAATCCCCAGGGCCAATAGGCTGCATCCCAGAGTACTTAAGGAAGTAGCTCAGGAAATAGTGGATGCATTAGTGATAATCTTTCAAAACTCTTTAGATTCTGGAGTAGTTCCTGAGGATTGGCGGGTAGCAAATGTAACCCCTCTTTTAAAGAAGGGAGGGAGAGAGAAAACGGGGAATTACAGACCAGTTAGTCTAACATCGGTAGTGGGGAAACTGCTAGAGTCAGTTATTAAAGATGGGATAGCAGCACATTTGGAAAGTGGTGAAATCATTGGACAATGTCAGCATGGATTTACAAAAGGTAAATCATATCTGACGAATCTTGTGGAATTTTTCGAGGATGTAACTAGTAGCGTGGATAAGGGAGAACCAGTGGATGTGGTATATCTGGACTTCCAAAAGGCTTTCGACAAGGTCCCACACATAAGAGATTAGTATACAAACTTAAAGCATACGGTATTAGGGGTTCAGTAGTGATGTGGATAGAGAACTGGCTGGCAAACAGGAAGCAAAGAGTAGGAGTAAACGGGTCCTTTTCACAATGGCAGGCAGTAACTAGTGGGGTACCGCAGGGCTCAGTGCTGGACCCCAGCTATTTACAATATATATTAATGATCTGGATGAGGGAATTGAAGGCAATATCTCCAAGTTTGCGGATGACACTAAGCTGGGGGGCAGTGTTCGCTGTGAGGAGGATGCTAGGAGACTGCAAGGTGACTTGGATAGGCTGGGTGAGTGGGCAAATGCAGGTGATAAATGTGAGGTTATCCACTTTGGTGGCAAAAACAGGGAAAGGACTATTATTTAAATGGTGGCCGATTAGGAAAAGGGGAGATGCAGCGAGACCTTGTCATGGTACACCAGTCATTGAAAGTAGGCCAGGTGCAGCAGGCAGTGAAAAAAAGCGAATGGTATGTTAGCTTTCATAGCAAACGGATTTGAGTACAGGCGCAGGGAATTCAGTTGTACAGGGTCTTGGTGAGACCACCTGGAGTAACAGTTTTGGTCTCCAAATCTGAGGAAGGACATTATTGCCATAGAGGGAGTGCAGAGAAGGTTCACCAGACTGATTCCTGGGATGTCAGGACTGTCTTATAAGAAAACTGGATAGACTTTTCATACTCTCTTGGAATTTAGGAGATTGAGAATCTATAGAAACTTACAAAATTCTTAGACAGGCTAGATGCAGGAAGATTGTTCCCGATGTTGGGGAAGTCCAGGACAAGGGGTCACAGCTTAAGGATAAGGGGAAATCCTTTAAGACCGAGATGAGAAAGACTTTTTTCACACAGAGAGTGGTGAGTCTCTGGAACTCTCTGCCACAGAGGGTAGTTGAGGCCAGTTCATTGGCTATATTTAAGAGTGAGTTGGATGTGGCAGGGGGGATCAGAGGGTATGGAGAGAAGGCAGGTACGGGATACTGAGTTGGCAGCCATGATCATATTGAATGGCGGTGCAGGCTCGAAGGCTTGCCTACTCCTGCACCTAATTTCTATGTTTCTATGTTTACTGCATCCGCTGCTCCAGATGCCAGATGATCTATATCGGTTGAAACCAAGCGGAGGCTTGGCGATCGCTTTCGCCGAACACCTCCGCTCGTCCGCAATAACCAACCCGACCTCCCGGTGGTCAGCACTTCAACTCCCCCTCCCATTCCACATCCGACCTCTCGGTCCTGGGCCTCCTCCACGGCCAGAGTGGCAAAGCAAGCTGGAGGAACAGCACCTCATATTCCGCTTGGGGAGCATCCTTTGGGCTTGAATATTGAATTTTCTCAATTCTGTTAACCCTTGCTGTCTCCTCCCCTTCCCACCTCTCCCTCAGCACTCGGGTCCTGGCATTCCCTCTATCTCCATCTCCCTCCCCCACCCCTGTCGCACCAGCTTCTCATTTTTCACACCACAAACAGCTTACAATGGCTTGTTCCCTTTATCACCGATACTTTTTTGCATATCTTTCACTCATTGTTCCTTACTCTCCACATCACCGTCTATATCTCTCGTTTCCCTGATCCCTGACCAGTCTGAAGAAGGGTCTCGACCCGAAACGTCGCCTATCTCCTTCGCTCCTTAGATGCAGCTGCACCCGCTGAAGTTTCTCCAGCTTTTTGTGTACCCTCGATTCTCCAGCATCTGCAGTTCCTTCTTTAAAACTCAGGTCCCCTATCAACAACTAGAGAGCTACCCTGAGCTGCTACCTACCTCACTGGAGACCTTCGGACTATCTGTGATCGGACATACAGGACTCTATTTTGCACTGAATGTATTTCATGTTATTGCCTTTGTCGTGTATCTGTACACTGTGCACGGCTCGATCATGTATTGCCTTTCCACTGACTGGTTAGCACGCGACAAAAGCTTTTCACCGTAACTCGGTACACAGTAAACGAAATTCAATAAAAATTTAATTAAAAACTCACAATTCTGCCATCTACCTACACTAAGGGCAATTTGTAGCATGTGACAATCAACTAAACTCAAGTTCAAATCATTCATTTTCTTTTCTCTTTTCTGAGATCTCCTTCAGCTCTATTCGCACTCTCAAACAAATTTATTTTAAGTATCAGGGTGGTACAGTGGCACAGCAGTAGAGTTGCTGCCTTAAAGCTCTAGAGACCTGGGTTCGATCCTGACTATGGGGCTGTCTGTAGGGAACTGGACTTCTCCTTGTGACCGCTTGGGATTTTTCTGGGTGCTCCGGTTTCCTCCCTCACTCCAATGACGTACAGTTTTGTAGGTTAATTACATAGAAACATAGAAATTAGGTGCAGGAGCAGGCCATTCGGCCCTTCGAGCCTGCACCGCCATTCAATATGATCATGGCTGATCATCCAACTCAGTATCCTGTACCTGCCTTCTCTCCATACCCCCTGATCCCTTCAGCCACAAGGGCCACATCCAACTCCCTCTTAAATATGGCCAACGAACTGGCCTCAGTTCGTTGGCCATATTTATTTATTACAGAATTACTTCTGTAAATTCTAAGATGTCCCCAGTGTGTAGGATGGTGCTAGTGATTGTGATGATTGCTGGTCAGCATGGATTCAGTGGACCGAAGGGCCTGTTTCCACACTGTATATCTAACCTAAACTGCTAAATTAGACATCAGAACAATGAAATTCTTACTTGCACGTCTGTAAACAGAATACATATCGATAATATGGATATGTGCAGGTAGATAGAAGTTGATAGAACACATGGGTCAACTCAGTGGGACAGGCAGCATCTCTGGAGAAAAGGAATAGGTGATGTTTGTGGTCGAAACCCTTATTCAGACTCGACCTGCAACGTTACCTATTCCTTTTCTGAAGAGATGCTGCCTGACCCAAATGGTTACTCTAGCATTGTGTGTCTATCTACGGTGTAAACCAGCATCTGCAGTTCCTTCCCACACAGATAAAAGCTGGCGTCGGCATGATGGGCTGAAGGGCCTGTTCCTGTGCTGTACTACTCCATGTTCTATGTTCCAAGTCCTGACCCTTACCGATTTCTACTGAAGCTCCATAGAAAGCATCCTCTCAAGATTTGTCACAGCTTGGATTGGCAACTGTTCTGCAGATTCCACAGTAGATTTAAAAGCAAATTGGATTAACACACAAACTGGGGAAAAAATACGATACTATTGAAAAAGACCTGAATATGGAAAGAAAGAAAACATTGCATTTACATCAGTAATTTTCAAAACAATAGGGAACTCACAAAATGCTTTACAGCTAAGTCTTTTCAAAGTGTCGCGCCATAGTTCATCTTCATAAGTTATAGAAGTAGAATTAGGCCATTCGGCCCTTCAAGACTACTCCACCAGTCAATTATGGCTGATCTGTCTTTCCCACTCAACCCCATTCTCCTGCCATAACCCCTGACTCCCTGGTGTAAGGCCAATTGGACATTCCTCTCCTAGGGACAGCATGAAAACAATGAGCTGAATGGCCATTTGTCATGTTGCCCCAATCTGTGATTCTATGGTACTGCCATTTAGCCCAAGTTAATAGAAAATATCAGTTTCAGTGACAAGATATTTACATTACATATGAATATTACTTTTTCATTACAGCACAATAGTGCCATTTAGTAGCAATGTTACAACATTTTGAGATTTTAAAAATCAAGTCTGCAATTTATCCCATCAGATAAGCATAAAAAGGAGTTTAATTTGACACCTAATTCACTTTCATATCTTCAGTATTAAAAACGTTATGGCCATTTTCATACTCGGAAATTAGCATCTTGTTCCCTATTGCTTTTCCACTGACTGAACACAAAAGCTGTGATCGAGGTCAGTCAAAAGCCCATAACTTTCTTAAAAATTAAATGAACTGAAAGAAATGTTCAGTTATTATAGATTGAAGTATTCCGAAACAAATATGAAACAATCTTACTTGGATGACCTGAAATTAAAGCATATAATTAGTTAGTTAACCAATTATAGCTAATTACAAAATTCAATTACTAGATCTAAACATCTATCAATTTCATAAAAAAAGATGAACATTTTTAAATAACTTATGTGTCCAAATAACATTCACACAAGAATTCACAATATAACATGATTTTAAAATCTCATTGTCATTAATTTATAGGCCAAATGGAAGGAATTTAATGTTTAATTCCCGTAAATTAATGGCCATTTAAATCATCTTGCGAGTGGGATTTTCTGGAACGCGATCGATTGGAATGTTGCGGTTGCGGTGAATTTAAACCCCATATCGGCAGGAAAAATACTGCCGGTTCGTATGGGGAATAAATCACCTTCCCGCAACGTGAAATTTTGATTAAAGGTATCCTAAGAAGCACTTTTTTATGAAAGAATAAACTGTGTACCTTGCCTTGTCCCCTACGCGAGGTCCGTCCCGTTGTCAGCGTTCACGGCTTTAGAAGATGATTTTAAATTTACTATAGCAAATAAATTAGCAAGCGCAGTTTAAAAGTCACTTCAGAGAACGTCAGTCGAAGCGATTTTTCTTCATCAACTAAACAGCCTGTTCAAGATCGATTTGAATAGGCTTCCAAAATACCGCACTTTAAACCCGCCCCCCTCTCAAAGGCGCCAAAGTCGCGCACACGGGCAGTGACAGAACTGCAGCGCCGCTGAAGGTAAGTATTGTAACATACCTACATTTAGGAGACTTTTAGAGATGCAGGGAATGGGGGGATATGGATCATGTCTGAGATTACTTTGTTTTGGCATCATGTTCTGCACCGATATTGTGGGCTGAAGGGCCTGTTCCTGTGCTTTACATTTTCTATGTTCTAAGTCATATGTATTAATTGTACCAATACCCGAGGTCAATATAATGTATGGTTGACACGATATCATTATGCAGAGGGCTCGTCGTGTGATCTAGACTCTGGAATTGATATTGTAGAATATAGGGCGGCATGGTGGTGCAGTGGTAGAGTTGCTGCCTTCCAGCGCCAGAGACCCGGGTTCGATCCTGACCACGGGTGCTGTCTGTTTGTATGTTCTCCATATGATCACATGGGTTTTCTTTGGGTTCTCCGGTTTCCTCCCACACTCCAAGAACGTACAGGTTTGTAGGTTAATCGGCTTTGGTAAAAAAAAATTGTAAACTATCCCTAGTGCATAGGATAGTGCTAGTGTATGGGGTGATCGCTGATCGGCGCAGATTCGGTGGACGAAAGCGCCTGTTTCCATGGTGTATCTCTGCAGTCTAAAGTCTAAATATATAGACTTAATATATGTTAAAACCTAATATATTCACCAAACGCTAGTATAGTGAACAAGTAAGATCCTTGGAGGGTTTATAAGGAATTAAACTCTGACCTGAATGCAGAATGCTTCCTTGACACGTGATTTGGAGGTTTAAATGTGATTTCTGTAAAGAGTTTGCCTGCAGACTCCTGGAGGAATTGTCATTGAGTTAATACGATATTGCCTGTGGGCATTTCAGCCTTCATTAGTGTAGTGTTTTGTAAGCTACATGTGTTATGATCAAACTGACCCATTAATTAAAGCCAATTGGAACAGTGTTCCTTGCCTGTTCAGCCCTTCGTCCCTTGTTGGGGAGAAGATTACATAATTTGTGTGGACTACAAGAACATTGAACATAGAAGAACATAGGCAGCATGATGACACAGCGGTAGAGTTCCTGCTTTACAGCACCAAATACCTGGGTTTGATCCTGAATACAGGTGCTGTCTGCATGGAGTTTGTACGTTCTCCCTGCAATGTCCTACTCTCCTTATACGAGGGGACTCGTCACCTAATTGAGATCATAAGGTCATGAGATAGGAGCACAATTAAGCCATTGAGCCCATCAAGTCTACTCCGCCATTAAATCATGATTGATCTATCTCCCTCTTAACCCCATTCTCCTGCCTTCTCCCCGTAGCCTCTGATACCCATACAAATCAAGAACCTATCTTTCTCTGCCGTAAATATATCCACTGACTTTGCCTCCATAGCTTTCTGTGGAAAAGAATTCCACAGATTCACCACCCTCTGACCAAAGAGAGAAATGTGGGAGGAAACTGGAGGAAACCCTTGCTCATGAGGGGAGAACGTGCAAACTCCACACAGGTGGCACCCAAGGTCAGGATCCAATTTACGTCTCTGGTGTTGCGAGGCAGCAGCTCCATCAGCTCATGAACCCCATGACCCAACATGCTTTACTAACCAGCATCACAATAAGCAGGTGCATAGTTTGATGAAAGTGACACCACTGGTAGATAGGGTGGTCAAAAAGGCTTTTGGCACAATGGCCTTCATCAGTCAGAGTAACAATATTACTTAAAGTAAGATCTTGACCACTTCCTGTTTTTCTGTTTTGTGATTTTAGAAAAAAAGCTGCCACTTACGGCTGTGATTTTTGGCCATCTTACTTAGAGTCCCCCTCCGCTGTGCAGGACAAGAAGATTTTTCCCATCGATGAAAAATAAAAGAGTTATTAATGTTTTAAAAATGTTGAGATTATCTCTGCTGCCCCTGCTGGTGGGAGGGGGAGGGACTATAAAACCCAGAAGTGTTGTGCCTCACACAGTCTCTGCAAGATGGCAGAAGCGAGAGGTTCATGTCTCTCTGAGCTGTGAATAACACTGAACACATGTCAACTCAACTGTGAGTGCCCTTAATGTGGTTTGAAAATGAAAATGTGGTTGCTTTGAAATGCTGCACTGCAAATGGTTGTTGGTGGGGGGTTGCTTTGAACTGCTGCACTGCAAATGGTTTTTGGTGGGGGGGGTTGTTTTGAACTGCTGCACTGCAAATAGTTGTTGGTGGGGGGGGGGTTGCTTTGAACTGCTGCACTGCACATGGTTGTTGGTGGGGGGGGGTGCTTTGAACTGCTGCACTGCAAATGACTGTTGGTGGGGGGTTGTTGCTTTGAACTGCTGCACTGCAAATAGTTGTTGGTGGGGGGGTTGCTTTGAACGGTTGCACTGCAAATGGCTGTTGGTGGAAACTTGACAACTTCCTGTTTGCACTGTATATTGATTTTAGATAAAATGCTACTACTTATGGCTCTGATTTTTGGCCATCCTCTCAGTCCCCCTCCGCTCATCAGGTGCAGAGGATTCTTTCAATCAATGAAAAATATGTGTTATTAGTGTTTAACAAAATGTTGAGACGCTGTCCTGTCAATCACGTCACAGAGGCCACACCCCTTCCAGTAGGAGGAGGGAGGGAATATAAAACCCGGAAGTGTGGGTGTGGCTCCGTCTCTGCAAGATTGGGGAGGGAGAGGTCACTACCGTCTGAGCCATGAATCAACTGAACACACTGAATGTCTACTGAACTGTGAGTGTGGTTTTTGTGTGTTTTTATGTGTGGTTTTATGAAAGTGGTGGCCTTGCACCCTGCATTAAATGGTATGAAACTGCACTTGAATTTGGTGGCCTTGCACCCTGCTTGAAATGGTATGAAACTGCACTTCAATTTGGTTGTCTTGCATCCTGCTTGAAGTAGCGATGTTACAAAACTTACTTTCAGCGGAGCTGTAGTTCTGCCACTGGCCGTGTGCGTGCCTTTGGCGCCTTTGGGGTGGGGGGCGGGATTAATATCCAGTTTGCTACTGCTTATCAGAGGCGGACTTTCTCGGGCTGCTAGCTGCGGAAGAATAATTTATCGAATTTCCGTTCACGATTTTTTATTTTTAAAAATTTTTCAAATTGCGAGACAATTTAATAATGATATTAAAATAAAAAGCGACTTCTCATGCCTTCAACACCTACAACGGGACGGATCGCATGAACGGGACAAAATAAAGGGTAAGTCGTCTATTTTACATAAACCTGCTTCATGGGATGGCTTTAATAACTTTATGTTGCGAAAATGTGATTTGGGCCCCATATGACCCGGCAGTGTTTTTCCTGCTGATATGGAGTTCAAGTTCACCGCAAATGCAACGTTCCAATCGATCACCTTCCAGAAAAAAACACTCGCAAGGTGATTTAAATTCTCTTTTTTTTGGGCAATCATGTCATAAGAGCATCTAAATCGCCTATATTTTGTGTTATTGTCTATCCATAATCAATATTTTTATACTAAATATCAGTTTTAGTCCCATGTATTGTGCAAAAAAATAATAATTTTGATTATATTGAGTGAATATTTCTAGATTGATTTATGGGAATTAAACATTAAATTCCTTCCATCTGGCGTATAAATTCATGACAGTGAGATTTTAAAATCATGTTATATTGTGAATTCTTGTGTGAATGGGATTAGTTTGTTATTTGGATACTAAGGCAATTTAAAAAATATATCCTTTTTAAGAAATGGAATCCACTGGACATTCTTAATGGGAAAGTCATGTGCAGAAAGGCATGTCATGCGTGGTTTGAAGTGCAAAAACTTGTAGTTTACTATGTCAAAATTGAAAAGTTGAGGAAAAACAAGGTGTACAGAGTTGTTTATTGGTTACAATCTGAGGAGTATGATGATACTACTGATTATGATATGCCAATGTACCAACTAGTAACTGATCTTCTCCATAAAGACTTGGTCTATTGCTAGAAATTGTAATTTATTTACCTATCTGTTACGGAATTACAGCATATAATACAATAATATTAAAGTTCTGATCTTGAGAATATGACATTTTTTAATTTTCAAGGCAGTCTGGGTGTTTATTACTATTTCCGTCACAACGGTCAATTTGGTAATTAACTACAATTAGGTAATTAACTAATTATATGCTTTAATTTCGGGTCGTCCAAGAAAAATGTTTTATATTTGTTTCAGAATGCTTCAGTCTATAATAACTGAAAATTTCACTCAGTTCTCTTAATTTTTAATAAAATTATGGGCTTTTGACTGGCCTCGATCACATATTTTGTGTTAAGTCAATGGAAAAGCAATAGGGAACAAGATGCTAATTTATGATTTCTGAAAATGGCCATAACTTTTTTAATACTGAAGATATGAAAGTGAATTAGGTTTCAAATTAAACTTTTTATGCTTTATCTGATGGGATAAATTGCAGACTTGATTTTTAAAATCTCAAAATTTTGTAACATTGCTACTTGAAGTGGTATGAAACTGCACTTCAATTTGGTGGCCTTGCACCCTGCTTGAAATGGCATGAAACTGCACTAGCATTCGGTGGCCTTGCACCCTCCTTGAAGTGGCATGAAACTGCACTTTAATTTGGTGGCCTTACACCCTGCTTGAAGTTGTAGGAAACTTCACTTGAATTCGGTGGCCTTGCACTCTGAAGTGGTAGGAAACTGTACCTGAATTTGGTGGCCTTGCACCCTGCTTGAAGTGGTAAGAAACTGCACATGAATTTGGTGGCCTTGCACCCTCCTTGAAATGGTCGGAAACTGCATTTGAATTTGGTGGCCTTGCACCCTGCTTGAAATGGAATTTCAAAGAATAGCTGTGGGTCAACTGTTAGCCCACCAGTCGTGAGTGAGCTGCCAGCACATCAGGCTTGAGTGACTGAGCTGCCACCCCAAGAATCCATTTGGCCCACAATGACCATACTATGCCTCTGGAAACTAGTCCCTTCAGCCCGCAATACCCATACTAGCGCTCCAGAAATCCCTCCCCCCCGCACTGGCCACCAATATTGGAATTGGCGGAGAGGTGGATTATTGCGTTGAGGGACCAGCCCTCCCCTGTGAACATGGTACCCAACGGGTCCCACTTAGTCTAGATGAATATAGAATTTGGGAGGTCATGCTACAGTTAATTAAGACGTTAGTGAGGCCACATTTAGAGTATTGTGTTCAGATCTTGAGTGCCTGAGCTGTAGGGAGAGATTAAGCAGGTTAGGAGTGTAGGTGGATGAGGGGTGATTTATAGAGGTGTACAAAATCATGAGTGGAATAGACTAGGTAGATGCACAGAGTCTCTTGCCCAGAGTAGCGGAATCAAGAACCAGAGGACATACTGTAGGTATAAGGAGGGGGGGGGGTGAGGTGAGCGGGTACACGGATAGTACAGGTAGAAACATAGAAAACAGAAGCATAGAAAAATAGGTGCAGGAGGGAGTGCTATTGAGGGAGTGCAGCATAGGTTCACCAGGTTAATTCCCGGGATGGTGGGACTGACATATGATGAAAGAATGGATCGACTGGGCTTATATTCGCTGGAATTTAGAAGGATGAGAGGGAATCTTATAGAAACATATAAAATTCTTAAAGGATTGGACAGCCTAGATGCAGGAAAAATGTTCCCGATGTTTCAGCTAGAGAGTTGTGAATCTGTGGAATTCTGTTGTGAATCTGTGGAAGGCAGTGGAGGCCAGTTCGCTGGATGTATTCAAGAGAGAGTTAGATATAGCTCTTTGGGCTAACGGAATCAAGGGATATGGGAAGAAAGCAAGAACGGGGTACTAATTCTGGATGATCAGCCATGATCATATTGAATGGCGGTGCTGTC
The DNA here is from genome assembly GCA_035221665.1 of Okamejei kenojei. Lineage (NCBI taxonomy): Eukaryota > Metazoa > Chordata > Chondrichthyes > Rajiformes > Rajidae > Okamejei > Okamejei kenojei. The sequence continues at coordinate 33,383,900 of CM069134.1, forward strand.
TCATAGGGCCGAATGGCCTACTACTGCACCTCTTCTATGTTTCTATGTTTCTAACATGGGTTGAGAGAGAAAGATAGATCAGCCATGATTGAATGGCAGAGTAGACTTGATGGGTCAAATGCCGAATTCTATTCCTGTAACTTATGAACTTAGGAAACCGGAACACCCAGAGAAAACCCAAACTCCATACAGACAGCACCTGTAGTCAGGACCGAACCTGGGTCTCTGTCACTGTAAGGCAGCAACTCCACCGCTGCGTCACTGTGCCGCCCTTGTGTCATTGTCATTTAATTTAATATAGTTCACACAATATAAATTTCTGCCCCTTAAAATTATTGCGTGGAAAATCACAGGCTGTGCAAGCAGCCAGTAAACAGATCTTCCCAGCTGAGCTGAAGTCTTCATGTGTAGGAAGGAACTACTGGTTTGCACTGAAGATAGACACAACATGCTGGAATAACTCAATGAGTCAGGCAGCGTCTCTGGAGAAAAGGGAATAGGTGACGTTTCGGGTTGAGACCCTTCTAAAGACTGAAGAAGAAGGGTCTTGACCCAAAAATTCACCTATTCCTTTTCTCCAGAGATGCTGCCTGACCCGCTGTGTTACTCCAGCACTTTGTGTCTATCTTCAGAGCTGAAGTATTCTGTGAAGCAACAATCAGACTACACAGCTGTGATAGAAAGCTTGCTTTATCAGAGCAGTGGCTATAATCAGAGTGCCTCCGAGGCCAAGGCAGGAAGTTTTACTTCGAGTGTCAAGTGTTACTTTCTGAAAAAGGCAGGAATTTATCAAGCTAAGCCACGAACGCCCATGGTTAAATGCAGTGAATCTTTTCTCTTTTTCGATCGTACCCCTGTGAAATTTTTCTTCAGCAAATGCCGGCAACTCATTTCCACTTTAATCAAAGAGGATTAGTACTGTGAAGATCAAGTTAATGGCTGTGTATTAATTTTGACATCCGCCTCACCTAGTCAACTAAAGTACAGAGAAATATTATCGCCGATGTTAAGCCTGACAGGGTGACACGCAGCATCATCTCATTATCGCAAATTTAAACAACAAGAAATGATGCATAAAATTAAAAAGGCTAATGGCATAAATGATTGCTGAAATGCAACACATTCGGTAAAAGGATGGGCCATCATTTCCAGTGCTGTGCTGCCATTATGCTTTTGGTGTATAAAATATCATTAGCTGATCTTGTTCCAGTTGCGGGATCTAAACAAATGCATTCCAGGGCAATGTGCTTGCAGAGATAAGCCTTCTGTAATTGATGTTTTTCCCATGTAAGCTATCTCAAAGGATTTATAATTCAGCATGTGACCCTCATGGGGTGTCTTGATACATAATCAAAGTTATAGCAGGCTGTGGAGTCAGGCTTTAGAAGTAGTCACAGCTCAAACATTCTAATTAAAGAATTCTGAACCCATGTCAGACCCGACATTCTTCTCCAATCCCGCCTCAGTTTACCAGCGGCTGAAACTCTCAACTTTATGGGTGCTGCCTGCACTGAGTTTGTACGTTCTCCTGTGACCGCATGGGTTTTTTCCAGGTACTCCGGTTTCCTCCCACATTCCAAAGACGTGCAGGTTTGTAGGTTAATTGGCCTCTAGTGTGTAGGATAGAACTGGTGTACAGATGATCATTGGGCGGCACGAAGGGCCTGTTTCCACACTGTATCTCAAAACTAAACTCAAACTCGGTGCAGCACTGTGGCGCAGCAGTAGAGTTGTTGCCTTACAGCGCCAGAGACCCAGGTTCAACCCGGGTGCTGTCTTTACAGAGTCTGTACATTCTACCTGTTACCTGATTGGTTTTCACCGGGAGCTCCCATTCCCTCCCACACTTAAAAGATGTACAGATTTGTGGATTGGCTTCAATAAAGTTATAAATTGTCCCTAGTGTGTAGGATAAGTCTTAGTGTAAGGGATGATCGCTGGTCAGCGTGGACCCGGAGGGCCGAAAGGCCTGTTTCCATGCTGTATCTCCAAACAAAGCTAAACTTTACCTCTGGGCCCATCTATTCCAATATAATTTTGGCCCACTTCCCACATTCCCTTAACCTGAGGTCATTTAAGACTGTCTGTTCCTGACTTAAACAATGTTCCATTTCATCTGACCTCCACCAGCAAAACCTTCCTTTTAACATACGAAAGGGCGCAAAGTGCAGGAGTAATTCAGCAGGTCCGGCAGCATCTCTGGAGAACATGGACAGGTGACATGAAGGGTTGGGACCCTTCTTCTGACTGACTGTAGTGGAGGGAGAGAAGGAAGCTGGAAAAGTGCAGAGGTAGGACAAAGCCTGGCAGGTAACAGGTGGGGGTAACAGGTGGACACAAAGTGCTGGAATACCTCAGCGGATCGGGCAGCATCTCTGGAGAACATGGACAAGTGATGCTTCAGGTTGGGACCATGCCTATTTGGTATAAGCCACCGTCCGCATTTCTTTGTTTCTAGAATAGGTGGATTTTCAGGTAAGTGGGGGGGGGGGGGGGGGGGGGGGGGGGGGGTTGTTGATTGACAGGTAGATAATTGGAACAAAGGCCAGCAATAAGAGCAGTAGGTGTGAGACAAGTTTGAACAGTTGCAGATTGTGAAACCAGAGGAAGGAATGTCGCCTAGGCACGGTGGGGGGTGGGGGGCAGGGAAGGGGGGTAGTGGGGGGAGGAGGAGAGGAGAAAATAGTGGGAGCCCAGGTGGGGAACAGGGTAGGGAAAAGGAGTGAGAAGAAACATTATTTCATTTAACATTCTCCCTGCTCCTCTTTCCCACCACACCCCACCGTCCTTTTCCTCCTATATCTAGTAAAGTTGCTGCCTTATAGAACCAGAGACCTTGGTTCGATCCTGACTGCAGGTGCTGTTTGTGTGGAGTTTGTACGTTCTCCCTGTGACCACGTGGATTTTCTCTGGATGCTCCTGTTTTCTCCCACACTCTAAAGACATGCAGGTTTGTCGATTAATTGGTTTCAGTAACATTGTAAATTTGTCCCTAGTGTGTTAGTGTACTAGATCACTGGTCAGCTTGGACTCAGTGGGCCGAAGGGCCTGTGTCTTCTCTGTATCTTTAAAGTCTAAAGTCTATAGTTTAATTCTGGGAGAACACAGATATCACGGGGAGTTATAAGATGAGTTATTCTTGGAGGAGCATTGCCCGGATCAGATGATATAAGTTGCATGGACTGGGCTTGTTTCCCCTGGATTGAAGTAGGCTGAGAGGATGACTTTGTGCAGGTATGTAAAATTTGATCAGACCCCATCTTCTCTCCATAAAGATTCTGACTAACTATCCTGCCAATGTCCCTTCAAAAGGCCTTTGGTTCTGCATTCTCCCTTCAAACCTCTCTTTCCTTTTACTTCCAGGCGCAACCTAAGGTGAATGAATAAGTTTATTGGCCAAGTATTCACATACAAGGGATTTGCCTTGGTGCTCCGCCCACAAGTGACAATATGACATACAGGGACAGTTAGGAATGACACATAAAACATTAAACATTATCATGTATAGTATCTGTACACTGTGGACAGCTCGATGGTAATCATGTATTGTCTTTCCACTGACTGGTTAGCACGCAGCAAAAGCCACTCACTGTGCCTTGGTACACGTGACAATAAACTAAAACTGAAACTGAGCTGAGCTTTACGGAACAATCCTTTTGTTCGCCGATCCTAATGCGGCTCAATATTGGATGGTGTTCCATAAAAGCTTGGAGCATTTTACTTCACTAATGCCAGAAATGTTCCCATCACACAAACCGCCAAATGACCTCGTGCACAAGGGGTGGGAGGCTTTTCTTTGGCACGCATCCTGTTTGCAAACAACTTAGCAATAAGAGAATTAATTCCACTTGCTCCCTGTAGATTTACGGGATTCTCTGGATGCAGAAGTCTTGAAAGGGTTGAGATTTTTTGCGCTTTGCAATTTAGATGTAACACATTTGACAGATTTAGATTTGACAGATTCAATTTAGTGGGCGGCATGGTGACAGTAGAGTTGTTGCCTTACGGCGCTTGAGACCCAGGTTTGATGCTGAGTTTATACCTACTCCAGAAATCTGCGTGGGTTTTCTCCAGGATCTCTGGTTTCCTCCCACACTCCAAAGAGGTACAGGTTTGTAAGTTAATTGGCTTGGTATAATTGTAGATTGTCCCTAGTGTGTGTAAGATAGCTTTAGTGAGCGCGGATCGCTGGTTGGCGCGGATTCGGGGAGCTGAAGGGCCTGTTTCCGCGCAGTATCTCTAAACTAAACTAAACTAAACTAAACGAAACTAAGATTTGCTGATGGAGTTTATTTCCACATTAGCTCCCGCTTTATTATTACAAGATGATACAAGGATTTGAGGGGAGATAAACACAAAATGCTGGAGTAACTCAGCTGGTCGGAATGTTTCAGATTTCTTCCTGTCTGAAGAAGGGTTCTGATCTGAAATGTCACCTATTATTTTTCTCCAGAGATGCTGCCTAACCCGCTGAGTTACTCCAGCACTTTGTGTCTATCTTCAGTAAATACCAGCATCCGCAGTTCCTCCCTATACATGCATTTGATGGAAATGAGATGGCGCAAGAGGTTTGCTGAAACATGCTGTATGCGCTCACTAGTTCTTTGTTATCCCACTTTCTCATCCACTCCCTACACACTAGGGACAATTTACAGAGGCCAATTAACCTACAAACCTGCACATCTTTGGGATGTCGGAGTAAACCAAAGCACCTGGAGGAAACCCACATGGTCACAGGGAGAACATATAAACTCAACAAAGGCAGCACCTGAGGTCAGGATTGATCTGGCGCTATAAACAGAAGCTCTATCAGATTTTTGATTAGTAAGGGCTTTAAGTGTTATAGGGAAAAGGCTGTGGAATGGGGTTGAGTGGAAAAGATAGATCAGCCATAATTGAAAGGCAGAATAGACTCGATGTGTCGAATGCCCTACTTCTGCTCCTATGACTTATGAACTTATGAACATGAAACTGGAGCCGTCGGAGAAAACCCACGCGGTCCCGGGGAGAATGCACAAACTCCGCATAGACAGCACCCGTAGTCAGGATCGAATCCGAGTCTCTGGCGCTGTGAGGCAGCAACTCTACCGCTGCGCCATCTGTGCAACCATTAACAGGTGTAATGTTTAACCTTGGACAAACAGTGCTGGGGTATTCATAGAAACAGGTGATTGGTTACAGGGGAGCAATTGGCGCAGTGATGGAGTTGCTGTGTTACAGCGCCAAGAGACCTGGCTTCGATCCTGACTATATCAGATGTCTGTATGGAGTTTGTATATTCTCTCTGTGACTACGTGGGTTTTCTCTGGGTGCTCCTGTTTCCTCCCACACTCCATAGACGTACAGGTTTCTTCGTTAATTGGCTCTGGTAAAATTGTAAATTGTCACTGGTGTGTAGGATAGTGCTAGTGTATGGGGAGATCGCTGGTTGGCACGGACTCGATGGGCTGAAGGGCTTGTTTCTGCGCAGTGTCTCTGAAGTCTAAAGTCAGATGAAGTAAAGAGATATGCTCACTCCTAATGAGATGAGATCAGGGATGGCACTGAGATGCTAGAGGATGATTAAGTAGTTTACCAGCACTAGTTCTGAATGTGCAGTGTGGAGTCATTGGGTTTATATATTTCCTGAAGAAATCTCTACCAGAGAAACAAAATTGAATCCATACGCAATTTTTCAAAAGGTTTTTGTGAGCGTAAACAAGACAAAGTTGTGATCCGAAAGGAAAATGTTTTAGTAAATCATTTTTCATTCCTCTAGAGCTCACATTGCTATCCTATGTTGGTCGTCAGTGACAGGAATCATTGTTCAATCTGTCTCGGCTTAGATCAGGGCTTTCATCACACTGCTGCAGAAACATCATGAATTACACTCTGCACTGTGTCAAAACGCAGAATTAAGCAGCCAGAAGCAAGGTTATTTGTTAACAACTGGAACAGCGCTGCTGCATATGGCTCATGATCATTCATGATTCACTGGCTGTCCTGAATAAATCAGGTAACAGACGGTCTGAGACAGGTAACTGAGGAATAAGAGAGCAACCTGGAGTATAGTTCTTAAACAAGTGCAAGAACCTTCGTGTCTCTTGGTTGCACTAGAAGTGGAGTCTAGTTCGGTTTGCTCCGAAGAAGGGACTCGACCCGAAACGTCAACTGCTCCTTTTCTCCAGTGATGATGCCTGACCTGCTGAGTTACTCCAGCATTTTGTGTCTATCTTCGATGCAACCTGACAGTTTGCTTTCTGTGTGTCAGAAGTGGGATTCGAACCCATGCCTCCAGTTGGAGGCCAGACCTCCTCAAGGTATGCCTACTTTGCAGAAGTACTCCTCTCTCCGACAAGAATTCTGCAACACCCTCTCTCAATGCACCCCCTCTGTGATTCCTTTTTTAAAAAAAAAAAAAAAAATTATTTATTAGAGGTACAGTAAGTTACATCAGTGTACTTCCCATATATATTATTACAATCATTGTATCCCTTAATTTTTTAAGGCTTTTAGAAAAAAAAGGAATAGAAACAGAGGAAGTAGTGAAAGTGAAAAAGAGTTGTGAAAGTGAAGAAGCGTGCCACAGGAAAAGAAAAAAAAGAGCCCTTGGTCGAAGAGTTAGAGAGAGGAGATTAAGAGATACACCCTGGAAAACAAAAGAGAGAGAGAAGAAAAAAGGAAAAGCCAGTTACTTTATTATAAACATCATGCAAAAGGAATCTACCAACTCGACAATTTTTCAGCCCCCTTTTCCAAGATCCGACGCCGGTACCTTTTTGAAGTACTCTTGCACCTTATCCTTGTAGTAGATCTATAAATGCAGACCACGACTTATAGAAGCGATCTGATTTTCCTGCCAGGCGGAGTCCTGACCCACTGAGTTAAGCCCCTGTCCCATTTTCACGACCTAATTGGTGACCTCTGCCGAGTTTGCCCTTGACTCATACTCGCAGCATGGTCGCCACCAGGTCGTAGGAGGCCTTGGTAACTCTTCCTCACGGACTGGCCCAAGAAAAAAAAGCAAACATTACATAATTTTATCATGTGATCATTTCCCACTTGTAGCTAGTCGTAGATGGTCTTAGGTGTGGAAGACTGAGGTCGAGGGGGGTCGTAGGAGGTCGTAGACATAGTCGTAGGAGGTCGTAGACATGGTCGTAGGAGGTCTTTTACTTTGGCGAGTCAACACGACCTTGACATTTTTTTCAACTCGTCCAGGGTCTTCTAAACTCATGGATTAGGTCGTCCAATTGGGACAGGTCCTTTACTCCAGCATTTTGTGTCTATCTTCGATGTAAACTAGCACATGTAGTTCCTGCCTACACATCTATTTCGGTTTAGTTTAGTTTAGTTTTGTTTAGAGATACAGTGTGGAAACAGGCCCTTCAGCCCACCGAGCCCAAGCAAACCAATGATCACCCCTTCACTAGTTCTATCCTACACTCGAGACATTTTACAGAAGGCAATTAACCTTCAAACGCACATGTTTTTGGATTGTGGGAGGAAACTCGAGCACCTGGGGAAAACCTATGTGGGTAACAGGGAGAGCGTCCACACTGACAGCACCTGTAGACAGGAACAAACCCGGATCACTGGTGCTGTAAGGCAGCAACTCTACCGCTACTCCACCGTGCCATCACTAAATCTGCAGGTGCATTTCCAAGCTAGCTTCATCCATACACCCACCATCCTCTGTGTTGCCCCAAAGTTCCCTTTTAAATCTTTCCCCTCTCTCCCTAAACCAATGCCATGCCCTCGAGCTTTAGACCTCTAGACCTGGGTTCAATCCTGACCAACGGCTGCTGTCTGTGCGAAGTTTGTACGTTTTCCCTGCGACCGCGTGGGTTTTCTCCGGTTTCCTCCCACATTCCAAAGATGTACAGGTTTGTATGTAATTGTCTTGGTACAATTGCAAATTGTTCCGAATGTGTGTTGGACAGTGCTAGAGCATGGGGATTTCTGCTCGGCTCGGACTGGGTGGGCCGAAAGGCCTATTTCCACCCTATATCTCCAAACTAAACTAAATATAAAGTTCCTGTATTAATTCAGCTCAGAAAAAGAACATTCAGAAGAAAGTGTATTGTCACATTGAGAACATTAGGATCAATGCCATTTAGATTGTTCACCAGGAAGTGACAGAAATCACACTTAACAAGCAGCAAACATAAACTTGTTCTTAAGTGCTTCTGCAGATCAATGCTTATCAATGTTTCACAGGTTAATACTTGATGGTACCATATTGACATGAATATTATTTGGAAACAAAATACAAAACACATTTTTCAAAGTTGCCGTCAAGACACTGTTTTATTAATCAGCGCCTTTTTTATAAAGTATGAAAACTGCACCAGTGCCAAACAGGAACTACAGACAATTGTCTTACCAAGTGTCTTGGTATCTCCAGGCCCATCTCTTGCTCGTCCCTGAAGACTGGGAATCAGAAAGGAGGGTGGAGAGAGTCGGCGATGGTGGTGGATTCTGGACAAAGGGCCAGTAAGAAGGACCGAGGGGTCTTTTTCACACCCTGGTGCACGGAGGCTGAAGGTGGCTGGGTGAGGAGAGGGACGGCAGTTCGCGAGACGCTCCGGATGGAGGAGACAGCTGCAACGGGCCTTTATGGCACAGCTGCAGCTGGGACTGTGAAAAAACCTGGCCACTCTTACCATGGACCCAGTGGGCTGTTTCTATGCATTCTGTACTTAATCGGGGATTGTACTAATGTACGGCAATAATCTTACTGATCTGTGTGCATAGAAGGAATTTCACTGTACCTTGTGATAATCAAGAACCATTGAACCATCGATCTTGGGTGAAACACAGAGTGCTGGAGTAACTCAGTCTGAAGTATCCCAAACTGAAATATCGCCTGTCCATTTCCTTCAAGAGATGCTGTCTGACACGCTGAATTACTTACAGTCATAGAGTCATAAAGCATGGAAATGTGCCCTTCGGCCCGGCTTACCCACACCAACCAACATGTCCCATCTATACGAGTCTCACCTACCTCGATTTAGCCCCTACCGCTCGAAACCTGCCCTGTCCATGTACCTGTCTAAATGTTCCTTAAACATTGCAATAGTACCTGTCTCAACTACATCCTCCGGCAGCTCGTTCCATACGCTCGCCATCCATTGTGTGAAAATTTACTCCGCAGGTACCTATTAAATCTCGCTCCCCTCACCTTAAACCTGCATCCTCTGCTTAAATACGTTGTGTTTCACCAGGCAATACAAAAACAGATGCACGTGAAACTAAATCTGTCGTAACGCAATGCATCCAAAGTTGAGGTCTTAAGAAAGGTCCTGACCCAAACTGTTGTCTGTCCATTTCCTCCACGGGTCCAGTCTAAGTTCCTCCAGCACTTTGTGTTTTGTTCAAGTTTCCAACATCTGCAGTTCCCTATGACTCCAGCTGAGCACAGTTCTATTGGTGAATACATTGTCTTGTTAATCCCAACATGCTGCAAGTTAAATCATTTGATGATGTCCAGTACTTTTTTGTTTGACCAACTTCAAGATAATTTTAGCACAAGTCAATGTTAGCACGATGCAACTACCTCAGGTTTTAAGTAAAACACAAGGAAAGTTATTCAGAGTTAACGTGAACTTTGCTTTGTTGTTGCACTCCACCAGAGCTGTGCATCGGCATGTGCATATATTGTTGACTTAGCTCAAGGATATACATTCTTGGATTCTGTTACTGTGGTCTGAGTTTGTTGAAAATTCTCAGTGGTCTTACAGCAGATGCACTGGGGAGGAAGGATTTGATGTTGAAGAGACACGTGCACAATTCTGTCCACCCTCCTGCACTTTCAACCATAGTGGTGCAGCGGTAGAGTTGCTGCCTCACAGCGCCAGAGACCCAGGTTTGATTCTGACTACGGAGTTTGTATGTTCTCCCTGTGACCACATGGGTTTCCTCCTGGTTCCACCCACATTCCAAAGACTTGTAGGTTAATTCTCTTCTGTAAATTGCCCCTGGTGTGTAAGATAGAAGTAGCGTATGGGACGCTGCGGACTCGGTTGGCCAAAGGACCCTTTCCTCGCTGTATCTCTAGACTAAACCACATTAAAAGCCATTAACACACCGTGATTCTTGATTAGCTTGACCTTTGGTAAAGTCTTGCTTCGGTGAAAGCAAAATATAAAGGGCCGTTGGACTTTGCAGCATAAGGGACCATAGGTCAGCAGGCCTGGATTGCCCACTGCGGATCCAGGAACCCTGCCTGTAGAGGGAGCCACCGAGCCCGGCCCCTGCCCATCCCCGAAGACTGGAGATCTGGAGACGAAGGATGCCAGGCAAAGGACTGGTAAGAACTACTGGGGGTCTCAAGGTCAGCTGTGGGAGGCTCCCCCCCGGGGCACAAAGACTGAAGGTGGCTGAACGACTGGATGGTACCCAGGACCATCTGGATGAAGGAGACGGCTGCAACGGACCTTTAGGGCTAGCTGTTGTTGGGACTGGAAACGGCACCAAAACTTGGCCACTCTTACATATGGATCCAGTGTGCTGTTTCAATGCATTCGGTACTTCATCGAAGATTGTACTTATCTTACAGATCTGTGTGCATAAAAGGATCTCACTGTACCTTGGTACGTGTGATACTAAAGAACAATTGAACCATTGAATTTATACAGTCATAGAATCATCGAGCTATACTACCTAGACCCTCTCTAGTTGCTAAAAGGACGGTTCTGTTGCCTGAGAACAGCTGGGAAGAATCTGTCTCTGAATATGGACGTACAGTGCTTTCAGAAAGAATTCAGACCCCTTCACTTTTTCCACATTTTGTTACGTTACAGCCTTATTCTAAATTGGATTACATTCTTTTTTTGAAAATCATCAATCTACACATAATACCCCATAATAAAAAAGCAACAGCAGGTTTTTAGAAATTTTTGCAAAGTAATTAAAAATAAATAACTGAAATATCACATTTATGTGGATTGGAGGATAGCTAATGTTATCCCACTTCAAGAAAGGAGCAAGAGAGAAAGCGGGGAATTACAGACCAGTTAGCCTGACTTCGGTGGTGGGAAAGATACTGGAGTCAATTATTAAAGAGGTAATAATGGGACATTTGGATAGCAGTAAAAGGATTAGTCCAAGTCAACATGGATTTATGAAAGGGAAATCATGCTTGACTAATCTTCTGGAATTTCTTGAGGATGTGACAAGTAAAATAGATGAAGGGGTGCCAGTGGATGTAGTGTATCTAGACTTTCAGAAAGCCTTTGATAAGGTCCCGCACGGGAGACTGGTGCCTAAAATTAGAGCACATGGTATTGGTGGTAGGGTGTTGACATGGATAGAAAATTGGTTGGCAGACCGGAAGCAAAGAGTAGGAGTGAACGGGTCCTTTTCTGAATGGCAGGCAGTGGTGAGTGGTGCCGCAAGGCTCGGTGTTGGGGCTGCAACTGTTCACCATATATAATGATTTGGAAGAGGGAATTAGGAGCAACGTTAGCTAGTTTGCGGATGGCACAAAGCTGGGTGGCAGTGTGAACTGTGAAGAGGATGTTAGAAGGTTGCAGGGTGACCTGGACAGGTTGAGTGAGTGGGCAGATGTGTGGCAGATGCAGTATAATATAGATAAATGTGAGGTTATCCACTTTGGCGGCAAAAACAAGGGGGCAGATTTTTATCTCAATGGGGTTAGGTTAGGTAAGGGGGAGGTACAGCGAGACCTGGGTGTCCTTGTACACCGGTCACTGAAAGTTGGTGCGCAGGTACAGCAGACAGTGAAGAAAGCTAATGGAACGTTGGCCATAACAAGAGGATTTCAGTATAGGAGTAAAGAGGTTCTTCTGCAGTTGTATAGGGCTCTGATGAGACCACATCTGGAGTATTGTGTACAGTTTTGGTCTCCTAATTTGAGGAAGGATATCCTTGTGATTGAGGCAGTGCACCGTAGGTTCACGAGATTGATCCCTGGGATGGCGGAACTGTCATATGAGGAAAGATTGAAAAGACTAGGCTTGTATTCACTGGAGTTTAAAAGAATGAGGGGTGATCATATAGAAACATGTAAAATTATAAAAGGACTGGACAAGCTAGATGCAGGAAAAATGTTCCCAATGTTGGGCGAGACCAGAACCAGGGGCCACAGTCTTAGAATAATGGGGAGATCATTTAAGACTGATGTGAGAAAAAACGTTTTCACCCAGAGAGTTGTGAATTTATGGAATTCCCTGCCGCAGAGGGCAGTGGAGGCCAAATCACTGGATGGATTTAAGAGAGAGTTAGATAGAGCTCTAGGGGCTAGTGGAGTCAGGGGATATGGGGAGAAGGCAGGCACGGGTTATTGATAGCGGACAATCAGCCATGATCACAATGAATGGCGGTGCTGCCTCGAAGGGCCGAATGGCCTCCTCCTGCACCTCCTCCTGAGTGAGAGAGAGAATGTGAGTGCAGGAGTGCGAGAGAGAATGAGAGAGAGAGAGAATGAGAGAGAGAATGTGAGAGAAGGAGTGCGAGAGAGTGAGAGAGAGAGGGTCTGAATACTTATGTAAATGTGATTTTCCAGTTATTTCTTTTTAATTACTTTGCACCTGTTTTCCCTTCTTTATTATGAGGTATTGTGTGTAGATTGATAATAAAAAAATGAATTTAATTTTAGAATAAGGCTGTAACGTAACACAATGTGGAAAATGTGAAGGGGTTTCTGAATGCACTGTCTGCATTTTCTGACTTTTGAACCATTGGTTCTCGGTGGCGCGGCTTGTCCCTTCGGCCCGACCACCGGGACTCCGACCTCAAGACTCCGACCACCAGAGAGAGAGAGAAGGGGAGAGAGAGAGAGAGAGGGAATGTGTGTGTGTGTGAGAGAGAGAGAGAGAGAGAGAGAGAGAGAGAGAGAGAGAGAGAGAGAGAGAGAGAGAGAGAATGTGCGTGAGAGAGAACGTGAGAGAGAGGGGATGTGAGAGAGAGAGAGAGTGTGAGTGCGAGAGAGAGTGCGAGGGAGAATGTGAAAGAGTGAGAGAGAGAATGTGAGAGAGAGGGAATGTGTGAGAGAGAGAGTGAGAGAGAGAATGTGAGTGCAGGAGTGCGAGAGAGAATGAGAGAGAGAGAGAATGAGAGAGAGAATGTGAGAGAAGGAGTGCGAGAGAGTGAGAGAGAGAATGTGAGAGAGAGTGAGAGAGAATGTGAGAGTGCAGGAGTGTGAGAGAGAATGAGAGAGAGAATGTGAGAGTGAATATGAGAGAGAGAGAGAGAAAATGTGAGAGAAGGAGTGCGAGAGAGTGAGAGAGAGAATGTGAGAGAGAATGTGAGAGTGAGATAGAATGTAAGAGAGTTAGAATGTGAGAGAGTGAGAGAGAATGTGAGAATGCAAGAGAGAATGTGAGAATGCAAGAGAGAATGTGAGAATGCGAGAGAGAATGAGAGAATGTGAGAGAGAGTGAGAGAGAGAATGTGAGAGAGAATGTGAGAGAGAATGTGAGAGAGAATGTGAGAGAGAGTGAGAGAGAATGTGAGAGAGAATGTGAGAAAGAGTGAGAGAGAATGTGAGAAAGAGTGAGAGAGAATGTGAGATAAAATGTGAGAGAGAGAGAATGTGAGAGAGAGAGAGAGAGAGAGAGAGTGAGAGAGAGAATGTGAGAGAGAGTGAGAAAGAGAATGTGAGAAAGATTGAGAAAGAATGAGAGAGAGAATGAGAGAGAGAATGAGAGAGAGAGTGTGAGAGAGTGTGAGAGAGAGTGTGAGAGAGAGTGCGAGAGAGAGTGCGAGAGAGAGTGCGAGAGAGAGTGTGAGAGAGAGTGTGAGAGAGAGTGTGAGAGAGAGTGTGCGAGAGAGTGCGAGAGAGTGTGAGAGAGTGTGTGAGAGAGAGTGTGAGAGAGAGAATGTGAGAGAGAATGAGAGAAAATGTGAGAGAGTGAGAGAGAGAATGTGAGAGAGAGTGGATATGACTGAGTCAGTGACTCCACTGAAGTAGCCAAATCTCTAACCTTCACTCCTGTGCCCCGAAGCTTTGATTGTGGGCGAGAAGGTGACTAGGGTGTTCAATTCTCTGCAATGTGAAACAATTTATCGGCAAAATTGCACAATATGTCTGATGCATTTTCCAATCCTTTTTATTTATTTTCCAGGTTCAGGACAGAGCACATAAATTTCCTGAATTATTTTTCTCCAAAGCCCTCTTATAGAATTTACTGCTCTAACCAACATCCCGATTCAATCAGGATTCAATCGAATCATCTCTCTCACTCAGTGACTTTACTGCTGCTCATTTGTTTGGTCTGCTTCCTTCACTTGCTGTTTGCTGGCATTTAATCACTTGCCAGCTGGGAGAGAAACCATTTGGCCCATCGTCCCTGCCAGCTCTTTGACAAAGCATTTGAATACCCCTCCCCCTCCTGCTAATTTCCACAGGCCTCATCCTTAGACTTTGAACAACCAAATTTGAGCAGAAATCTTGAATAACATTTCTCTCTGTAAAAGTATGAAATGTCATCTCTTTCCCAAATCTTTCTTAATCTTTCTCTTTCTCTTGCTGTATCTCTCCTTCTTTTGCTTTCATTAATTCTATTCTGTTTACCTCTCGCTCTTGTTATCTTTCTCACTAGTCTTTCCCCTTTTCTTTTCACCTCTCACATTCTCTCTCTCACATTATTTTTCTCACACTCATTCTGTCACACTCTCTCTCTCTTTCTCACACTTCCCTTTCTCACATTCTCTCACACATTCTCTCCCACATGTTCACCAACATTTCCTCACATTTTCTCCCTCACATCCTCACTCTTACATTCTCTCTTTCTCTCTCTCTCTCTCTCTCTCTCTCTCTCTCGCTCTCTCTCTCACATTTTCTTCCTCACATTCCCTCTCTCCCTCTCTCCCTTTCACATTTTCTCTCTCATATTCCCTCCCTCACTCTCCCTCACATTCTCCCTCTCTCACAATCTCCCTTTCATTGCCATGGACAGCTATGGAGGTCATCTTTGTTGACACATCCATGTTAAGGGTGTCCAGTTCCTAGTACTCCACATTGTATCCCTCTTGAGATCACACCTTCCCTCGACAACAATGGGCCCACCAGGGCACCTCCCTGCCTGGCCCTGATTAGTCCTGGTCTTTTTTCCAGCTACCCCAACCCCCCACCCCCCTAAGAAAGACTGGATAGACTCGGTTTATACTCTCTAGAATTTAGGAGATTGAGAGGGGATCTTATAGAAACTTACAAAATTCTTAAGGGGTTGGACAGGCTAGATGCAGGAAGATTGTTCCCGATGTTGGGGAGGTCCAGGACAAGGGTCACAGCTTAAGGATAAGGGAGAAATCCTTTAGGACCGAGATGAGAAGGACTTTTTTCACACACAGAGTGGTGGGTCTCTGGAACTCTCTGCCACAGAGGGTAGTGGAGGCCAGTCCATTGGCTATATTTAAGAGGGAGTTAGATGTGGCCCTTGTGGCTAAGGGGATCAGAGGGTGTGGAGAGAAGGCAGGTACGGGATACTGAGTTGGATGATCAGCCATGATCATATTGAATGGCGGTGCAGGCTCAAAGGGGCGAATGGCCTACTCCTGCACCTAATTTCTATGTTTCTATGTTTAAGTCAGAAGCAGGGTCCCAACCCAAAACGTCACCTGCCCTTTTTCTCCGGAGATGCTGCCTGGCCAGCTGAGTTGCCCCAGCACTTTGTATCTATCTTTGTTCTCCACTCAACCTCCTCTGTTGGTACATGTGACAATAATGTGCCATTGAATCGTTAAAACCATGTGATCCTTCAATGTCATGCTTCCAGTGGGTGTTGTGAGATCAAACTGAAGCCTATGCAGATGGACACAAAGTGCTGGAGTGACCAAGAGGGTCAGGCAGCATCTCTGGAGAACATGAATAGGTGATGATTCGGGTCGGGACCCTTCGTCAGACTGAGTCCGAAGCAGGGTCCCAAACCGAAACATCACCTGTCCTTTTTCTCCAGAGATGCTGCCTGACCCGCTGAGTTACTCAGCACTTTGTGTTTATCTTTGTTCTCCACTCACTCTTCTCTGTCCCAAGGAAAGCAAACCCCTCCTCCAAACTCTCCTTGTAACCGAGACAGACCGAAAAAATATATATATATAAACAGTTGCAATGAATATTATTCCATATCGTTCTCGAAAATGTTTGTTCCTAATGAATCATCAGAAGCAGCATAATGAAAATGCAGCAATGTCAATTATCTTGTAATCAGGGCTTATTAAAATATATTTTTTAATTCAGTGTAATACCTTCTTATCCCAAAACCACAGATGACTCATTTATCTTAATGGAGTCAATAGCAGTTTCAAAATGTGTATGGACATCAATTTGATTTGTTCACTGTTTGTTCACTGTAAATATTTGGTTGATCTGGATTAGACTGTGTAATCTCATTTTTATGTATTAACAATTGATTTACTTTAAAATATTGCTGGCAAGAGCAGCACGTAATCCTTGCACCCGGTTTGTTTGTGAGTCAGAAATGGCTTCTGACCACCTTTGGTTTGTCGTGAAAATATTGCTGATGTTGTTAGAACATAGAACAGTACAGCACAGGAACTGGCCCTTCAGCCCACAATGTCCGTACCGAACATGATGCCAAAACCAACTCTTATATGCCTACACATAATCCCTAATCCTCCATTCCATGCATATCCATGTGCTTAGCAGTTTGAAATAGAATACCGACCCAAAATGTCACTCATCCTTTTTCTCCAGAGCTGTTTGACCAGGTGAGTTACTCCAGCACTTTGTGTCTACCTTTGGTATAAACTAGTATCTAGAGGTATGAAAAGGTTCAGAACAAATCGGAGCGGGCAGTGATGGCCAAGGAGCCCACAATGGTCCATTGTTGGCTGTGGAAGAAGTGATACCGAAGGGGTACGAACAGTGAAACGAGCAGGACAACTAGGGTGGGAGAGGGACAGAGAGATAGACAATGCAAGGGTGTTGGTTTATGTCAGCTAAAACTTGCCAAGCAGCATATTAGGACATCCCTTGAATTTAAAAAGGCTGCACACTGGTCCTATGCAAAATTAAAAAGAACATTAATAATTTATACTATTATTTTAAAAGTCAGGACATGAAGAGTTACGCAAACTATATTTGCAATAAAGATTTGAAATATTTGCAATGCTCTAAGTTGATTGTAGAGATTAGAAATTAATGTATAGTTATTATTCTCCCTTCAGAGCTTAAGAACAACAGCAGCACATTGGTGCAGTGGTAGAGTTGCTGCCTTACAGCGCCAGAGACCCGAGTTCATCCCAAAGATGTGTGGATTTGTTAGTTAATTTTGTTTAGTTCAGAGATACAGCATGAAAACAGGCCCTGCGCCCCCCCCCCCCCCCCCCCCCCCCCCCCCAGTCCTTGCCAACCAACAATCACCCCTACACTAGTTCTATCCAACACACTAAGGACAAGTTACAGAGCCAATTAACCTTTGGAGCGTGAGAGGAATCCGGAGCACCTGAAGAAAACCCACATGTTTACAGAGAGAACGTACAAACTCAGCACTGACAGCACCTGTCGTCAGGATCGAACCCAGGTCCCTGGCGCTGTGAGGCAGCAACTCTACGGGATGTGCGACTGTACCACCACTGGCCTCCGTAAATTGTTTTCTATTGTGTTGGCAGTGAATGAGGAGGTGCGATAACATTAAACTAATTTGAATGGGTGATCGATAGTTGGCGAAGAAGGGCCTGTTTCCAAGTTGGATCAATCAATCCATCAATCAATCCATCAATCAATCAAATGACTATCTTTCCTCAACTCTCTGGAGTAGGGAACAAAACAAATTCTGTCTTAAATGGGTCCCATTTCCCCATGATCATCCTCTCAGTACTCATCTTGCCCAGCCACTTTCAATCTGATGTGTTTCAATAAGATCGCCTTAGATCCTCATGAATATTTCTCAATTTTACTTCGGAGTCACGTGAGTGACTACGTGAAGACCCCGCCAGCACGCAAGCGCGACATATCGTCGAACGCGTTGCGAAGCGACAGGCAGGAGGAGCGCCGCTCCTCCAGCCTACGTTTAAAAACGGCCCACAGGTAAGTACTTACCATTCCTGAGGTCGTTGTCGGCTCTGTATTGTTTTTATTACAGAGCGCACCAACATGGAGTCCAGGACAAAGTCCAAACGAGCCGCTGCCAAAATTGCTGCTGAGGACCGCGAAGGAGGTAGCCAGCAGCGGTCGAGTTCTCCAGAGCTGCTGATTCAAACTGCAGCCCTCGACTTCACGCCGCTACAGCCCGCAGGGGCTCCTCGGTCGGGCGGCAAAACCACCCGGAAGTCGGGCAGGTCCGCTGACTCAGCTGAGTCCGGGCTGGAGGACACCCCGCCCGCGGGAAGCGACAGCGGTTGACTATCCCGAATGGAGCGGATGGTGGAGCAGTTGCTCCAACGTGACCTGCTGCAGCAGGGGTATGGTCACAGTGGGTCTCTTAGCAGACCCACGGCAGCATCCTTTTCAGGACTGCCAAATGTCTCACCCTCCTTGCAGGGGAGCATGAGGAGTCAGTACTGGGCTGACTCTGAAGAGGGGAGTGTGGCTGAAGATACACCTATGCTAGGGGTGCCAGAAGAGGAGCTATTGGGAATGGTCACGAAATTTGCGATGCCTACCCAAAAAGGGCTGTCGTTGCATCCAAAGTTGGCAGCCAGTACATGGCAACAAACCAACTTCAAGAACAAGCCATTAATGACACGGCAGCCAAATACTTAGCTCCGGAGAATTGTGTCTCCCTCAACGTGCCTGCTGTTAACAACCCCATTTGGGATAACATGCGCCCTGGCATCAGGAGCCAGGAAGTGAAACTCCAGAAGATCCTTAAACTACTGGCTGCTGGAATTACAACCGTTGCCAGATCAGTGGACGGAGTGGAAATGCTGGAAGAGCTACAGGATGCTCTAGTTCTCCTATGTAACTCTCAGTATGAGATAAACAGTTAAAGGAAGAGTGTCATCTGGCCTGCACTGAACCTCAAGTTCGCGGGGTTGAGCAGACCCAGCAGTGCACAGCCGCCAACATTACTATTCGGGGACAACCTGCCTAAACAGGTAAAAGACTTGATGAAGAGGCAAAGGCAATAGGCATGATTAAAGTGCCGGCTGCCTCCAAGTCCTCATACCCGCGGCGACAGCACCCCTATGCATCCACCAGCAGACCACGCTACAGCGGCGACAGAACACCTGCTGGTGAAAGCTCGAAGGCTGTCCAACCTGCTCAATGGTCTTTTTTAGACCATGGCCCAGCACGGCCTTCTTGGAAGATGCGAAACACCACAGCGCCTCCACATCCCAAGAAACAAGGACAGAAGCAACCAACGCAGCACTGCCGGTAACCATGGAGGTAGGTGGGTCTGGTTGCCTCAGGAACATCGCATGTTTAAACTCCTCACGGGTTGGGGGACGGTTGCACTTGTTTCAGGATGCATGGAGTACATTAACCTCTGATCCTTTCATACTGCAAAGTATTCAGGGATGCAAAATTGAATTTGTTCACAAACTCCCTTCCCCTGTTCAGCGTACACCCAGTGGAAAGTTTGTACTTACACAAAAAGAAAAGACAGAAGGTCATGCTGAACTCTTAAGACTACATTCAAAAGGGGCAATTGAGAAAACCAAAAGTGAGTCTCATGAGTTTGCATCGAACATTTTCACTAAAAATAAAAAAGACGGTGGACGCCGCATCATTATTGATTTGACAGAACTGAATACTTTCGTGCAGTATGCCCACTTCAAAATGGAAACCTTTGTCACTGCCAAACAACTAGTTTCCAAGAGGTACTTCATGGCTTGCATCGACCTAAAGAATGCATACTATTCAGTACCAATAGACAAGGATCATCGCAGATATTTGAAATTTGTCTGGATGGGGCAGCTTTGGCATTATAAAGTGCTGCCTAATGGATTATCATCAGCACCCAGACTGTTTGCCAAATTATTAAAACCAGCTTTAGCGTGTCTCAGAAAACAAAAACATATTGTTATGGCTTACCTCGATGACATTTTAATCGTGGGGAAAACCTTGGAGTTGGCCAAATTGGCTGTCTCACTGAGCACTTATTTCAAAAGCTGGGATTTATCATCCATCCAGATAAATCAAAATTGATGTCTTCTACCACTATGGACTATTTGGGATTCACAATTGACTCTGTTCATATGTCTGTCTCTTTGCCACCGAACAAAGCATCAGACTTGATAGAAGCATGCAACAGCCTTACTGGCATCAGGAAACCGTCTATTCGGCAAGTAGCTGCTTCCCAGCCACACAATTTGGCCCACTACATTACCAAAACCTACAAAGGGCAAAAATAGCAGCACTCAAGCACCATGCGGGCCATTTTGACCGGCCAATGCAATTACCAGGGAAAGCAAAATTGGAATTACAATGGTGGATAGACAATGCACGACATTGCTCTAACCCCATCACAAACACAAATCCCTCGGTTATACAACAAACTGATGCCAGCGCACAAGGCTGGGGAGCAATTAATACCAGCTCCAGTTGCGGTGGTAGATGGAATGCACATGAATTAACCCTACTTCCGGCACTGGGAATTAATTATCTAGAAATGCTGGGAGCATTTCATGGACTCCGGGCTTACTGTTCGGAAATGCACCATCTGCACGTACGCTTACAAATTCATAATACCACTGTGGTGGATTATATCAATCATATGGGTGGAATAAAGTCGATATCCTGTGACGAATTGGTCAATACAATCTGGCACTAGTGCCTAGAAAGGAGCATTTGGATATCAGCCACTTACCTTCCAGGTAGGCTAAATACAGTGGCGGACACCAGGTCACGCAAATTTAATGACAACACCGAATGGATGCTGGACCGCAAAGTGTTTTGCAGATATTGTAGATCGGTATGGAACACCTGATATCAAGCTTTTTGTATCCAGACTTAATCACTAACTATCAACATGCGTTGCATGGGAGCCAGACTCTGGGGCAGTAGCGATGGACGGTTTCTCGCTACACTGGGGGAATTTGTTTTTCTATGCATTTCCCCCCTTCTGCCTCACCAGTCGGGTCTTGCAAAAAATTAGACAAGACTCCGCATCGGGTATTCTGGTTGTGCCCGACTGGCCTACTCAACCATGGTTCCCTGTGGTATAGAATCATGGAAAATCGGTGCAGGAGTAGGCCATTCGGCCCTTCAAGCCTGCACCGCCATTCAATATGATCATGGCTGATTATCCAGCTCAGTATCCTGTACCTGCCTTCTCTCCATACCCCCTGATCCCTTTAGCCACAAGGGCCACATCTAACTCCCTCTTAAATGTAGCCAATGAACTGGCCTCAACTACCTTCTGTGGCAGAGAATTCCACAGACTCACCACTCTCTGTGTGAAAAATGATCTTCTCATCTCGGTCATAAAAGACTTCCCCCTTATGCTTAAACTGTGACCCTAAAAACAGTTCCTTTCACAGCGTGTGGAGAGTTTGTGTCGGGTAAAGTTGTGGGGAGGGCACGAGTGTTGAGAAGGAGGGTGTCGGGGATAATGCCAGAAACTTACTCACTCACCGCTGCCGCAGCTCTCCGGACACAAAGCCCCCGCACTGTAGCTGGGGATAGAAGCAGCTCGGGTAGCTACGAGCGGCCGCCGGTACCCGACAGCAGAACTGGCAGCCACTTCTGCACCTTCTGCCGGCCCGCTCACCTCTGGCAGTGCTCTCCGTCGCAACACCTGTCACCTGCTGTTCGCCGATTTCGCTCATGTCAGCGGCTTCCTGTAAATCCTTAAATTCCCACAGCCGAGTAACCTCAATCGCGCTGTCGGAATTTAAGGACATGAGTGAGGCCAGCGAGCGGCAGGAGAGTGGTTTGTAGACGGAGAGCTGCCAGAGGTGAGCGGGGACTGGCAGAAGGAGCTAAGGTGTTGGCTGGTTCCGCTGTCCGGCCCGGCGGCCGCTCAGCCACCCGAGCTACTTCTTCCCCCCCCCCCCCCGGCCTCAATGCGGTGGCATTCCACGCCTCCGTGCAAGGAGCGTCGCAAGTGGCATTATCCCAATCCCCTCATTCATAACATTCGTGCCCTCCCCGCAACTTTACCCTGGGCCAGACTCCCCGAACACTGTGAAAGGAGCTCTCTCCCCCTCCCCCCCCGCCCACACCCCGGGAAATACAGTATTTAAAAACATAAACACAAAATGTACTTACCACATTATTGGTACACAAGCTCCATTCTTCTCTCTTTGTTACCTAACATACACTTAAAATATTGACAAACCATATTTGAAAACCCCGCCAAGAAACTTGCTCTGCGCATGCGCAGTAGACCGATGCGCATGCGCAGTGCTGCAAAGGCAGAATTTCTGCTGCCTTCAGCCCCGATTATCATTGACGGCTTCAGGCAGCGCTGACGGCACGTGGGTTGCACAGAGCTTCCCGTGTTACAAGCGCTGTGGATGAAAGGCATGGAGAATTATGACTACCTAAGAGATTGATCTCTTACATAGGCATAATTCTCCCATGCATTTACTATTTATATTTAGTTATTACCATGTTATAATTTTAGTCAGGGTAGGCAGTGCCTACCTTGCCTACCCTGACGGCACGCGCCTGGTTCTAATGGACCACATCCTGCCAATGGCAGGTTGGACAAATGAGAAAACCTTTGAGCGGTTTTATAATAAACCCGTGGCCGCGCCTGAGACGTTTGCCGACAGTATATTAAGTTCTGTATTATAATTTCCCCGATGTAGGTGTATTATTATTTGGTATTATTTGTTAAATAAATACCCTTTTGTTTTTCAGCACAGTTTCATGTCTGAAATACATTAACATACTTCCTCCATTTGTCATTATGGCAGTGTGTGAGCATGGACTTGTTCCAGGGCATGAAATCACAGAACTTTGAAATCTTCACGTAGTCACTCACGTGACTCCGAAATAAAATAGTAAGATTAAATGAGAACTAACCAGTTTGAAGTTTGATCTTTATTTTATGAGGAGTTACGATGAGGGATTACATGCCCTCCGCTCCAAAATCCCCTATCATAAAGATCAACTGGTATGCTAGTTCTCTTATCTCACTATGTTAGTCAACTCTGTTATCTGTGATTTCACACCGCTACTTTGAAGAATGTCGTGCATGCGTGCTGGCGGGGTCTTCACGTAATCCCTCATCGTTACTCCTCATAAAATAAAGATCAAACTTCAAACTGGTAAGTTCTCATTTAATCTTACCATTTTCCATATTTC
Source organism: Okamejei kenojei (assembly GCA_035221665.1). Taxonomy (NCBI): domain Eukaryota; kingdom Metazoa; phylum Chordata; class Chondrichthyes; order Rajiformes; family Rajidae; genus Okamejei; species Okamejei kenojei. The sequence continues at coordinate 33,407,067 of CM069134.1, forward strand.
CATATGGTCAGGCAGTTCAGGCGATTAACTAATTGAATTAATCTTGAACTAATTTTAAGGTGAGGGGGTTAAGATTTCATAGGAATATGAGGGGTAACATTTTCAAGTAAAGGGTGGTGGGTGTATGGAACGAGTTGCCAGGGGAGGTAGATGAGGCAGGGACTATGTTTAAGAAGCAATTTGACAGGTACATGGATAGGACAGGTTTAGAGGGATATGGGCCAAACGCAGGCCAGTGGAACTACTGTAGATGAGATGTTGGTTGGTGTGGGCAAGTTGGGCTGAAGGGCCTTTTTCCACAAGGTATGACTCTATGACTCTATGCCTCGAGGAAATCACAATGACTAAAACAAAATGTAAAACATTTTCCCCCTCATGCACATTGCCTTCTTTCCATAACCTTTGCCACCCTTCAACATATAAGATCAACACATGCTTTAATGACACATGCGGCATCACAGCTAGACAGGGTGGTCAGATAGCCCTTTGGCACATAGGCCATTTGTCAGAGTGTAAAGTATAGTTATTTGGGAAATCATGTTACAATTATATATAAGACATTGGTGAGGCCACATTTATAGTATTGTGTTCAGTTCTGGTCACCATATTACAGGGAACATGTTGACAAGCTGGAAAGGGTGTAGAGATGATTTACTAGGATGTTGCCAGGACTCGAGGGCCTGAGCAATAGGGAGAGATTGGGCAGGCTAGGACTTTATTCCTTGCAGCGCAGGAGAATGAGGGGAGATGAGATCGTGTTGAGGTGTACAAAAATCATGAGAGGAATAAATCAGGTAGATGCATAGAGTCTCTTGCCCAGAATAGGGGAATCGAGAACCAGAGGACATACAGTAGGTTTAAGGTGAGGGGTTAGTAAGGAAGTCAAAGGTTACGGGGAGAAGGGGGGTGAGAGGGGAAAGTGGGACAGGCAAGGCGTGCACATTGATCAGCTGGAGTGGAGTGCTTTGGCACTTTGCATTCACCACGAGGCAGAGTAGACTCGTTTAACTTGGCATCATGTTCAGCACAGACATTGCGGGCCGAAGGTTCTGTTCCTGCGCTGTACTGCTCTACGTTCTAATTCACGGCTTGCTGTGCTTTGAACTGGCGTGTTGGCAGCGTGCCATGGGATTTCCAAATTGTCATGCCATGATAACCCATTAAGGTAATGATTTGAGTGATCCATAGGATGTGATAAAGGAGAAATATTGTGTAATTGCTGTGATTTTAATTGTGATACCCACTGCTGATTCCTCCTAGACTTTATTTCCCATTAAATACCTTTTCATTAATTGTTAAGGCAGATCATCCTTAACGTATATAGGCACACAGTTTTTGTTTTATCTTCCGTGTCAAATACCAAGTCTTTGATAGTCTGCTTCTTGGGATATATCTTAATACCCACTGTTCTGGTAAATCCCTCTCTCTAATCCTACCCGCTTTCAAAACACCAGCTCGGAGGGAATTGCTTAAGGTCGGCTCTGCTTCTTAATAGTAAGATTAAATGAGAACTTACCAGTTTGAAGTTTGATCTTTATTTTGTGAGGAGTTGCGATGAGGGATTTCGTGAAGACCCCGCCAGCACACATGCGCGACATTCTTCAAAGCAGCGGTATGGAATCACAGAATTAAACACAATGACTAATATAGTAAGATTGAAGAGACTCTAATTACCAGTTGACCTTATAATAGAGGGTTGGGAGCGGAGGGCACGAAATCCCTCATCGCAACTCCTCACAAAATAAAGATCAAACTTCAAACTGGTAAGTTCTCGTTTAATCTTACTATTTCATTTCGGAGTCACGTGAGTGACTTTGTGAAGATTTCAAAGCTCTGAGATTACATGCCCTGGATCATGTCCATGCTCACACACTGCCGCAATTCTGATGGAAGGAGTATGTTAACGTAATTCAGACTTGGCAAGCTGAAAAATAAAGTAGTATTTATTCACACAAATCAAAACCCCTCATTCGGGGATAAACGTTGATGGGTGACCAGTACTCAACACTGTCTCCGCAAACATAGCAGGAGCGGGCACAGGTTTATTGTAAAACCGCTGGAACGTAGCCTAGCTAGCCCAGCCCGCTGTAGCGAGGATATGGTCCATGGGAACCTCCATGGTCCTCGCCGCTGATGTGGATGCAGCCCTGGTAGAATGGGATTTAATGATATTAGTATCAATACCTGCTGCATCCAATACCACCCTGAGCCACCTGGAGATCGTCTGCACCATCACCCTGTCATGGGGTTTCTTATGGCTGATCAGCAGTCCTTTCTCCATTTTCCTAATGGCGTGCGTCACTTGTATATAGTGACGAATGTAGGTGGCTATGCAGAGCCTCACATCAACGGGGTATGCTGGAAATATTAATTGCAGCCCTGTAGTCCCAGGTCTGTGCTGCTTGAGTAACTCATCAATAAAGAAGGTTACTCTCTCAGGGGTTGAGACCATGTTATCCAATTATCTTTTGTAACGTCTGAACACGCTGAGCCGATGTTAGCGCCATTAACATCACCATCTTCAGGGTGACTTTATCCAGCGGTAGTCCATTCATTGGCGACCAACTCCTGAGCAGGGTCAATACTACCCCTATGTCCCAGGTGATGTTGTATCGTGGTCGGGGAGGGTTCAAATTGAAGATACCCCTCATCAATTTGGACACAAGCTGGTGAGATCCTACTCCTATGCAAAGGTAGGATGACAGTGCGCTCCTGGCACTGTTGATGACGCTGTAGCTGAGGTCCTCATCATGGTGCAGCCCCGCGAGGAATTCCAGCACACGGGGAATCGTGGCAGAGTCATACGTGATGTTAATCCGGCTGCAGTAGGCCTCCCATTTCCTGATTTGGGTGAGGTACTGTCGTCTAGTGGATACTCTGCACGACGCTGCAATGGTGTCCATGGTCCTAGATGTTAGTCCATATTGCAGGAGTGGCCTCTTCAGAACCTGCAGGCCAACAGGTTCAGATGACCATGGCACAGATGGGATTCCCCTGTAGTTGGGTTAGTCACCAAATCCAGGCATCTGTTAATATGTGCCCATGGTTCTATGATCATCTCTAGGACCACCGGATACCATGGTTGTGTAGGCCAGTCGGGTATTATTAAACTGCCTGTAGCAGAATCTGATTTTATTTTCTGCAACACCCGACTGATGAGGCAAAATGGAGGAAATGCATAGAAAAACCATTTCCCCCAGTGCAGCGAGAAAGCATCCATCGCTGCTGCCCTAGGATCTGGTTCCCAAGATACATATGTTGGTATCTGATGGTTCAATCTGGACGCCAAAAGGTCGCTATCTGGTGTCCCAAATTTGGCGATAGTTTTAGCAAATATTTGGGGATTCAACATCCACTCAATGTTATCATTGAACACTCGTGACCTGGTGTCCACCACTGTATTGAGCTTACCTGGAAGGTAGGTAGCTGATATCCAAATATTTCTGTCTATGCACCAGAGCCAGATTGAATTTGCCAATTCATCACAAGATATTGACTTGATACCACCCATATGATTTTAATATGCCACCACAGTGGCGTTATCTATTTGAAGACGGACATACGTATGACGTAAATTCATGCAATAGGCTCGTAGTCCGTGAAATGCTCCTAGCATCTCCAAATAGTTTATCCCTTGTGATAATAGAAGGGTAGACTCGTGTAAATAGAAACATAGAAACATAGAAATTAGGTGCAGGAGCAGGCCATTCGGCCCTTCGAGCCTGCACCGCCATTCAATATCATCATGGCTGATCATCCAACTCAATATCCTGTACCTGCCTTCTCTCCATACCCTCTGATCCCTTCAGCCACAAGGGCCACATCCAACTCCCTCTTAAATATGGCCAACGAACTGGCCTCAACTACCTTCTGTGGCAGAATTCCACAGATTCACCACTCTCTGTGTGAAAAACGATTTTCTCATCTCGGTCCTAAAAGACTTCCCCCTTATGCTTAAACTGTGACCCTTTGTCATGGACTTCCCCAACATCGGGAACAATCTTCCTGCATCTAGCCTGTCCAACCCCTTAAGAATTTTGTAAGTCTCTATGAGATCACCCCTCAATCTTCCAAATTCCAGCGAGTACAAGCCGAGTCTATCCTGTCTTTTTTCATATGGAAGTCATGCCATCCCAGGAATCAGTCTGGTGAACCTTTTCTGTACTCCCTCTATGGCAAGAATGTCTTTCCTCAGATTAGGAGACCAAAACTGTATGCAATACTCCAGGTGTGGCCTCACCAAGACCCTATACAACTGCAGTAGAACCTCCCTAATCTTGTACTCGAATCCTTTTGCTATGAATGCCAACATACCATTTGCTTTCTTCACAGCCTGCTGCACCTGCATGCCTACTTTCAATGACTGGTGTACCATGACACCCATGTCTCGCTGCATCTCCCCTTTCCCTAATCGGACACCATTCAAATAATAGTCTACCTTCCTGTTTTTGCCACCAAAGTGGATAACCTCACATTTATCCACATTATACTGCATCTGCCATGCATTTGCCCACTCACCCAGTCTATCCAAGTATTCTTGCAGCCTCCTAGCATCCTCCTCACAGCTAACACTGCCCCCCAGCTTCGTGTCATCCGCAAACTTCGAGATGTTGCATTTAATTCCCTCATCCAAATCATTAATGTATATTGTAAATAGCTGGGGTCCCAGCACTGAGCCTTGCGGCACCCCACTAGTCACTGTCTGCCATCCTGAAAAGAACCCGTTCACTCCTACTCTTTGCTTCCTGCCTGCCAGCCAGTTCTCTATCCACATCAATACTGAACCACCAATACCGTGTGCTTTAAGTTTGTATACCAATCTCTTGTGTGGGACCTTGTCGAAAGCCTTCTGAAAGTCCAGATACAACACATCCACTGCTTCTCCCTTATCCACTCTACTAGTTACATCCTCACAAAATTCAATAAGATTCGTCAGACATGATTTACCCTTCGTAAATCTATGCTGACTTTGTCCAATGATTTCACCACTTTCCAAATGCGCTGCTATCCCATCTTTAATAATTGATTCTAGCAGTTTCCCCACTACCGATGTTAGACTAACTGGTCTGTAATTCCCCGTTTTCTCTCTCTCTCTCCCTTTTTAAAAAGTGGGGTTTCATTAGCTACCCTCCAATCCTCAGGAACTACTCCAGAATCTAAAGAGTTTTGAAAAATTATCACTAAGGCATCTGCTATTTCTGGGGCTACTTCCTTAAGTACCCTGGGATGCAGCCTATCTGGCCCTGGGGATTTATCGGCCTTTAATCCATTCAATTTACCTAACACCACTTTCCGGCTAACCTGGATTTCACTCATTTCCTCCATCTCATTTGACCCGCGATCCCCTGCTATTTCCGGCAAATTATTTATGTCTTCCTTAGTGAAGACAGAACCAAAGTAGTTATTCAATTGGTCTGCCATGTCCTTGTTCCCCATGATCAATTCACCCGTTTCTGACTGCAAGGGACCTACATTTGTTTTAACTAATCTTTTGCGCTTCACATATCGATAAAAACTTTTGCAGTCAGTTTTTATGTTTCCTGCCAGTTTTCTTTCATACTCCATTTTCCCTTTCCTAATTAAGCCCTTTGTCCTCCTCTGATGGTCTCTGAATTTCTCCCAGTCCTCTGGTAGGCTTCTTTTTCTGGCTAATTTGTACGCTTCATCTTTTTCTTTGATACTATCCCTGATTTCCCTCGTTATCCACGGATGTGCCACCTTCCCTGATTTATTCTTTTGCCATACTGGGATGAACAATTGTTGTAGTTCATCCATGCAGTCTTTAAATGCTTTCCATTGCATATCCACCGTCAACCCTTCAAGAATCAATTGCCAGTCGATCTTGGCCAATTCACGTCTCATACCCTCAAAGTTACCTTTCTTTAAGTTCAAGACCCAAATCCCATCTACCGCCACAACTAGAAGTGGTGTCGGTAGCTCCCCAGCCTTGGGCGCTTGCGTCGGTTTGTACCACGACTGATGGGTTCGGTACAATAATGGGATTGAATGAGTCTCGAATAATATCAATCCACCATTGTAGCTCAACTTTTCCCTTGATTGGCAGCTGCATAATCCTGTCAAAATGTCCAGCATTTGTTTTTAATGCTGAAATTTTTGTTCTTTGCAAATTTTGATAGTGTAGAGGGCCAAATCGTGCAGCTGGAAATGCAGCTACTAATTTCCCAATTACCTTAGCAGCATGTCTGATTGTTGGTTTCCTGGCACAAACAAGTTTGTTACATGCTTCAATAACATCTATTACCTTGTTATCTGTGATGGTAACAATCATTTGATTGGTGTTAATTGTGAACCCCAGATAGTCCATGACCTTGAAGGGTAGAACTTAGATTTGTCTGGATGGATGACAAACCCTAACTTTTGAAACAATGTTTTAGTAGCTGTTACTGCTAAATTTGTTGACTCCATGGTCTTTCCTACAATCAAGATGTCGTCTAAATATGCCATGACAATATGGTTTTGTTTCCTCAGGGATGCCAATATTGGTTTCAAAATTTTTGTAAATAACCTAGGGGCTGTACTAAGCCCATTAGGTAGGGCTCTGTACTGCAATAGCTGATCCATCCACACAAACTTCAAGAACTTTTGGTGATGTTTCCATGTGGGATACTGAATAATATGCATCTTTTAAATCGATGCATGCCATAAAGCACCCTTTGGAAATCAGTGATTTAGCTGTTTCAAACGTGTCCATTTTAAAATGGGTATATGTTACAAAGGTATTAAAATGGGTTAAATCAATAATAATCCGACATCCACCATCTTTTTTAGTTTTGGTAAAGATGTTGGATACGAACTCAAGAGGTTCGTGGATCGTTTTCTCTATCACCCCTTTTGCATGTAGCCTCAAAATTTCCTCATGTCCTTCCGCTATTTCCTTATGGGAAAGTTTATGGTCTGGTACATGTTGAGGCGGGGGAAGTTGATCATTTATGAATTCAATTTCATGCCCCTGAATACTTTGTAAAATAAACAAGTCCGAAGTCATAGAGTTCCATGCATCCCAGAATAGACGTAACCTCCCACCATCTTGTGAGGTTAAACATGCAGCACTTGCATGAGAACTAGACCTCCTTACCTCCATGGTTACCAGCGGGGCCTGACGTTCTGGGCTTTGGTGTTCCGTTGTGTTGCTGGATTGTGGGGTTGGCACATCTTCCACGCTGGTCGCTGCTGGCCCTGCCCTAAAAAAGGCTTTTGTTGTTGGGGTGCGGCCGACGTGTAGGTCCTTGCTGGTCTTTCAGGTGGCCCCCGAGGTCTTACATATGGCGTTTGTCTGCGCGCTGCCGGCCTGCTGGAGGGAGGTGGTTTCATCAAACCAAGTGCCTTCGCCTCCTCGTCCAGGTCCTTGACCTGTTTAGGCAGGTCCTCACCGAATAGCTGTCTCGGTGGTGGCGTCGCAGATGCCTTGCACAACCCCGCGAATTTGGGGTTAAGAGTTGGCTTGATGGCGATTTTACGGAAAGCGTTGATTTCGTACTGTGTGTGTTACACAATAACACCAGAGCATCTTCCTGCTCCTCCGTCATCTCCATACCGTCAACCGATATGGCAAAGGCAGTAATTCCCGACGTTAGTAGTTTCAGGATCTTCTGTAATTTGAGTTCCTGTGCCCTTATTCCTGGGCTGATGTTGCCCCAGATGGGCGTGTTGACTGTTGGTTCATTCAATGATATACAGTTGTTCGGGGCCTTATACTTGTTTATACCCTCGGTTAGGACCTGATCCTGCAGCTGGTGTGTAGTAAGGAAGTCAATACTAGCCGCTAGCTTGTCCTGTAATGGATGTCCCGAGGGCTTGGGCTGGGCGAATTTGGAGACCACATCCAGCAGTTCCTCTTGGGGTTTCTCTGGTGCTGCAGGTCCCTCCGCCAAACCTTCTTCCATGTCACCCAGCTGCTGATCCCTGGCACTCCCCACCGATGATGGGGACATGCTAGGTGGCCCGGTAGCATGTCTCCTGGAGCTGGAGGACATCCAGTCCTGCTGCTGGAGATTCTGCTCCATCATGCGCTCCATCATGTGCTCCATACGGGCAATGCGACCGCCGCCGCTATCTGCGGACAACAGGTCGACTTCCTCAGGTTCTCCTGAACCACTGAGGCTTCTGCCATCGGCCCGCACCTCGTCGAGGTGATGACTAGGGTGCCTAGGCAGGATGTCGCTGCCTGCCGCTCCAGCGGGGCTTAGCGACTCCCGCGCTGACATGCCGCTGGTCCGCAGTCTTCCGGACGGTGGCGGCCCGCCTGTCTGGAAAGACATGAGCGGTGAGGAGTCGGTTGCAGCCACCGAAGCGGGGTGCACTGACGTCCGTGCGGGCTTGCCGCCTGTCCTCCCCGGGAAAAAGGCGACATTCGGTCATGTCCAGCCGTTAACGCGGGGTGTATCGGAAGTCCTGCAGCTGGAAGTTTTTCTTGAACTCCTATCCATCGTCCCTGTGAACAAAAAATTCAATTCACATGAACTAACCAACTCAAGGTTAGTTCCTCTTACCTGAGCGGTCCTTTTGAAGGGCTGGTGGAGGAGCGACTCCCCCCCCCCCCCCCCCAGCCGTCGACTGCAACTGCGAGCGATGATATGTCGCGCATGCGTGCTGGCGGGGTCTTCACGAAGTCACTCACGTGACACCAAAATGAAATCAGTTTTTTATTGTGAACATATACTAGAGAGGTGGTTTTCAGTGTTACACGTGTGTTAATTCGGCGACTGCAGTCTCAGACATTAATGTACTGACATTACTTGCCTTAAGCAATGCTAGCCCTTTAAGAAGGTTCCCAAGATATTTTACTAGTCTGTCGGAAGGAACTGCAGATGCTGGATTACACTGAAGATAGACACAAAATGCTGGAGTAACTCGGCGGGCCGGGCAGCATCTCTGGAGAGAAAGACTGGGTGACGTTTCTGGTCGAAGTCTGAAGAACGGTTTCGACCCGAAATTTCACTCATTCTGTCCCGCTGAGTAACTATAGCATTTTGTGTCTATATTTTACAAGTCTGTTGCATTTGCCAGAACCAAGGAAGTAGCAAGAATACCATTTGGACAGGTACATGTAGAATGGGGATGGTTCAGCGGTATATGGGCCAAACAAGGGGAGGTGGGACTGGTGTGGATGGGGCATCTGGGTTGGCATGGACAAGTTGGACCGAAGAGACTTTTTCCTTGCGGTATGAATCTATGACTTTATAAGTAAGGAACCAAGAACCCTGAATACATCAGATGCACACAGCAATCTTCTTCTTCTTCAGGGGTGGGAGATTGCAACCTTCACGTGGTCCGCCCTGTTTCAACGAATGCAATCAACCTGGCGTGCACAATCAAATAAGGTCAAATCGAACAAGTTGTCCCACAACTTTAGGCTGTGCACGCCATACGCAAGATGAAGAAGAAGAAGAAGAAGAGACCCACTGAGTCCGCACTGACCAGTGATTCCCGCACACTAACACTGTCCCACACACACTAGGACCAAGTTACAATTTTACCAGGCCAATTAACCTACAAACCTGTACGTCTTTGGAGTGTGGGAGGAAACTGGAGACCCCGAAGGAAAACCACGCAGGTCACGGGGAGAACGTACAAACTCTGTACAGACAAGCACCCATAGTCAGGATCGAATCCGGATCTCTGGCACTGTAAGGCAGCAAGTCTACCGCAGAGCCACCATGCCACCTGTTTAGAGGGATATGGGCCAAACGTGGGCAGGTGGGACTCGTGTGGATGGGCCATCTTGGTCGGCATGAGCTAGGTGGACCGAAGGGCCTGTTTCCATTCTGTTTGACTATGACTCGAAAAGCAAGGAACCAAGAACGCTGAGTATATTAGCAGCAGACTGCAGGACACCACTAGTGAGGAGCTGGCTAAAGTTGATTGGAAAGGGACCCTAGCAGGAATGATGATGGAGCAGCAAAAGCAGTAGTTACTGAGAGTAATTCAGAAGGTGCAGTATCTTTTCTTCCCAAAGAGGAAGAAAGATTATAAAGGGAGAATGAGGTGACCGCTGCTGGCAAAGACAGCATAAAATTAAAAGAGAAGGCAGATGATACTGCAAGGATTAGCAGTAAATAGGAGGATTGGGAAACTTTTAAAACCAACAGAAGGCAACTAAAAAAAGCAATAAGGGGAGAAAAGATGAAATATGAAGGTAAGCTCGCTAATAACATAAAAGAGGATAGTAAACGTTTTAGAGATAAAAAATAATAAAAGATAGGCACTGGAAAATAACTATGGTTTAACGGTGGAGGAGACTCAACTGGCTGAATGGTCTAATTCTGCTCATGATTTATGTTTTTGTGAACTAATGCCAACTAAAGTAGGAATGAACCTCATTCACTCATAGAGGATGTAAGTTATTGGGGCAAATCCTCCAAAATTATGGAAGAACTCTGGAACAAGGACATTGACATTTTTAAAACAGACTTGCTGGCTGCAAAGGAATAACTCCCAATCCACAAAGGAAGAACCAGTTTAAAACCTGTCTGTGGGCCTGGGCATTACATGACTATGCGAATGGTGTGAACAGGAAGGGCCGGGATGGAGATAACGAGATTAACTTGGAAAGACAAAGGAAGGACCCGAACCTCAGCAGACGGGGGTAAACAGCCCAGCAGCAAGACAATCGCCATCGTAAATGGCCCATCCATCAGGCCCATCCATCGGGACAAACCCATTATCCTTGGAAGCCTATTTTTCATGCCAGATCGAAACTGGGAATCTTCGAAAGACCCTTTTGTCCAGAGGACCACCTGGGAGGTTTCAAGGGAGAAACTCGGGTATAAAAGGGACAGGCAAGCCAGAACTCACGCTCTTTTCTGCTCTGTTGGACGGCTTCTGACCCTGCAAAGATCTAGCTGTAAGTACCCCCAGACGACTTGGTGAAGTTCCCGAAATAGGATAGAGGTTGAGAGAAGAAGGGGAAAGAGGGGTGCATCTGTAATTAAAATTGTGTAAAGTAAGTTTTTACGACGTGCCCGATAATTTTCTTTCCATAGTCTTAGTTTAAAGCATAAGTTTAGCCACGTATTATGTAGTATTGGTGAAATTTGATTTCTCATTGTTTAATAAAGCCTGTAAATTTTAGACTTGCTTTGAGTCCGTCTTGGTTTCTATTTTCTCTCATCAGCACGCTCTGGTCAAGTCAACCTTTTTTTATCATATCCCACCATAATTCCGAGGTCTAGAACCCGGGGGAATCCCTTTTTTTGTATTCTCTCTTGGGAACTGCTCGAGTGGAGTGGTGGCCGTTTGACCCACCGACAAGGGGGAGAATCACTCGGGTAGTTGGGCCTGAAGTGGAGTAAAGGGAACCAAACCCCTACGAGGAACACTCGCAGCTAACACATACCATTCAATACATGGCTCCATCTTCCATTCACGGCACTCTGCGAGAACAATCAGCCTGCTATAATTAAGATGAAGTGCAAGTGGAGAGGACATTTCCACTAGTGGGGAGCGGAGGGCACAGCCTCAGAATAAGGGGACGTACCTTTAGAATGGAGATGAGGAAGATATGTTAACTATGTTTACATATATTCACATATTCTGTTGTGCTGCAGCAAGTAAGAATTTCATTGTCCCATCCGGAACGTATGACAATAAAACACTCTTGACGCTTGACTCTTGAAATTCAAATCAAGAGGCAAGAGTATTTTATTGTCATATGTCCCAAAACGGAACAATTAAATTATTATTTGCAGCAGTACAGTGTGAGTGAGTGTGTGTGAGTGAGTGTGTGTGAGTGAGTGTGTGTGAGTGAGTATGTGTGTGTGAGTGTGTGTGTGTGAGTGTGTGAGTGTGCATGTGTGTGTGCGCGTGCGTGTGTGTGTGCGCGTGCGTGTGTGCGAGTGAGTGTGTGTGTGTGAGTGTTTTATGTACATTTATATATAAAAGCCAAACAGACGAATAAATAGCCAGGGTGGTGGAGCTGTGGGAATTCTTTGCCACAGAAGGCAGTGGAGGCCAAGTCATTGGGTATTTTTAAAGCGGAGATTGATAGATTCTTGATTAAAAGGGTGTCAAAGGTTATGGGAAGAAGGCAGGAGAATGGGGTTGACAGGGAAAAATAGATCAGTCATGACTGAATGGTGGCGTTGACTTGATGGGCAAAATTCCGCTCCTATGTCATGATTTTATGATTAGTACCCTTTGTATAGTTCGGGTTATGAATTCCATTTGGTGTGTTTCATCGTGGCTCTTTTGAACTAGACTCTGTAGACTGTTTGCTACAATGATTGCTGAACAAATAAACATTTTTTTCAACAGACTTTGTTTTCAGTGAATCACACTCCTCCTGTTACTGATTAGCAAATAGTGGGGAATAAGAATCCTGGATTATAAAGAAAATAGACAAAGTGCTGGAGTAACTCAGCAGGTCAGGCAGAATCTCTGAAGAACATGGATAGGCGATGGTTCGGGTCGGGACCCTTCTTCAGACTGATGTAGTTACAAGGAACGACAGATGCTGGTTTACATTAAAAATGACACAAAGTACTGGAGTAACTCAGTGGGTCAGGCAGCATCTCTGGAGAACTTGAATAGGTGATGTTTCAGGTTGAGAATATAATTGGGACACAAGGAACTGCAGATGCTGGAATCGAGCCAAACACAAAGTGCTGGAGTACCTTAGTGGGTCAGGTAGCATCTCTGGAGAAAATGGATAGGTGACGTTTCAGGTCGGCCAGGTATTGTCCTTCCCCTCCTCTCTTCCAGCTGTCTTCCCCTGCTCCACACCCCCACTTCCCCCTCCCACTGTACAATCAGTCAGAAGAAGGATCCTGACCCAAATTGCCATCTGACCATGTTTTCCAGAGATACTGCCTGACCCGCTGAGTTACAATGGTACTTTAATTGTCACATGGACTGAGGTACAGTGAAATTAATTTTTGTATACAGTTCAGTACAAGTATCACTATACATAATTTACTCCAGCACTTTGTGTTTGAGTTTGAGTTTGAGTTTTGTTTATTGTTACATGCACTGAGGTACGGTGAGAAGCTTTTATTGCGCGCTAACCAGTCAGTGGACAGACAATACATGATTACAAGCAAGCCATCCGCAGTGTACAGACACGTGATAAAGGGAATAACGTGAATAACTTTCAGTGCAAGATAAAGCCAGTTAAATCCGATCAAAGATAGTCTGAGGGTCTCCAACAAGGTCAGACTTCTGGCCCCAGGGGGTTCAGAGACTGGACAGATCTGAGAGGAGATTAAGCAGAGCCTCGTTAAAGTAAGAAATGTTGCTGTCGGAGTAGAGATGTAAAAGAGTGGAGCGATTGTAATGCGTGATTGCAGATCCACTTCTGTGACGAGCAAACAAAGAGTCGCCTGGGTCGGGGACCATCTTGCATCCAGGATTGAGAAGAATTCATTACATCTTCAGCGCTGTTAGCAACTACTGGTTTTAGAAATGGTTCATTGCTAATTGTATTAACGTGTTACATCTCCCTTTTAGTGCAATGTATAACAGCTACTTTCTTTGATATCTGCGTTGTGCTAATTTAATGTCTTATTAGAAGAGCCTCAAGCAATGCAGTCAATAGAAAAGGTTTGAATGTCTGATTCGTCATTCCATACAATGCTTCTTCCTCGATTCTTACTAAATGCTGCAATTCTTACTAAATTACTGGCCTGAAGATAAGAGGTATCTTAGTTTAGTTTAGAGATTCAGCGCGGAAACAGGCCCTTTGGCGCGCCGTGTCCACGCCAGTGATCCCCGTACACTAGCACTACCCTACACAGTAGGGACAATTAAAAAATGCATCAAAACCAATAAACCTACAATCCTGCACATCATTGGAGTGTGGGAGGAAACACCAGCACCCGGAGAAAACCCACCCGGTCCCAAGGAGAACGTACAAACTCCATACAGACAGCACCCATATGCAGGATTGAACCTGGGTCTTTGACACTGTAAGGTAGCAATTCTACCGCTGCGCCATTGTGCTGCTCTGATAAGGTTGCATGAGCAGATTTGAGGACGTAACATATTTCTCTGCGTATTTATGGCTAAAATGATCGCGGTGGCTGGAGACAGAAATTATACACTGTAGCACTCTGCGTCTATCCTGCCTTAACACCACGATAGAACATAAAACATAGAACATGGAACATAGAACAGCACAGGAACAGATTCCATCGGCCCACAATGTTTGTGCCAAACATGATGCCAGGTTAAACTGATCTCATCTGCCTGTACATGATCCTTATCCCTCTATTTCCTACACTTCCATGTGCCTATCTAAAACCCTCTTAAACACCACTATCGTATCTGCCCCCACCACAACCTCTGGCAGCGCGTTACAGGCCCTCTGTAAAAAACTTGCCCCGCACATCTCCATTAAACTTCCCCCCTCTCACCTTGTAGCTATGCCCTCCAGTGTTGGACATTTTCACCCTGGGAAAAATGTTCTGTATCTAAGCCCCTCATGATTTGATACACTTGTATCTATTGATCATTTCTGCATCCCTCTGCATCCATTAATTTCCATCAGTGGATTCTCACTCGGGCTTCTATCTATCTCTCAACAGTTAAGGGGCTGTCCCACTGTGGCGACCTAATTGGTGAGTTTAGAAGAGTTTGCCCTCGACTCATACTCGCAGCATGGTTGGCACGAGATCCTAGGAGATCTTTGTAACTCTCCTTCATGCTCGAGAGTAGTCCCCGGTTACTCGAGGCCTCAGCTAGGTCGCGGCGTATTTTTCGACATACTGAAAAATGCCCCAGAGTAAAAAAAGGTCGCCATGGAAAAATCAATATTTTTTTACTCGTAGGTTTAGTCGAAGTAGGTCGTAGTAGGTCAGCATGTTATTCGTAGGTAATCGAGGGTAGTCGAAGGTAATCGAAGGTAGTCGAAGGTAGTCGTAGATAGTCTTCAACATAGTCGAAAGGAGGTCGAAGGAGATCGTCTTCACTCTCCACTATTTGGTGTCCAATTTTCCCGAAGCTAGTCGAAGCTAGTCTTCAACATAGTCGAAGGAGATCGAAAGAGGTCTTCTACATAGTCGAAGGAGGTTGAAGGAGGTTTTCTACATAGTCGAAGGAGGTCTTCAACATGATACTTTTTCAAACTCTCCTAAACACTTCTAAACTCACCAATTAGGTCGCCGCAGTGGGACAGCCCCTTTTCACGCTGCGCATGACACCAAGCAGCATGGGTATTGAGTGTGGCACTGGGATGTTATTCTGCAAAATAGGACACTGGGTGCTGGAGTAACTCAACGGGTCAGGCAGCATCTCTGGAGGATAAGGATAGGTGACGTTTTGGGTTGGGACCCTTTTTCAGCCAGTGTGGGAAGGTTGAGTTGAAAGGAACTGCCGATACTGAATTAAACCGAAGATAATCACATAGCGTGCTGTAGTAACTCAGCAGGACAGGCAGCATCTCTGGAGAGAAGGAATAAGTACTGAAGAAGGGTCTCGACCCGAAACGTCACCCGTTCCTTCTCTCCAGAGATGCTGCCAGTCCCGCTGAATTACTCCAGCCTTTTGTGCCTATCTTAGGTAATAGGTTGATCCAGGTGAGTGGGCTTTTTGAGAGGCAGATGGTTGGACAAAGGGCAGAGTTGAAAAGACAGAAGGTGAGAGTCAGAAACATGGAAGAGTTATGAACTGTGAAGCTGGAGGAAGGAATGTTGGCAGAAAAGGAGGGAGAGGGGAGAAATAAGGTGCAAGTCAGGCAGCATAGTGGTGCAGTAAGTGCAGAGTTGCTGCGTTACAGTGCCAGAGACCCAGTTTCAATCCTTGCTAATGGGGCTGTCTGTGTGGAGTTTGTACGTTCTCCCTGTGATTGCGTGGGTTTCCCCCCACAGTGCTCCGGTTTCCTTCCACATTCCAAAGACGTACAGGTTTGTAGGTGAATTGAACCTCGGTAAAAAATTGTAATTCGTCCCTAGTGTTTAGGGTGGTGCTAGTGTACGGGGTGATTGCCGGTCAGCGTGGACTTAGTGGGCCTAAGGCCCTGTCTCCACGCTGTATACTTTACGTTAAAGTCCAGGTGGGCACAGGAGAGATGGGAGGAAAGAAGGATAAGGGGAAGAAGGGAGAGGAGGAGGGTTATCTAGTTCTCTAAAATTGGGGAATGTTGCAGTAATACAGGATATTGGTGAAACTGCACAAAGTATTACGTTCAATTCAAACAAACAACTGTAGGAAAGTTGCCATTAAGCTGGAAAAAACCCCACAGATAAGGATGTTACCAGAACTTGAACGTCTCAAAGAGGTTGGGAAGCTAAGATTTTATTCTGCTGCATTTAGGAGGCAGTGGGGTAATCTTACAGAAGTCATGTGGGGGACAGAGGGGCTTTTGTTCCTGGGGAGAGACACAAAATGCTAGAGTAACTCAGTGGGTCAGGCAACATCTCTGGGGGGAAAAGTACTATGGGTGCTTTCCCAGGTTTGGGGAAGAGTTGAAGGGCGAAGGTTTAAGGTGAGCGGGGAAAGATTTTATAGGAACCCTTTCACATAGAGTGTGGTGGATATAGTCACAGCGTCATACAGAGTGAAACAGGCCCTTCGGCCCGCATTGCCCATGCCGACGAACATGCCCCATCTACACGAGTCCCACCCGTCTGTGTTTGGCCCATATTCCTCTAAACGTGTCCTATCCATGTACCTGTCTAAATGTTTCTTAAACATTGAGAAAGTACCTGCATCAACTACCTCCTCCGGCAGCTCATTCCATACACCCACCATTATTTGTGTACAAAAGGTACCCTCGGGTTCTCATTAGATCTTTCCCCCCTTACCTTAAACACATGCCTCTGGTTCTCGATTCAGGAGTGGGGAATAAATCTGCAGGTCCGGTCTTGTCCCAGTCAGATTTCCGCGTTGTACTTGTTACTTTGACCAGTATTGAGCCTGAAACGTTTCACAAGTTTTACAATAAGTCAGCAATTTTTAAAAATGCCCTGAGGCACAAAGTTTTCTTGCAAAATCATTACTCGAAGCACACCTAAAACATTTTTGCAAATTCTGCAAAAAATATATGTAGTTTTAAAATTCGTATCAATTAAGAGCGCAAATTAGCTGCTGCTCCTCCTAATGTGCAATAGTGACTACTTTTCAAAAGTCCTTTGTTGCTTGCTAGGCTTCTCGGGATGTCCGGAAAGGGATATGAGAGGTATTACTGGTAAAGGTATATGAGACCGGGAGGATGGGAGCGAGCAATGACGGACCCAACAGGCGAGGAGCATGGCCGGTAGGAGAAGAGAGAGAACCTGGGTGCGACTGCTGCCCAAACATTGTATGCCGCTCTACACTCTCCATTAGTACAATCGAGCAATACACAGGTACTGCAGGTACGCAGGCAGGTAGGACTAGTGTAGATGGGGCATCTTGGTCAGCGTGGGCAAGTTGGGCCGAAGGGCCTGTTTCCACGCTGTTTGATTCCATTACTGTATGACTCCAATGGGTAGTGCCAGGAGAAAATAGTAAGATTAAACGAGAACTTACCAGTTTGAAGTTTGATCTTTATTTTATGAGGAGTTACGTTGGTGATTACGTGAAGAACCCCACCAGTGCACATGCGCGTCAATCTACAAAGCAGCGGTATGAAATCACAAATAACAATTACCGAAGTGACATAGTAAGATGAGTGACTCGAGAACTACCAGATGACCTTTATGAGAGAGGGTTGGGCGTGGAGGGCACGTAATCACCAACGTAACTCCTCATAAAATCAAGATCAAACTTCAAACTGGTAAGTTCTCATTTAATCTTACTATTTTACTTCGGAGTCACGTGAGTGATTCTGTGAAGAGTTCGAAGTTTTGTGATTTCATGCCGCAGATCCAAATCTCGGCGTCTCACTGCATCGATTGGATGAGTGAATAATCAAAAAATGCATTAAACATGACATTGATTCAAATGTATTAATGGTTTAGGTTAATAAATAAATCAATAGCAACCCCTGTATCTCAGGGGAGGCTAAAGTGGACGCAAAACAGGATGGGCAAAACCCTGGGTCAGTAACCGGCCTATGGTAAACATTAAAACAAAAATCAATTCAGTTGACCATCCTGCGGTCGCGAGGATATGGTCGATGGGAATATCCATTGCCCTGGCCGCTCACATTGATGCTGCCCTGGTGGAATGAGATATACAATCGTCAGTGTTAATACCTGCATAAACCAGAACCTGCTGCAGCCACCTTGAAATAGTCTGAACCGACCTTCCCTTGTGTGGTTGTTTGTCACTTAATAAACAATGCTGATTCCACACTTCTTAGGATTCTGGTGGCTTTGATATAATATAGCAAGCCTGCCCTCCTACATAGACGTGAGTCCGTGGGGTATCCGAAAAATTATCTTAAATCCTGCCACTCCTAGTCTGCTCTTCTTGTCTAGATCAGAAATGTAAAATGTAATGGCTCCTGCAGCCAATTCCATCCTATCTAGCCACAGCGTTTGCAATGTTTGCCCTCGTTGTGCTGATATTAGTGTCATGACTAAGGATGTAGCTGGAACCCCCTGGTTAACATTTTCAATATCCAAACTGCATATTCTTGTAGTGGGAGAACTTGTGTCAAGATCTCTTTTACAACTCGATATCCGGGGTTGAACCTGACAGAGTGGTTCCCGTTTGTTGCAGCTGTAGTGGCTCTATAACTGAATTATTGTCAAAGACCATTTCAGAATGAACTGGAAGACATCAGTAATCTGTACCGTATTAAAGTAACATTAACATTTAAACAAAACCGCTTCCGATCCCCTCAATAGGAATGTACTGCTTTTTTGGGTGCTATCCCTGCACTCTGTAGTGAGCACATCCATGGCTTGATGTGACAACCTGAGCCGTAAGTCAATCCATTCAGAATGTGTAAGTCAATAATTGTTTTATCATGCAGAGGCCAGTTTCCTGAACCAGAGTTTGAGCCAGCAAAGTTTTCGTTTTTTAGAATAACCTTATACCATTGTATTATTATGCCTGATGAAAGCAGGCAACATGGCTGCTTAGCCAGTCCGACAGTACGAAACCTAAAGCAAGGTCTTGCTGCCGGTTTTAAGACCCGACTAATGAGGCAAAATGGAGGAAGACATAAAAGAACATTCCTCCTTTTTGTAGCGAGAATGTATTTCTCTGTACAGTTCTGCCACATATTTTTATAATCAGTGAATAAACATGAAACCAACATGTCGATATTCGATGTAGCATTGAACCATATTTCATAATACTTTGAGATCCAATACCTGTTCTGTGTTGTCATCGCTATGAACTGGATGATACACCAGTGGCCAAGGAGATTAGGTAAATTATTACAGGATACTTTTATTTGATTGCCATGTGACTAACATATACCATGGTGTGTCAACTTAAGTTGAGCATGTAGATTATGTATATTCGCTCAATAGCCCCTTACCCATGGGGTGCATCTAGTGTATATATTTAGTTGATACCAACAACTGAAGAATTGGTAACTCATGCAAATCTCCACTACCTCCAACTAGAGATGGTATTCGGAACTTCTCACCTTAGAGACTTAGCATCAGTTTGTAATAACTGAATTCGACTGACCAAACTACTGGAGCAATGCTGAATACTGTTTGTTCATCATTGTGGCTGAGGTAGCTTCAGCTGATAATAGCATAAGGTTGTTAATAATGGTCTACATGTCCTTTGAGAGGTCGCTGCTTTGCACGATATCAGTTCCTTGATTTGCACAGCTGAAACACAGCTACTATATTGCCAATTAATCTAGAAGAAATAGAAGTAGTTTTATAACAGGTTGCTATTAAATCCAATCAATTGCCACAGGGCGGAGTCATAGGCTAATTAATAGTTATAGTACAGTTATATTGTCTTTGATAACCTCTGTAATGGGAACTGCATAGAATGGATCATTGAGACCCTTATGAATCTGTTGTTATCATATTCATATGATAAGTTTTCATATTCGGAAAGTTCATATGCCCGACACTCTCCATTTTTCATAATAAACAGGCCACTCCTGCCTTATTCCATGGGTGCTTTGCATGAGAACTCTGGCCCGATTTCCGAACCTTATCTTCAAAGACAACCCTGAACATAATCCAAACTTGCTTGGAATGCTAGTACTGTGCCTCTAAGCAGATGTTTTTATCCTTTGTGTGTTGTACAAACAAGTGTAAATATTACAACTTGTGAGTGGTGCACTTACCCATGTTTCGGAAGTGCGAAAGTACTTTGTTGAGTAGGGTTGGTAGGGTGCGTGGAACATCTGCCCAGCTATCATGCTGCCCCCAGCTCCAGTGAACTGCCTACTGCCGATGAGCACCTGGGATGCGTTCTGAAATGATGAACCTTTGCCCGCCGGTTGGCCTTAATTGATTCGTCTGCCAGGTTTTCTCCCCTGTTGAATAGGCTTTACCTGAATAACAGACTCGGTGGCTGGCTCTCACATCCCCCTATTGGCGCTGTTCACTGCCGGCACATATGTGCTCCAGTATGTTCCATTGACCTCGTTAGAGCCTGGAGTCAGTTATATCTTGACCTTTCGCACTCCTCTCCACAGAGAGGCCAATTCGTAGGCAGCCCTAAACAGGCACTGCCGCAGGCCGCAGGATACCTATGCTGATATGACCCCATTGGACCTGTACCCGAATGGAACATTCTGCTGGGATGGCAACTTTGTTGTCAGGAAAAAGGTACTTCTGACACGTGCCCTTCAACCGTTGGGGTTTGCCCCACGGCCATACCCTGAGCAGGATACTGACCCATCTTGGTCTCCGCCTCCAAGAGGGAGACCTGAAGAAGCTCTGTCAACTGACGCTGCTGGTGCGGCCTGCAGAGATGGAACATCTGGCTCAACCTTACCATCAGAGCTAAGATGACCCATGGCACGCACCTCATCATCCATGAGGGTGCTATCAAGCAGCTCTCTACTAGGTGCTGCTGGCGCCTTTTGTTCAGGGTGGTGCTGACACTCCTCCTGCTGGCGTGTGCCCTGCTGTAGCACTGTATGCAATAGTTGCTGCATTTGGGATAGTCGTTCAAACGCACTATCCAGCCCCGGTGAGGAATCATCCCCTGACTCCATGGGCCTATTGTTTTGCTACCCAGCCCCGGTGGGGAATCTTCCCCCGACTCCGTGGGCCCAGCAGACATATGTGTTACCTTGAGCAACACATCGTAGAGGCCAGCCCTTTTTGACATGAAACAGCCCTGTCTCAGGCGCTGCTGGCGCAGCTCTCCCGTAGGCCAGCAATGTCTCAAATGAAACTGCCCTGCCCCAGCGCTGCTGGCGCAGCTCTCGCTTTCATACATGAAGCGGCCCTATCCCAGGCGCTGCTGGTGTGGCCTGTCCCCATAGGCCCACGCCATTACAGTGTAGGCTCACTAATTCAAATTTTTAGTATAGAGCTTCACCTGTGAAGGGTTAAAGTAATTTTAACCCTTCACAGCAACTTGTGCTAAACAAAGAAAGAATGTTGTTGTCAGGGACACATGACAATAAACTCTTATGACTTTTGACTTTGACTTTAACTTTTGACTTTGACTTTAAAAACACTATAGCATACATGCAAACTTTTTTATTAGAGAAAAACCCTTGCAGCCTGACTCACCCGTCCAATAGGACTGAACGAGTCCTTTCTTCCACCAATTGTACTCCCTGTGTGGGGACCAACGATTGTGAGCCGCTGACCGCACTGTCAGCGACTGAGATTACTTACTTGCCACTCCACAGCATCCCCGCAGGCTGGAAGCCACTGACTGCCTTGTCAGCGGCTGCTTATCTCAAAACCCGATCTTTTGCCGGTTATCCGCTTCCGTGGTCGGACCGGGGTTTCCCCACAGTCCATAGCCAGCTCACTCGTCAGGCTGTGAATCTGGCAGGAAAACCTCTGTGAAGAGAGGCTCCTGCTCGAACAAACCCTGGTAAGTAAAAAGAACTTACCTTCTAGGTTTAACTTTCCGCCGGCAGGAGCGCTGCCCTGCCAGTGTGGTGCTTGCGCCGATGCGGCTGACGTACCGACGCGCATGCGCACTGGCGGGGTTCTTCACGGAATCACTCACATGACTCTAAAGTAAAATTAGCAGTGTGCAAATATAGCGATACCACATTATAGTGTTACAGCTACAGAGAAAAATTGCAAGATCTGCATTTGAGATAAGTTCGAAGATCGAGACTTATGAGAGGATAATACAATGATCTTATAATAGCGGGGAAGAAACTGTTCTTGAATCTGGAGATACGTGCTTTCGAGCATTTGTATCTGCTGCCTGATGGGAGTGGGGAATAAAGGCAATGACCGTTTGTGAAGATGGTCCTCGATTATGTTGGCTGTTTTCCCGAGGCTGTTTTCTCGCATATATCTTATCATAAGGTATCATCACTGTCAAATTCTAAGCAAATATAAGATCCTAAGTTTTGCTAACTTTATTTCCTTACATTTAGTTAAATTGGTCTTCGGGTGCCTAAATGGCGCTGCTCCCCAGCTGCTGTGCAAAACAATAACAAGACTGCAAAGTGGTACCAGATCCACCACCCGAGCAGCGTCAAAAGGCAATTGTAGTATCCCCTTCTGAAGAACATCTTTTGCTCAAACTACCTTTTCAGTAAAAGGGACAAAATTATGGAACTCACTGCCAGACCACTTGAAATGTATCCCTACATATGT
Source organism: Okamejei kenojei (assembly GCA_035221665.1). Classification (NCBI taxonomy): domain Eukaryota; kingdom Metazoa; phylum Chordata; class Chondrichthyes; order Rajiformes; family Rajidae; genus Okamejei; species Okamejei kenojei. Next base: position 33,429,674 of record CM069134.1, read on the forward strand.
CACATTCAAAAGAAACACAACATTGTGGCTAATTCAACAACAATCTTGTTCTCATATTTAGTTTTTACACTGTGCTCTCTCTGTATGTCTTTTTCTCTTTTCCATTTTTATCTAATTTCCATTTCCATTTTCCTATTTTTAATAATGTTAATCTGTATTATCATTTTTAACCCAAAGCCCTACTAGAGACAAGTGTTGCGAATTAGCTTTGGTAAAAACACTATGATGCGTACATCAGATGACTGGTTCAAGTGTATCTATGTTTTTGTATCTGTCCCTATTTAAATAAACCTTAAAAAATAAAAAAATAATTAAAAAAAATAAAAAGTGCAGATTGTCGACGATGGGGAGGCTGGTTTGCATGATGGTCTGGGCTATGTCCACAACTCTCTCCAACTTCCTGCGGTCTTGGGCATAGATATTGCCAAACCAAGCTGTGAGACATCTGGATAGGAAAATTTCTGTGGTGCATCTGCAGATGTTAGTATGGAGTCGCTGGAGACATGCCAAGCCTCCTTGATCTCCTGAGGAGGCAGAGACATTGCTGTGCTTTCTGGGCCATAGCTACAATGTGGTTGGTCTACAATTAGATAATCTCTTAGCCTTTATACAATTCTACCACCGGCAACTCCTCTAATCCGAACAAAATTATGATAACGCACTTGAAATCCCTCCCAGATGTCCACCCAAAAATGTGGCGCCCGGGATGGGTGAGGTGGCCGATCTCGACCTCATTGGGACTTCCGCACCGATTCGATTCTCCGACCTTCTCCCCATTACCTTTGAGACCCTCACTAATCAAGAACCTGGCCTTCACAGTGCGCCGTGGCAATGAATTCCACAGATTCATCAACCTGACTAAAGAAATGCTTCCTCAGCAAAAGGTAGGTCCTTTTATTCTGAGGCTGTGCCCTCTGGCCCTAGACTCTCCCACTATTGGAAACATCCTTTCCACATCCAGGCCTTTCACTATTTCAATGAGCCCTCCCCCGCCCCCTCATCGACAGGACAGCATGATGTCCTGTTTATAAAATCATGAGGGGAATAGATAGGGTAAATGCACAAAGTCTCTTGCCCAGAGCAGAGGAATCAAGAACCATAGTGATTAGGCTTAATGTGAGAGGCAAAGCCTTAATAGGAATCTGAGGAGCAACTTTTTTCACTTGGAGGGTAGCTGGACAAAAGGAACGAGCTGCCAGACGAGGTAGCTGACGCAGGTACAGTTGCAACCTTTAAAAGACACTTGGACAAGGACATGGAGAGGAAAGGTTTGGATTTCCAAAGGAGAAAGGAATAGATGTGGAGAGGATGTTTCCACCAATGGGAGAGTCTGGGATCAGAGGCCATAGCCTCAGAATAAAAGGACGTACGTATAGAAAGGTGATGAGGAGAGATTTCTCGAATCAGAAGACAGTGAGGCCACGGCTGTGGAGGCCTGGTCAATGTTTTTTTTTTTAAGGCGGGGATTGACTGATTCATAATTAGTACGGGCGTCTGATTAATGGGGATAAGGCAGGAGTCTGGTGTATTTCCATGCTGTATGACTCTATGAGGCTAAAGCCTCTCCTGTGATTGTCTCCAGCACAATGTCCAGAGGTTGGAGAGAGGACAATAAGTATTTTAGTTTAGTTTAGTTTCGAGATACAATGTGGAAACAAGACCTTTGGCCCACGGAGTCCGTGCCGACCAACGGTCATCCGTGCACTAATTCATGTTATACCACTTTCGCATCCTACACACAAGGGGTAATTTACAAAAGCCAATCAACCTACAAACCCGCACATCTTTAGGATGTGGGAGGAACCTGGAGCATCTGGAGAAAACCCACGTGGTCACAGAGAAAACGTACAAACTCCATACAGACAGCACCCGTGGGGGTTAGGATCGAATCCAGGTCTCTGACGCTGTAAGGCAGGAACTCTACTGCTGCACCACAGTGCCGTCCTATGCATTATACCTAATCTTCACGCAAGAAGTGGAGAGTGGTAAACAGGCTTGAAGGAGAGATGTGTAGGCAGGAACTACAGGTGCTGCTTTAAACTAAAGATAGACACAAAATGCTGGAGTAACTCAGCCGGGTTCATTGAAGGATATATTCCTGGATAGAGGATTATCATTTTATGCATCAGCCAGCGATATAGTCAATATAATTTTAGTTCCTTATTAGCCCGAGCTTACTTTGACATTGAATCATGAGATTTTTGCAGAAAGGTAATTTATAATATGTGCAAAGTAAAATATTACTAATTATTATAAATGCGAATTATGTTTAAAGTGGACAGTTATTTATTTTACAAACCCTATTAATTTTATATGCTACTTGTCAGCAGCTGTTAGCATTCATTAATATTAATTATAACGAAAAGTGCTTTTTGAAAAAATTGTCTTATTTGCCAGCATGGAGCGGTGTATAGCCATATTTAATGGAGGAGAATCAAAAGAAGAGAGATTTGTACAAGACGTTGGTGAGGCCACATTTGGAGCATTGTATTAAATTTTGGTCACACAGTTGGGTTTATTTAGTTTAAACATACAGCGCGGAAACAAGCCCTTCGGCCCACCAAGTATAGATGGAGTGGATGGGGGGTGTGGGGGTCTGGTCATTGTGATGGACAGGGCTGAGTCCACAGGTCTCTGCAATTCCTTGCAGAATAGGGCGGAGCTGCATCCCAACCAAGTTGGCATCCCGACAGTCTATGCTATCCCTCAGAGAACCCACATCAATCTTACTCTCTTCTTTATCCTCTTGCATCTTATTCTACCTCATATTCTCCCCCCTCCTTGCCATAGAAAGCACTTTATCGGGATGCATCACAGTATGGTTTGGGAACAGCTCCATCCAACGCCGCAAGAAATTGCAGAGAGTTGTGGACGCAGCCCAGACCAACATGCAATCCACAATTCCACTCATTCCTTTTTTCCCGAGATGCTGCCTGTCCTGCTATGTTTCTCCAGCATTTAGTAGGTATGTTACAAAACCTACCTTGAGCAGCGCTGCAGTTCTGCCACTCCCCGTGTGCGTGACTTTGGCGCCTTTCAGAGGGGGGCGTGTTTAAAGTACCGTTTTTCTACAGACAGGGCAAATCGATCCATGTTTTCGTTGCTGAAGAAAAATCGCTCCGACATTTCATTTATGAAGGTATTTTTAAATTACGCTAGATTATTTATTAGCTAGAGTAATTTAAAAATCTTCTTCTAAACCCGTGAGCGCCGACAACGGGAAGGATTTTACGTAGGGGAGAAAAAAAGGTACACAGTTTATTTTTACATAAAAACATGGTTCTTTGGAAACGTTTAATCACATTTTCATGTTGCAAAATGGGGACAAAAAAAACCGAACGTGCAATATTTTTCCTGCCGACTTCAGCGCAAACCGCAACGTTCTAATCCATCGCATTCCACTAAAACCCACTTGCAAGTTGATTTAAATGGCCATTAATTTACAGGAATTAAACACTAAATTCCTTCCATTTGGCCTATAAATTCATGAAAATGAGATTTAAAAATGTTATATTGTGAATTATTGTGTGAATGTTATTTGGACACTTAGGCACTTAAAAATGTTTATCTTTTCTTAAGAAATGGATAGATGTTTAGATCTAGTAATTGAATTTTGTAATTAGCTACAATTAGGTAACTAACTAATTATATGCTTTAATTTCAGGTCATCCAAGTAAGATTGTTTCATATTTGTTTCAGAATGCTTGATACTATAATAACTGAAAATGTCATTGAGTTCTCTTAATTTTTAAGAAAGTTATGGGCTTTTAACTGTCCTAGATCACAGCTTTTGAGTTAAGTCAATGGAAAGGCAATAGGGAACAAGATGCTAATTTCCAAGTATGAAAATGGCTATAACTTTTTACCATTGAAGTTATGTAAGTGATTTAGGTGTCAAATTAAAATTATTTTTATGCATTATCTGATGGGATAAATTGCAGACTTGATTTTTTAAATCTCAAAATGTTGTAACATTGCTACATTTTGTGTCTATCTTTAGTGTTGCAGTTTTTCCTACACTCTCAAAGCAACCTCCCTTCCATTGACTTCATTTACACTTTACGCTGGGGAGGCACTAACCATGAAGTACCACCAGGGGCGCCAACGATTGGCAGCCCCGACAACAGTCTGTTTGTTTTTTCGTTTTTTTTAGTGCGTTTTATAAGTTTGTGTAAATGTTTGTTTTATGTGGCGGGTGGGGGAGGGGGAGGGCGAAGGGGGAAACTTTTTCATTCAGATTCCTACCTTGCCGAAGACGCAATATTTCCAGGTCGTGTCTCCGGTCGCTTTGCGGCCTATCATTGATGGAGCTGGAGGCCTCCTCGGACTGACCTTGGACCCCACCGTGGGGTGCAAACTTAATATCGGAGCCGATCTCTTGCTTGGGATCGCTCCAACCGCGGCCTGCGGATTTACTATCAAGAGCTCGCAGTCTCGGGAGAGGCTCGACCAGCCCCGACGCGGGGTTCGATCGCCCAGCGCGGGGGGGCTGACATCCCCCCGATGCAGGAGCTGGATCGCCCCGACGCAGAGGGCCCAAAACGTCGCCGGCTACGGGAGTGAAGATCATCCCATCAACGGAGGGCTTGAGGTCCCCGACCACGGGATAGCAAAGGGAAGAGATTTAACTTTTTTTCGCCTCCCATCACAGTGAGGAATGTGGAGTTTCTGTGGTGGATGTTTATGTTAAAATGTGTTTTGTGTGTTCTGTTGCTTTTTACTTGTATTACTGACTTGGCAAATGAAATTCCTCGTATGTTGCAAAACATACTTGGCTTTTTGTGATGTCGTGATTGATTGATTCATGTTATTCCCTTTATCATGTCTCTGTACACAGCAAAGATATTGGTACACAGTGACTGGCTCGATTGTGATCACGTATTGTCTTTCCGCTAATTATTAGCACACAACAAAAGCTTTTCACTGCACGTCGGTGAACGTGACAATAAACTGATCGCAATTAGCAACTCCTGATTCAGTTGCCCTTCACCTACACTGAGGGCAATTTGTAGCCAAAGGTATATCCCATTGTCAAAGAGCAGTGCAAATCCACTCCTGCTAATTAAATTAAACTTAGCTTGAAATCTTGGAGATGCTACAAACTCAAATCTCTCCTTCCTTTCTTAATGGGACGTATTGGGATAAATATTTTGTCAAGTTTTGTTACCAGTGTGGAATCAGTATCTGCACGCCTGCCAGACTCTACAAATAATGCCAAGACAAGGGCTTAGCAAAGATACCTTGGCCACTGCCTCAGAACCCTTGCCCAGAATTAAACTAAGGACTGTGAATTGATACAAAGTTCAATCTTTTTCCAATAATTATTGATTTCCCTTTCACTGAGCAGCTGTTAATTCCCTACCCTGCGTTAAAGAACATCACTTTTTCCTTTGGACTTTAGACATTAGCGGTGCAGTGCGGGAACAGGCCGTTTGGTCCATCGAGGTGGCACCAATCAACAATCACCCGTACACTAGCACGATCTTACACACTAGGGACAATTTACAATTCCTCCAAAGCCGTTAACAAACAAACCTCCAGAGTTTGGGAGGAAGCAGGAGTGGAGAAAATCCACGAGGTCACGGAGAGAACGTACAAACTCCGTACTCCTGGTCAGGATCGAACCCAGGCGTGTAAGGCTACGCCACTGTGCCACCTTTCTTCTTTGATCTTTTAAAATAAACTCAAGACTGTCACTGTCATCTCCGCTTTTATTTCTCCACAGATATCGATGAACTCTTTAACAAGACTGCAAGTTGATCCCAAATCTAGCAGGTTGACTGTGAATTTAATCCAGATTCCTTCAATCTATATCACGGAACAGTACAGGATAGGAACGGGCCCTTGGTCAACTATGTCCATGCCAAATATGATGCCAAGTTAAACTAATCTCCTCTGCTGCCACGTGATCCACACCCCTCCATTCCCTGCACTTCCATGTGCCTATCTAAAAGCCGCTGAAATGCCACTATCGTACCTGCCTCCACCACCATCTCTGGTGATGTGTTCCAGACTCCCACCACTCTCCCTGTAAAAAAACTTGCCCCACAGATCTTCTCTAAAGTTTGCCCCTATCATTTTAAAGCTATGCCCTCCAGTTTTTTACATTTCCACCCAGGAAAAAGGTTCGGATTGTCTATTATATTTATGTCTTTCATAATTTTATACGCCTCTATCAGATCTCCCCTCCATCTCCAGTGAAAAAGCCATTCCAGGCTTTTTCAACCTCTCCTTATAGCGAATACCCTTTAATCCAGACAGTATCCTGGTAAACGTCTTCTGCACACTCTCCAATATCACCACATCCTTCCTCTAATGGAGCGACCAGAACTACACACAATCCTCCAAATGTAGCCTAACCAATGTCCTATAAAGTTGCATCATGACTTTCGTACCCTTGTACTCAATGCCCCAACCGATAAAAGCAAGCATACCATATGCCTTCTTTACCGCTCTATTTGCTTGAGATGCGACATTCAGGTAGCTATTGACTTGGTCCCCAACTTTAGTTTAATTTAAAGATACATAGAAACAGGCCTTTCGGCCCACCGAGTCTGCGCTGACCAGCGATCACCGCGTGCACTAACAGTATCCTACACACTAAGGACAATTTGAAATTTTTACCGAAGCCAATTAACCTGCAAACCTGTACGTCGTTGGAGTGTGGGAGGAAACCGGAACACCCGGAGAAAACCCATGTGATCACAGGGCAAACGTACAAACTGCGTACAGACAGCAGCCATAGTCAGGATCGAACCCAGGCCTTTGGCGCTGCAAAGCAGTAACACTACTGTTGTGCCACTATGTCTCCCCAGTTCATTCAAAAATGATTACATCCCCTTCATTACCGTACTGGTGTGCCTCAGATAGACAATTCATTGGTTTGGGTAGAGAAACCCAAAGACTCGGTACGGTTGGAAATGTAAATACTTCTTTAATTCTATTTGTCAATACACAGTCCCACACTGGACATCCATAGATCATTAAAAGCACCATTAATATTAAGGGCGTCACAGAGGCGCATCTGGTAGTGCTGCTGCCTTACAGTTCTTGAGACGTGGGTTCGATCCTTACCTCGGGTGTTGTGCGTGTGGAGTTTGTACGTTCTCTTAAGCATAGCATTATCTGATTTGATTGAATAGTTTAGTTTAGTTTATTGCCACGTATCGAGGTACAGTGAAAAGCTTTTTTGCTGTCATGCCAACCAGTCAGAGGAAAAAATATACATGATTGCAATCAAGCCACCTACAGTGTACAGGTGCAGGATGAAGGGAGTAATGTTTATTGGAAGATAAAGCCGGGTAAGGCCCAATTAAAGATAGTCTGAGGTTCTCCAATGAGGTAGATGGTGGATCAGGACTGCTCTCTGGTTGGTGGTAGGATGGATCAGTTGCCTGATAGTGGTGGGAAGAAACTGTCCCTGAATCTAGAGGAGTGCATGTCACAATTCAGTACCTCTTGCCTGATGGGAGAGGGGTGAAGAAGGAGTGACCGGGGTGAGACTCGTCCTTGATTTTGCTGCTGGCCTTGACGAGGCAGCTAGATGTGTAGATGGAGTCAATGGAAAGGAGATTGGTTGTATGATGGTATAGGCTGCATCCACAATTCTCTGCATTTTCGTATGGCGTTGGATGGAGCTGTTCCCAAACCATGCTGTGATGCATCGCGATAAACTGCTTTCTACGGCGCATCTGTGGAAGTTGGCAGTGGAGCAGTCCAAATGTAGAAACAAACACTGAATGCCATTGACTGTAGTGCAGGTGAATCACTGCTTCAGCTAGCAACACTGTTTAGGTCCCTGGATGTGGCAAGGAAATAGGTGAAAGGATAAGTGAAGATGTTAAGTTGTTTGTAAAGGTACTATAGGTCCACCACCACCGATTTTCTGGCATCCTTGGTTCCAGGGCCTTTCTGCATTATTCATTTGGCCGGACCAACAGATGTTGGAGCCTGTGAAAGGAGTCCAACGGTACTGGAACAGTCTGCCTAAGCCGCCGAGGGTGTGAGATACCGGCCCGCAAAGTTGGCCTCGGAAGTGTGCTATAGGAACGGATCTGCCATTCCAGGGCCCCGGCCGCAGGGGGCAGGTTTGACCCGCCAATCGGCCGCGGGAGGTCCAATGAGGTCATGATCGGCAGCCTCACCCGGCCTAGGTGTCACATTTTTTTTGGATGGGGATTTCCGGGAGGGAGGGATTTCAATTGGACTTGTGATAATGTCGGGATTAAAGGAGGTGCTGGACCACCAGTTGCCGGAAAATCGGTACAGTCTTTCCACTGGCTGGTCAGTATGCAATGATAAAATGTCATTCTTAGGCCACTAATTGGAAGAGGGAAAGGGAAAACTCTGCATATGGTTGTCAATGTTTAGCCCGCGATCAACATCAGATCCTTAGACCATTATTAAATTGTTTTGTTTTTTCGGGAGTTTACTCCACACAACTTGAATGTGGCACTTCCTATACTTGGAAAGTGGGTGGCACGGTGGCACAGCAGTAGAATTCCCGCCTCACTGCACCAGAGACCAAGGTTCAATCCTGATTGTGGGTGTTGTCTTTCCCGAGTTTGTACATTCTCTTCGTAGCCGCTTGGGTTTTCTACGGTACTCCGATTTTCTCCCACACTCCAAAGGCAGGTTAATTGGAAATTGTTCCTAGTGTGTAGGATAGTCTTAATCTATGCGGTGATCGCTAGCCTGTACGGACTAGGTGGGCCAAAGGGCCTGTTTCCACACTGCCTCCCTAAACTAAATTAAACTAAACTAAACTAAACTACTTCAAAGATATAATTGGCTGGTTGGTATTTTGAGATGGCCTGAATGGTGTTTTATAATTGCAAATCTTTCCATCAATTAAATTAAATTGAACTAAAATAAAGTCATGAGGCAGGTTCTCAGTGAAAACCGGGAAATAAAATCAATTTTAATGTTAAAATTGAAACTCCAGACTAAATTACTAACCTCAAAGTTTTGACAATACTAACATCCGTACAGCACATGCACAATAAATAGTTTAAATATCTGAATGTAATTGGATGGATTTGTAACAGGACAACACAATGTGGCCATATGCCACCATGTTGTGAAGACGAGTTGGGAAATGTACCCCATTCTCATGTCTAGTTTAGAGATATAGGATGGGAACCAGCCCTATGGCCCTCCGAACCCGCATCAACCAGCGATCCCCATACACCAGCATTAAGTGGCACACACTAGGGTCAATTTACAATTATACCAATGCCAATTAACCTACAAACCTGGGAGCCTTTTGAGTGTGGGAGGAAACAGGAGATCCCGGAGAAAACCCACGCTGGTCATGTGGAGAACATGCAAACTCCATACAGACAGCACCCGTGGTCTGGATAGAACCCGGGTCTCTGGCGATGTAAGGCAGCAACTCTACTGCTGCGCCAGCATGCCGCCCTTGTCAATTGAAAAAAAAGAGACTGTCTGATTGTGATCCCTTGCTGATCACAATCTGGCAGTAATGTTTATGTTCACAAGTCACAGGAGCACAATTAGGCCATTCAGCCCATCGAGTCTACTTCACTGTTCAATCACGGCTGATCTATCTTTCCCTCTTAACCCCATTCTCCTGCCTTCTCCCTGTAGCCTTTGACACCCTTACTAATGAAGAACCTATCAATCTCCGCTTTAAAAAATAGCCAATGACTTGGCCTCCATCGTCATCTGTGATAATGAGTTTTACAGATTCACCACCCTCTGACGAAGAAATTCCTCCTCATCCCTTTTCTAAAGGTACATCATTTTATTCTCAGTTTATCTACTCCCCCTTCAAAGAAGCAAAGACTAGAGGGTGGAGCTTTAAGGTAAAGGGGAAAGTTTAAAGAAGGTGTGCAGGGCAGGCTTTTTACACAGAGGGTGATGGATGCCTGGAATGCGCTGCCAGGGTTGGTGATGGAAGCATATATGATAGTGGCATTTAAGAGGCTTTTAGATAGGTAAAATGACACAAAGTGCTGCAGTAACTCAGCAGGCCGAGCAGCAACTCTGGAGAACATGGATAGTTGACTTCCACACTGGAGCACGTGGATATGCAGGGAGTGGATCATGTGGAGACCAATGAGATTAGTTTATCCTGGCATCTTCTTCACCACACACATTGTGGGCCGAAGGACCTGTTCTAAGTTCTAATTTTCTAATTAAAAGGAATAATTTGAGTTACATTAACTGGAAAATGGTGATAGATGTGCATTTCTCCCCACTACTAACATTCAATTCCACTATAATAGTAAGATAAAATGAGAACTTACCAGTTTGTAGTTTGATCTTTATTTTATGAGGAGTTGCGATGAGGGATTTCGTGAAGACCCTGCCAGCATGCATGCGCGACATTCTTCAAAGCAGCGGTGTGGAATCACACATAAAAAATAAAGATAGTAAGATTGAAGAGACTCTATATACCAGTTGTCCTTATGATAGAGGGCTGGGAGTGGAGGGCACGAAATCCCTCATCGCAACTCCTCATAAAATAAAGATCAAACTAGGAAACTGGTAAGTTCTCGTTTAATCTTACTATTTTACTTCGGAGTCACGTGAGTGACTTCATGAAGATTTCAAAGCTCTGTGATTTCATGCCCTAGACCACGTCCATGCTCACACACTGCCGCAATTACTGATGGAGGAAGTATGTTAACGTATTTCAGACTTGAACAAGCTGAAAAATAATAACGTATTTATTAAAATACAAACAATAAACCCCTAACTCGGGGATAAACGTTTTCTGGAACAGTACTTAAAACTAACTCCGCAAATGTTGCGGGAGCTGTCACAGGCTTATTATAAAACCGCTGAAAGGTTGTCTCACTGGCCCAGCTCGGGGTTGCGAGGACATGATCCCTGAGAACCTCCATGGTCCTAGCCGCTGATGTGGATGCAGCCCTGGTAGAATGAGATTTAAAAACGTTAGTATCGATACCTGCTGCACCCAATACCACCCTGAGCCACCTGGTGATGTGGGGTCTTGTGGGTGATGAACAAACCCTGCTCCATCTTCCTGATGGTGTGTGTGACTTTGATATAATACCGAAGATGGGTGGCTATGCACGGTGTAGCATCAACGGGGCACACTCGGATTCCAATTGCAGCCCTGTAGATCCAGGTCTGTGCTGCTTAAGCAACTCCTCTATAAAGAAGGTTACTTTGTCAGGGGTCAAGACCATACTGTCCAATATCAGTTTCTGCAGAGTCTGGACCCATTGTGCAAATGTCAATGCCATCAATATCACCACTTTGTAGGTGAGTCTATCCAGCGGTAACCCCATCATAGGCGACCAGCTCCTGAGCAGGGTCAACACCACCCCTACATCCCAGGTAATGTATCTTGGTCGAGGAGGGTTAGTGTTGAAAATACCCCTCATAAGTTTTGATACCAGCTGGTGCGATCCCACTCCTATATTGAGTTGGACGACAGTGCACTCCTGGCACTATTTATGGCACTGTAGCTGAGTCCCTAATCAAAATGAAGGCCCGCGAGGAATTCCAACAAGTTAGGGATCGTGGCAGAGTTGTAGGTGGTCTTGGTCCGACTGCAGTAGGCTTCCCATTTCCTGATGTGGGTTAGGTACTGTTTCCTAGTGGACTCTCCGCACGACGCCGTTATGATGTCCATGGTCCTGGATGACAGCCCGAACTCCAGCAGTGGCCTCTTCAGAACCTGCAAGCCAACAGGTTCAGATGACCATGGCATGGATGATACTCCCCAGTGATGGGGTTGGTGACCAAATTTGGGCATTTGGTAATTTGTGCCCATTGAACTTTTAGCATATTGAGGACCACCGGGTACCATGGTTGTGTAGGCCAGTCAGGTATTATCAGAATGCTTGTTGCAGAATCCAGTTGAATTTTCTGCAGTACCCGACTGATGAGGCGGAATGGAGGAAATGCATAGAAAAACCATTTCCCCCAATGTAGCGAGAATGCATCCATCGCCACTGCCCCAGGATCTGGTTCCCAAGATACATATGTTGGTATCTGATGGTTCAACCTGGATTCAAAAAGGTCGATATCTGGTGTTCCAAGTTTAGCTATAATTGTAGCAAATATTTGGGGGTTCAACATCCACTCGATGTTGTCATTGAATACTCGTGACCTGGTGTCCGCCACTGTATTGAGCTTACCCGGAAGGTAAGTAGCTGATATCCAAATATTTATTTCAATGCAACAGAGCCAAATTGTATTTGCCAATTCATCACAAGATATTGACTTGATACCACCCATATGGATTAAATATGCCACCACAGTGGTATTATCTATTTGAAGACGGACATGCGTATGATGTAAATTTGTACATTAAGCCCACAGCCCGTGAAATGCTCCCAGCTTTCCAAATAGTTTATAACTTGTGACTGAAGAAGTGTAGACTCGTGCGAATCCCATCTGCCGCCACAACTAGAAGTGGTGTCGGTAGCTCCCCAGCCTTGGGCGCTTGCATCAGTTTGTAACACGACTGATGGGTTGGATATAATGATGGGATTAAAACAATCACTAATATTGCTAACCCACCATTATAGCTCACTTTTTGCTTTGATCGGCAGCTGCATAGGTCTGTCAAAATGTCCAGCATTTGCTTTTAATGCTGAGATTTTTGCTCTTTGCAAGTTTTGATAGTGTAATGGGCCAAATTGTGCAGCTGGAAATGTAGCTACAAGCTTTCCAATTACCTTAGCAGCGTGTCTAATAGTCGGTTTCCTGGTGCAAGGAAGGCTGTTACATGCCTCTATTATGTCTATTGGTTTGCTGACTGGGATAGTGACAATCATATGATTGGTGTTAATCGTGAATCCCAGATAGTCCATAACCACAGATGGGTATTAACTTAGATTTTTCTGGATGGATAACAAACCCTAGTTTCTAGAATAATGTTTTGGTAGCTGTTACTGCTAGTTCAGCTATTTCAAGAGTTTTCCCCACAATTAAGATGTCATCTAAATATGCCATGACTATGTGATTTTGTTGTCTAAGAGATGCCAATATTGGTTTTAAAATTTTGGTAAATAACCTAGGGGCTGTGGTAAGCCCATTGGGTAGGACTTTGTATTGCCATAGTTGCCCCATCCAGACAAATTTTAAGAATTTCCGGTGATGTTCCCTTATAGGTACTGAATAGTATGCATCTTTTAAATCGATGCAGGCCATGAAGCACCCTCGTGAAATCAGCTGTTTAGCCATTTCAAATGTCTCCATTTTGAAATGGGTATATTGTACAAAGGTATTCAAGTGGGTTAAATCAATGATAATTCGACATCCACCATCTTTTTTGGTTTTGGTAAAGATGTTAGACTAAAACTCAAGAGGTTCATGTGTTGTTTTTTTCTATTACCCCCTTGGCATGTAGCCTTAATATTTCTACATGTCCTTCCTCTTTCTCTTTTTGAGAAAGTGCAATTTTCCGGCCAGGCACGTTGAGTTGGGGGAAGATGCCCATTTATGAATTCAATCTCATAACCCTGAATACATTGTAAAATAAAGGTATCTGTAGTTATAGTCCCCCATGCATCCCAGAATGCACACAATCTCCCTCCTACTTGTGAGGTTATGCATGCAGCACTCTCAAGAGAACCAGAGCCCCTTACCTCCATGGTTACTGGCGGGGCTTGATGTTCTGGGCTTTCGTGGGACATTGTGTTGCTGGGGTGGAGGGTTGGCGCATCTTCCATGCTGGCCGCTGTTGGCCCTGCCCTAAAAAAGGCTTCTGCTGGTAGAGTGCGGCCGTTGGATATGCTCTCGGCACCCTGTCGGGTTTTTACGTATTTACATATGGATGGTGCCTCCGATACGCCTGTGGCCTGCTTGATGACGGTGGTTTCATTAAGCCCACTGCTTTAGCCTCCTCATCCAGGTCTTTGACCTGTAAAGGCAGGTCAAAGACCTGGACAACTGTCTCGGCGGCGGAGTAGCAGAGGCTGTACACAACCCCGCAAATTTAGGGTTGAGTGTGGGGCGGATGGAGCTTTTTTGGAAACAGTTGATCTCGTATTGTGTATTACACAGAAGAGCCAGAGCATCCTGTTGCTCCTCCGTCATCTCTGTCCCGTCCAGGGTTCTGGCAAATGCCGTGATGCCTGATGTCAACAGTTTGAGGATCTTTTGAATTTTTAGCTCCTGGGCCCTGATGCTTTTAGCTCCCGGGACTAATGTTCCCCCAGATGGGCCTGTTGACCGTCGGGACATTAAGCGATACACAATTACCTGGGGCTTTGTATTTGTTCATAGCCTCCGTCAACACCTGTTCCTGCAGCTGGTGAGTTGTGAGGTAATTTATGCTCGCCGCTAGTTTGGCCTGTAGTGGTTGCCCTGAATGCCCTGGCTGGGCAAATTTAGAAACTACCTCCAGTAGCCTTTCCTCAGGGATTTCTGTTACTGCTGGTTCCTGCGCCAACCCCTCTTCAAAGTCAGCTAACCGCTGACTCCTGGCACTGCCCACGGACGAAGGAGAAACACTCGGTGGACCCGCTGCGTGGCTCCTAGATCGTAGGGACCCCTGTTCTTGATGTTTCAGGTCCCGCTCGAGCAGCTACTCCATCATGCGCTCCATACGAGCCATGCGACCACCGCCGCTATCTGCGGACGGCAAGTCGACTTCCCCAGGTTCTCCAGAACTACTGGGACTTCTGCCAACGGACCGCACCTCGACGAGGTGATGTCTAGGGTACGTTGGCAGGTAGTCGCTGCCTGCCGCTCCTGCGGGGCTACATGACTCCCGCGCGGACATGCCGCTAGTCCACCGTCTTCTGGACTGTAGCGGTCCACCTGTCTGGTATGATAGTAGCGGAGACGAGTCGGTGCCGGCCGCCGCAGCGGGGCTCCCCGACATCCGCGCGGGCTTACCGCCAGTCCCGGTTATACGGGTCTGAGACGGCGCATAGTCGCTGCCAGCCGCCTCAGCAGGGCCACAAGACCGAAATACACTGCCACCGGCCTGCGCTCTGGCAGCCTGCCCCAGTGGTGAGCCGGTACCTCCCGCTCCTGCGGGGCTCCCCGACTTCCCAGCAGGTACGTCACCGGTCCGCGATCTGGCAGACTTCTCCGGTGGCATGTCGATGCCGGCCGCTGCAGCGGGGCTCGACCTGGGTGCGGCTTTCCCCCCTGGTCTGCCCTCTGGAGACCTGTAACAGGGGAAACAGAACGTGCCGTTGACCGTGGCACGGTTTTACGCACCTGTTTGCCACTAGCCCATTGCTGTTTGGGCGATAATGGCAGGGAGTCAGGGTCTTGCCTACCCTGCTCCCGCGCGGTGCTCCGACCAACGTTCAGCTCCTTAGCCTGCTGCGGTGGAGAGTCGGGCCCTGCCAACTGAACAGGGCTCCCCGACTTCTGCGATTTTTTCCCGGCCCGCGGAGCGGGTGCTGCCGGTGTTGCGGGCAGCTCCGGGGATTGCGGCCGCTGACTCCCGTCCGAAGTCCCGCGGCCCTTGGAGGCATGTTTCGCCTTTCCTTTCTTCGACTCCATAGTTCAAGTAAGTAAAAAAATTTCCTCACAGGAACTAACCAGCTCCAGGTTAGTTTAAATTTACCTTGAGGCCTTTTTGAAGGTGCCGCTGGGGAAGCCAACCGTCAACCTCCAACCGTCGACTGCAAATGCGAGCGACGATATGTCGCGCATGCGTGCTGGCAGGGTCTTCACGAAGTCACTCACATGACTCCGAAGTAAAATCAGAAAATGACTATTTTCCTCGTAGTTTAGTTTAGTTTAGTTTATTGTCACGTGTGCCGAGGTACAGTGAAAAGCTTTCATTGCATGCTAACTAGCCAGTGGAAAGACTATACATGATTACAATCAAGCCATCCACATGATAAAGGGAATAACCTTTAATGCAAGATAAAGTCCGATGAGGTATATAGTTGCTTAGGAACTCAGTGGGTCAGGCAGCATCCGTGGAGGGAAATGGACAGACAACATTTTGCAGTGCCGCATTCCCTTCTTGGGCTCCCACTACATAGAAACATATGTTGAAACTGCTGATCGACGAAGAGTGAAATCTCTAATCAAAATTCATTCAATAATGAGAAAGATATTCCCAATTCTGGGAGAATGCATTTATTTATCATCAGAGGTCTCTGATGCGTTGAAACGTCAAGTTTGAAACGTCAAGTTTCATTGCCATGTAGATTCCCGATAAAATGTCAGCGTTGATGGAATCGTGTTTGCATCCGCTCGGTGCATGTTCTGCGTGTTAAGCAAAAATTGAATCGTTTTCCAGTTGGTTCTCAGTAAACAGAAATTATTTTTGACCCAGAATGTATAATTAGTCAAAGTAAGTGTTCTTCCACATTACAGAGATGCGGATCCAATTAATGCATACAGCAAATCTCAGCGAGGAATTTATTTAATGCTTCGAACTCGAAATGCCTTCTTGAGATGTGGCACTATTAACATTTGGCAGCTGTGTATACCAATTATCACATTCCAAATTTACTCAGCAAGCTATGGAAAGCTGCTACAGATAAGCAGCAGATATTGACGCACAGTTTTTTGTTTGTCTCTTTGTGAAACAGGGAAACATGGATTAAACCTTTACAGGGAGAGCTTCTATACGCAATGATGTATCTGGTTGGTGCCAAAGACTTCTTGACCCACTACATTTTCAGCTTCAAATGCCTGTTTTGTCTTTCACTTGCCAGTAATGGATGTGAAGCTTAGGTCTTTAACATTAATGGCATTTCCTTCCGGCAATTTTTGTTGAACTTGAGACACAAAATCCAACTGTGTAGCCGTAATGTATGGTCAGGGCATCTGAGTGAAGTAATTGATTGTTACAGCCAGCCTTGTTCACTTTATAGTCCTTTCTCCTTTCAGCTTCTCAACATTTTTCCATATCCTTTGTGGAAAAATTTGCCATGGTAATAGAGGTTGCAAAGCAAATGATTAACCCTTGGACTATTATCGCTGAACACAAAGACGCCTCTGACATGTTGGCATTAATGATAAAAGTTATGAGGAGGATATACAATGATGACTATAGTTTGGCGTCCATTAATTTGTCTGAAAAACCCCTAAATGCTAATTGCCACACATTAATTTCTGAATGCTCAGACATTTAGGATGTTTAAGGGTCTGGCATCTACACAGCACCAATTAATTACTAACTAGATGATTACAAATGATAGTGTGGAAAAAACGATAACTAATAAAGCACTCATTATTAGTACAATTACATGCTGTATCCAGCTAAACATCCCCAATGTTGACACTGACAAGTTCCTATTTCATCAGTGCCAGGTGCATTGCACATCCTACAAGACGTTGGTGAGGCCACATTTAGAGTATTGTGTTCAGTTCTGGACATCATGTTATAGGAAAGACGTTGTCAAGATGGGCCTGAGCTATAGGGTGAGGTTGAGGAACCTTATCCCTTGGAGCGCAGGAGGATGAGGGGTGATCTTATAGATGTGTACAAAATCACATGAGGAATAGTGAATCAAAGAACTGCAGATGCTGGTTTATGCCAAAGATCAACACAAAGTGCTGGAGTAATTCAGCAGGTCAGTCAGCATCTCTGTAGAAAAATAATGGGTGACGTTTTTGGTCGGGGCACTTCTTCAGGCTGAAAGTCGGAAGATTAGATTGCATAAATGCAGTATTTTCCCACATTAGAAGAATCGAGAACCAGAAGAGATAGGTTTAAGGTGAGGGTGGAAAGATATAATAGGAACCTGGGGGATTTTACACAAAGGGTGGTAGGTATATAGAACAGGCTGCCAGATGAGGTAGTTGAGGCAGGGATTATTGCAACGTTTTAAGAAACATTTATCCAGGTAATTGGATAGGATAGGTTTAGAGGGATATGGGCCAAACACAGTCAGGTGGACTAGAGTAAATGGGGCATGCTGCTCACCGTGGGCAAGTTGAGCCCATGCTGTACAACTCTATGACTCAATGTATGATTGTGCTTTTGTATAGTAAGTTTTTTTACTGAATTGTATTTGAAAGTAAATTTCATCGTCGCTCGGTGATGTAAAGATCCATCTAACCATTGGTGCCTAGAATCAAACGCACAGTGTCACATGTAGGAAGGAACTGCAGATGTTGGTTTAAACCGAAGAGAGACACAATAAGCTGGAGTAACTCAGTGGGTCAGGCAGCATCTCTGGAGGAAGAGGTGATATTACAGGTCGAGACCTTCAGACTTACGTTTCGGGTTGAGACCCTTCAGACAGTCTGACGAATAGTCTCGACCTGAAATTTCTTTTCTCCAGAGATGCTGCATGACCCGCTGAATTACTCCAGCTTTTTATGTCTATACACAGTGTCAAGTTTGGGGCTGTCAAGATCTGAAGCAAAGGTTCTGTGAATGCAAAGCAGGATATAAATAACATGACTGAGCCTGCAGAAAAAAGACTGTTGCACTTGAATTCAAGGAATTGCATTGCTTGGTGTTAAGCAATGCAGATCAACACAATAGGGTTAAGAGCAAAAATGAAATGTACATCTGTTCCTCGTGAGGGGCAACTTGTTTGGGGGAACTTGGGGGTTAGATGTCATAGAGTTAACTGGAACTAAAGGAGACGGCGGGGGAAGATATAATAGGAGGTTTGTAATTATTGGTGGCACTGTGACGCAGCAGTAGAGCACCAGAGACCCAGGTTCGATCCTGACTATGGGTGCTGCCTGTACGGAATTTGTCCGTTCTCCCTGTGGCCATGTGGGTTTTCTCCGGGTGCTCCGGTTTCCTCCCACACTCCAATGACATACAGGTTTGTAGGTTAATTGGCTTCTGTAAAAGATTATAAATTGTCCCTAGTGTGTAGGATGGTGCTGGTGTGCAGGGATCGCTGGCCGGTGTGGACATGGTGGGCCGAAGGGCCTGTTTCCACGCTGTATCTCTAAACTAAACTAAGCTAAATCAACTACATTGCAACAAGATTGAATGAAGCAAAGTATTGACCATATCTCTGTGGATTATTTAGTTTTACATTTCTTTTGTGTTGGAACATTACATGAACAATAAAACATTAATGGGTATCTCTTACCATTTATAATTTGATTTTATATTGTTACCAGGGGCTGCAACAGAATTGTCTTTGTTATATTTTCCCAGTCAAAACTTACTGTGTCTATCATTTGCTTGTTCACTTCCTGAGACCTGGTCCGTTAGAAAATGTTCAGAACAGCCCAGCACTGAGAAGATGCAACAGACATCAATCAGAATATCATCTAGTCCAGTCATAGAGTCATAGAGTCATAGAGCCCTATAGCATATTCATTAACAGGCCCTATAGCCCAACTTGCCCACATGGACCAACATTCCAGATCTACACTTGTCCCTCCTGCCTGCGTTTGGCCCATATCCCTCTAAACCTCTCCTATCCATGCACACCTGCCTCAACTGCCTCCTTACGCCCACCACCCTTTGTGTAAAAATGTTACCCCTCAGGTTCATATTAAATCGTTCCCCCCTCACCTTACACCTATGTCTTCTTGTTCTTGATTCCTCTACTCTGGGCAAAAGTGCATTTAACTGATCTATTCCTCTCATGACTTGTACACCTGTATCAGATCACCCCCTCATCCTCCTGCGGTCCAAGGAGTAAAGTCCTAGGCTGTTTAAAATCTTGAGGGAATAGGTAGGGTAAATGTACAGAGTCTTTTACCCAGAGTAGGGGAATCAAACTAGAGATCATACCATATGTTTAAAAAAGAACTGCAGGTGCTGGAAAAATCGAAGTTAGACAAAAATGCTGGAGAAACTCAGTGGGTGAGGCAGCATCTATGGAGCAAAGGAATAGGTGACGTTTCAGGTAGAGACCCTTCTTCAGACTGGTGTGGGGATGGGGGGGCAGGAAGAAGAAAGGAAGAGGCGGAGACAGTGGGCTGTGGGAGAGCTGGGAAGGGGAGGGGAATGAGGGAGAAAGCAAGGACTACCTGAAATTGGAGGTCAATGTTCATACCGCTGCGGTGTAAAGTACACAAGCGAAATATGAGGTGCTGTTCCTCCAATTTGTGGTGGGACTCACTCTGGCCATGGAGGAGGCCCTGGACAGAAAAGTCGGATTCGGAATGGGAGGGTGATTTGAAGTGCTGAGGCCACCGGGAGGTCGGATTGGTTAATGCGAACTGTGCGGAGGTGTTGGGCGAAACAATCGCCAAGCCTGCGCTTGGTCTCACCGATGTAGAGTAGTTGACACCTAGAGCAGCGGATGCAATAGATGAGATTGGAGGAGGTGTAGGTGAACCTCTGCTGCACCTGGAAAGACTGCTTAGGTCCATGGATGGAGTCGAGGGGGGAGGTAAAGCGATAAGTGTAGCATGTCCTGTGGTTGCCCTATCCCCGAACTCTACCTCCACAACAATGACGACTGCATTGGTGCTACCTCCTGCACCCATGCAGAACTCACTGATTCCATCCATTTCAACACTAACTTCCATCCGGCACTCAAATTCACCTGGACCATTTCCGAAATCTCCCTACCGTTTCTAGACCTCACTATCTCCATCACAGGTAACCGACTGCTGACCGATATCTACTATAAACCCACTGACTCCCATGGCTATCTGAACTACACTTCTTTCCACCCTGCTTCTTGTAAGGACTCTATCCCCTACTCCCAATTTCTCCGTCTACACCGCATCTGCACCCAGGATGAGGTGTTCCATACCAGGGCATCGGAGATGTCCTCATTCTTTAGGGAACGGGGGTTCCCCTCTTTGACTATAAATGAGGCTCTCACCAGGGTCTCTTCTATGTCCCGTGGTTCCGCTCTCACTCCCCATCCCTCCACTTGTAACAGGGGAGAGTCCCCCCTTGTCCTCACCTTCCACCCTACCAGCTGCCACATACAACAGATAATCCTCCGACATTTTCGCCACCTCCAATGGGATTCCACCACTGGCCACATCTTCCCATTTCCTCCCCTTTTGGCTTTCCGCAGTGACCGCTCCCTCCGCAACTACCTGGTCAATTCATCCCTTCCCACCCAAACCACCCCCTCCCCTGATACTTTCCCTTGCAACCATAGGAAATGCTACACTTGTAGCTTTACCTCACCCCTCAACTCCATCCAAGGACCTAAGCAGTCTTTCCAGGTGAGGCAGAGGTTCACCTGGACCTCCTCCAACCTCATCTATTGCATCCACTGCTCTAGGTGTCAACTGCTCTACATCGGTGAGACCAAGCGCAGGCTTGGCGATCGCTTCGCCCAACACCTCCACACAGTTCGCATTAACGAACCCGATCTCCCGGTGGCTCAGCACTTCAACTCCCCCTCCCATTCCGTATCTGACCTTTCTGTCCTGGGCCTTCACCAAGGCCAGAGTGAGTCCCACCGCAAATTGGAGGAACAGCACCTCATATTTTGCTTGGGCAGTTTACACCCCAGCGGTATGAACATTGACCTCCAATTTCAGGTAGTCCTTGCTTTCTTCCTCCTTTCCCTCCCCTTCACAGCTCTCCCACAGCCCACTATCTCCACCTCTTCCTTTCTTCTTCCCGCCACCCCCCCCCACCCCCACATCAGTCTGAAGAAGGGTCTCGACCCAAAACGTCACCTATTCCTTCGCTCCATAGATGCTGTCTCACCTGCTGAGTTTCCCCAGCATTTCTGTCTACCAGAGATCATACCAAGGTGAGGGGGGGAAAGATTTAATCGGAACCTGAGGGGCAGATTTTTTACATAAAGGGTGTTAGGTGCATGGAACGAGCTGCCGGGGGAGGTAATTGAGGAAGGTACTATCTCAACGTTTAAAAGACATTTGGATATGTTTAGAAGGATATGGGCCAAACGCAGGCAGGTGGGTCTGGAGTAGGTAGGGCATGATGGTCGATGTGGGCAAGGTGGGCCCAGGTACATTCCCGTGCAACCACAGAAGATGCAACACCTGTCCTTATACCTCCTCCCTCGACTCCATCCAGGGACTACGACACTACTTTCAGGTGAGGCAGAGGTTAGCTTGCACCTCCTCCGACATCATCCACTGTCTCCAGTATTCCCGTTCTAACTGATTGTAGTGAAGATGATGATGAAGATGATACATTGTTGTCTTGTGTACCAAGGTGCAGTGAATCTCTTTTTCTTTTGCACACAAAGTGCACAGCAGAGTTGCCACAAAGGCATTGATAAAGTAACAAAATGTACTCCCCCCTTCTTTGTCTCCACCCCCCCCCCCCCCCCAACCAGGTCCCCCTTTGATCTCGGCACCCCCTCTGATCTCGGCGCCCCCTCCCCCATGCTGGTTCCAGCTTTGTTTAGATTAGCTTTTGTTTATTGTGACTTTTATCGAGGTACAGTGAAACGAATTTTGTTGTGTGCTAACCAGTCAGCGGAAAGACAATACATGATTACAATCGAGCCATCCACAGCTTACAGATACATGATAGAGGGAGTAACGTTTAGTACAAGGTAAAGCCAGTAAAGTCCGATCAATGATAGTCCGTGGGTCCCCGTTGAGGTAGATAATGGCTCAGGACCACTCTCTAGATGTTAATAGGATGGTTCAGGTGCCTGATAACAACTGGGAAGAAACTGTCCCTGAATCTGGAAGTCTGTGTTTTCACACTTCTGTACCGTTTGCCCGATGGGAGAGGGGAGAAGAGGGAGCAGCCGGGGTGCAGCTCATCCTTGATTATGCTGGTGGCCTTGGCGAGGCAGCGTGAGTTGTAAATGGAGTCAATGGAAGGGAAATTTGGTTTGTGTTCTCGACGGCGCAGCCCGTCCACTTCGGCCCGACCTCGGCCCAACTTGCTCCGACCTCGGCCCGACTCGCTCCAACGCAGGAACTTCGACCGGCGAGTGATGGGTCATCGACCACCCCGCTCAATGCCGTTCCGGCTTCTCTTCCCTGTAGGCCCGCAGCGTCCCATGATATATGACTCTATGACTGCATGCCAGACCTTGTTAAGAAGGCAAAGCCAATGGAACTGAGGTGAAGTCTGGACACCTGAAGCAGGGCTGATGGCCACTGATATTTTGCTTTGGTTTGCAGAGAGAGCCAGTACAATAATTCCCTGACTGGGTAAGATGTGAGAATGTTTTATTTCCTCTTTGAGTTGGTTATTGAACCACACATTCACATTTGTTGGGAAGATTAACGGTATCTTCCTCTCTCCACAAATGAACACATTTTTGTTGCCTATGAATAATTTACAGAAGGTTGCAGGTACTAAAAGGCAATTTCTTCGGTCTGCTTCCATGACTTGTATCTTGGCCTTTTATTCTTCTGTCATCGTCAGTTATGTTAATCCAATTTTAATCACACCATTTAATTACCAGGCCTCTTGTCTGCCGACAGTTCAATTCTTCATGCAGGCTACAACACAAGGTGCCATGTTAAATAAAAATGTTATCTCCACATTTCAGGCAGTTGGGGTCAAAATATTTAGTCCATCACTGCAGGGTGTCCTATGAGGAAGGAATGTTATGTAAGTGTGTGCGATTGTCTCACATGTTCAGCTGATGGATGGGTCGAAGTCAGTAGTTCCTCAAATGCACATAAAACCGCACACTCCTTTGGCATTACAGCTTTGTCTGTGATTCACCTTATCAAACACCTCATTGTTTGCTGACAACGTTAGGCTTGAAGCTACAAGCTGAAATAATGTTATTGAGTCCGGCCTGCTAATAGGCAAAGTCTTATCACGAAGGTGCAGCTCGCACAATAGCCGGGAAGATATAATTTAGTAATACTGGTTGCAGGGTGAGAGCATCAGCATCTTGTTGAGAAGTACAAGTACTAGGAAGAAATTAGGGCAGCACTGTGGCACAGCGATAGAGTTACTGTCTCACAGCGCCAGAGACCCCGGTTCTGAAGAAGGGTCTCGACCCGAAACATCACCCATTCCTTCTCGCCAGAGATGCTGCCTGCCCGCTGAGTTATTCCAGCTTTTTGTGTCTATCTTCGATCCAGGCTACGGGTGATGCCTGTAAGGAGTTTGTACGTCTTCCCTGTGACCTCTGCATGCTCCGGTTTTCACCCACATTCCAAAGACGTGCAGGTTTGTAGGTTCATTGAATTCTGTAACATAATTGTCCCTATTGTGTAGAATAGAACTAGTGTATGCGTGATCGCCGTCCGGCATGGACTTGGTGGGTCGAAAGGCCTGTTTCCACGTTGCATCACCAAACTAACCTAAGTACTTTAATTTGTGGTGTTCAGTGGTATTAATATTGATTTCTCTAATTGTAAGTAACCCTTGCATTCCCTCTCTCTCCGTTCCTCCCCCACCCCAGTTGTCCTGCTAGTTCCACTGTATTGTACAAACAGAAGATCAAATAGAACAAGTTGTCCTACAACTTCAGGCTGTGCACGCCACACGAAAGAAGAAGAAGAAGACACTTTGGTCATCGGTGACAGCTCTGATCTGTTCTGTACCTTTCCAGACCTCTAGTTTCCTTCCCCTTGACTCTTAGCCTGCAGTAGGGTCTTGACCGAAACGTCATCTGTTCCTTTTCTCCAGAGATACTGCCTGATCTGCTGTTACTCCAGCATTTTGTATCTAACTTTGGTGTAAACCAGCATCTGCATTATAAATGTTCCTTCCTACATTTATAATTCCATGTTTGGTTACACTGTACCACAGGAGATAGTTGCTAGGAGATTCAAGAAACTAAATGCTGCGTTTTTGAAAAAATGAAAATACTCAAGATGGCTTTCTAATTAACTGAACAGCATAAGCATTGAATCTCAGCATTACAAAGTGATCTGTTGGCAAAGGTTTGCCTTGGCATGGCAGTGACAGATGATACAGGATAGAATGCAAGGCTTCAGCAAGACAAAATTGAACATCAGACTTATAGAAATTCCCCTCAGAATGTCTTCGTCTTTGAGGTAACAAGCTTGCAAATATTAGTCTGAAAAAAGGTCTCAATGCCAAAACATCGTTCGTCCATTTCCCTCCACGGATACTGACTGACCTGCTGAGTTCCCATGAAAACCCATAATATCGCATTTCAGAATCAGGGACAGTTACTTCCTAGCTGTTATCAGGCAACTGAACCATCCTATCACCATCTAGAGAGCGGTCCTGACTTCCCATCTACCCCTGAAGGTCTGAAGAAGGGTTTTGGCCCGAAACGTTACCTCTCTCCTTCGCTCCATAGATGCTGCTGCACCCGCTGAGTTTCTCCAGCATTTTGTGTACCCTCCCATCTACCTCATTGGATACCCTCGGACTATCTTTAATCAGACTCACTGGACTTTATCTTGTACTAAAAATTCTTCCCTTGACCCTGTATTTGTACACTGTGTGCAGCTTGATTGTAATCAGCCCAATTGGTAGCTGTGAATCGCCCCTTTATAGGTGTGGTAATATGGAGAAAATAACAAAGTTGAAACAAGTTGAAACGTTTATTCATGGATAACCCCTTGAGATGGTCAGTCATCTCGTTTTCGAAGGGGTCCAACATAGAACATACAGCACAAGACATAACATACATATAGGCTCTCATTGACCCACCTACCCACACACCAATCCCAAAATCCCCTCCATCCCCACTTGTTATAGTTTATGACAATTGTTAATTGACTTTACATATACAATAATAATAAGTTATGTGTTACAGCATAATGTTGATGCATAATACCATATACCACCTAACATACATCGTACGTTAATACATAGTATCAACATTATTACATGATATATTATTTCATAGTATTGTGACATAATACAATATGACCTTGTTACACTATGCAATACAATAATACATAAGTGTAATGGCAATGCATATACAATAGCTATGCCAAATGATCACACACAGAGCAAGCTAGATAAAGGAGCTCGAAGACTCTACTACTAGAAAAAGGTACATGGTTTTATAAGGAAGGGTAAAAGTGTATTTTTAAATAGACGAAATGAGCTAATAGTTCTTAAGGTACTAGGCAGAGTGTTCCAGTCAGAAGGAGCTTTGAATTTAAATGCACGTCTCCCAATTTATTTGTTAGTTCTAGGAATGAAAAAGGAGGGTTGCTGAATATGTCTTAGTGAATATGAGGGTGTGTATGGTAATAGGTCTTGTTTTAAATAAGAAGGGTAATTGAAATGGATGCATTTAAAGATGAACTGGAACCAGTGGTAGCATCTTCGAGCGTGGGGGGATAACCAGTTTAGAGTTTCGTACATAGAACAGTGGTGAGTTAGATATGGACACCTTAAAATAAATCTGCAGAGACTATTATAAACTACATTGAGAGGTTGAAGATGTGTGTCAAATGTATTCTGATAGACAATATCAGCATAATCCAGTGTTGGTAATAGTAGTTGAGAGACAATTCTTTTTCTCATCTGAAAGGTGAAACAATTTATATGGCGGTAAAGAATAGCTAGATTACAGCTACGTTTTTTAGTAATCGTCTCACTATGCTGCGTAAATGAAAGCGTTGGGTCGAGCCAAACACCAAGATATTTGAAGTTCAATACTTGTTCTAATGGTGATCCTTCATTAAATGATATAGTCAGATCTACAGAATTACCAAGGCCTTGTCTGGTACCAAATAACATACTGCATGATTTATTTTTATTTTAAATTAATTTTTTAAATAATAGCCATTTCTGAACAGAAGTAAGATCTGATTGAAGGGATCTTTCAATTTCAGACTTGTTAGTACTAGATGTATATAGCACTGCATCATCAGCATATAGTTGTGTTTGACACAGAACAAATATTAGGGAGGTTGTTTATGAAAATAGAGAAAAGGAGTGTTCCCAAAGACGAACCTTGCGGGACCCCCTTCTCAACAATTAAGGAATTGGATTGACTTCCATTAAAGGTAACACATTGGCGTCTGTTATGAAGGTATGAGTTAAACCACAGTAGATTGTTTTGAGAAAGACCAATTGAGTAAAGTTTATCAAGCAGTAGGTAGTGGTCAACGACATCAAAGGCCTTGGTTAAGGATTTGATTAGTGTAGGATTAGTGTCAATGGTTGGTAAATGGTCAACGTGGACTTGATGGGCTGAAGGGCCTGCTTCCATGCTACTTTTCCCTAACTCTAACAGATAAATTGTAGTCAACTCTGGAAATGGTACCATGAGTTAAAAAACACTTCATTATTAATTTAGCAACTGCGATGTCAAAAAGGAATTAACTGCTAAATGATTACTGTTATAGGTTACACATGTCAGATTGTCGTGCAGAGATACAGTGTAGAAATTTTCATTCATTTCAAACGTAAACCTGTTCATCGTTGTAGCTGCCATTTTCATCAGCTTTTTAAGTTCCAAATTCAGTCATAAAAATATTGGAATTATAGACTTCAGCTTAATTACAGAGACATAGTGAACTGCAGATGCTGGAATCATGAGTAAAACACAAAGTGCAGGAGTAACATATTAGGTCAGGCAGCATCTGTGGAAGGAATGGATAGGTGACTTTTTGGGTCGGGATTCTTCTTTAGATTTCTGAGTCTGAAGAAGAGTGTTGACTTGAAACACCACTTATCCATTCTCTCCACGGTCTCCGCCTGACCCGCTGAGTAACTCCAGTACTTTGTGTTTGACCTCAGCTCAGTTAGGGTCACTGAGATAAAAAGATAAAAAGCTTTGAAAAGATTGAAAAAAAGAACAAAAGCATAAAATGCTGAGAATGCTCGATGGGTCGGACAAGTGTAATGGAACAAGGACAGATGTGGAGAAGATGCAGATGATCTATGATCTGATTCCGTGGTGGCCCTGGATGAATGGGGCAAAATGGCTTAATCTCGACCGAACAAGTGCATAGCGACCTGAAAGATGAAGGATATTTATGAGACACAAGAGACCTCAGATGCTGGAATCTTGAGCAAAAGAACAGATTAGACTTTAGGGCATGACATGAGAATTAAGGGACAGAAGTTTAGGGGTAACGTGAGGGGGAACTTCTTTACTCAGAGGGTGGTGGCTCTGTGGAATGAGCTTCCAGCAGAAGTGGTGGAGGCAGGATCGATTTTAACATTTAAAAGTAAAGTGGATAGGTATATGGATGGGAAGGGAATGGAGGGGTATGGTCTGAGTGCAGGTAGATGGGATTAGGGGAAAACAAATGGTTGGCACGGACTGGAAGGGCCGAGAGGGCCTGTTTCCGTGCTGTAATTGTTATATGGTTATATGGTTATATGGTTATACAGCGCGGAACCAGGCCCTTTGGTCCACTGAGTCCGCGTCGCCCAGCGATCGCCCCGTACACTAGCACTATCCTACGCACTAGGTCTTTGCTCCGGGAAGAAACGGAGGGCCTTGAGACCTTCCTGATGGGGATGGAGGTGTGGAGTTACTGGACTGATCCAGGATGGGGAGGAATCTGCCTACAGACAGGAAGTGCCACAGTTGGCGTCCTGGTGCCGTAGCAACAACCTAGAGCTCAATGCGCTTAAGACAGTGGAATTCATTGTAGACTTTAGGAGAGCTCCCCCTCCCCTCACCCCACTCACCATCAACAACACCACAGTCACATCTGTGGAGTCTTTTAAGTTCCTGGGAACCATCATCTCCAAGAGCCTTAAGTGGGGGGCTACCATCGACTCCACAGTCAAAAAGGCACAACAGAGGATGTACTTCCTACGGCAGCTGAGGAAGCACAATCTGCCACAGGCAATGATGGTCCAATTCTATACGGTCATCGTAGAGTCTGTTCTCACCTTCTCCATCATGGTTTGGTTTGGCTAAGCCACCAAGCACGACACCTGGAGGCTGCAGCGAATTGTCCGATCAGCAGAGAGGATTATTGGCAGCAACCTTACCTCCATTGATGAACTGTACACTGCAAGGGTCAGGAAGTGAGCGGGCAAGATCATCTCTGACCCCTCCCACCCTGGCCACAAACTCTTTGAATCACTTCCCTCTGGAAGGCGACTCCGGACTGTCAAAGCTGCCACAGCCATAAACAGTTTTTATCCACGAGTAGTTGCTCTACTCAACAGCCAAAAATCTGTAGCCTCCCTTTGAACTGGTATTTTGTTGGTTCACATGCTTGATCAATGGTGTGTTATCATTAATGTTTTATTATTATTAATGTTTAGTGTTTTCTGAGTCATTCGTAACTGTCACTGTATGTCATGTTGTTACTTGTGGGCGGAGCACCAAGGCAAATTCCTTGTATGTGAATACTTGGCCAATAAACTTACTTACTTACTTAAAAACGAGTGGATAGGGGCTGGAAACTGAAAGTTTCTGATTTACAAGTTTTTTCCAAAGCCAATTAACCTATAAACCTACATGCCTTTGGAGGAAACCAGAGCACCCAGAGAAAACCAACGCAGTCAAGAGGGAGAATGTACAAACGCCGTACAGACAGTACTCTGGCGCCATATAGTAGCAACTCTACCAATGCTCCACCATGCTGGGAATATCTCCGGAAATATCTCCAATCTCTATGCCACCGAACTTGAGCATGAACTTACTTTCCACCACTGGGTAATTTGACCGTTAATTGACAATACTGTGCCACTTTGCCAGCAAACTCAAGCCCACAAGCTTGTTATTTGTGCAAAAAATCCTTCAGTGTTTATTGAAGATGTCAACTGGGTAGCTGAAAAACGTTATTGAGGTGCTGATCTTTTAAGGTAACACTTAAATTCACGGAAGACAACAATTCAGATCGGAAAGAGGTTTTCATTGAGCATGACCAGTCAGCACTTGTAGTCAGGATTGAACTGGATCTCTGGTGCCATAAAGCAGCAACTCCACCAATGCCCCACCATGCTGGAAATACAGGTTTGTATCTCTTTACCCCTCAGGATTCTCATTATTAGTTTAGATAGAACTTCACTCTTCACTGAAATTGACAGCAGCGTTGTAAAACAATCTGATCCAAATCCTACTGTCTTCCGGCACTGATCCAGCTATTCCTATATATTTTTCTGATAACGAATACCTTTAGCTATGAGTCTTCTTACTTTATGCACAGTCTTATACCCAGAGTAGGGGAATCAAGAACCAGAGGACATAGGATTAGGGTGAGGGGGGAAAGATTTGAGTTTGAGTTTAGCTTATTATCACGTTTACTGATGTACAGTGAAAAGCTTTAGTTGCGTGCTAACCAGTCAGCGGAAAGACCATACACAATTACAATTGAACCATCCATAATGAACAGATACATGATAAAGGGATATGATGTGAGTAACATTTAGTACAAGATAAAGTCCAGTAGAGTCCAATCAACGCAGAGTTACCTGAGGGGGTAACTTATTTACACAAAAGGTGGTGGGTGTGAGGAATGAACATGTCGGAGGAGGTAGTTGAGACACATAGAAAACATAGAAAATAGGCACAGGAGGCCGTTTGGCCCTTCGAGCCAGCACCGCCATTCATTGAGATCATGGCTGATCATCCACAATCAGTAACCTGTGCCTGCCTTCTCCCCATATCCCTTGATTCTGCTTGCCCCTCGAGCTCTGTCTAACTCTCTTTTAAATTAATCCAGTGAATTGGCCTCTACTGCCTTCTGTGGCAGAGAATTCCATAAATTCACAATTTTCTGGGTGAAAACGTTTTTCTTCATCTCAGTTTAAAAATTGCCTCCCCTCTATTCATGGACTGTGGCCCCTGGTTCTGGACTCCCCCAACATTGGGAACATTTATCCTGCATCTAGCTTGTCCAGTCCTTTTATAATTTTATATGTTTCTGTAAGATCCCTCTCATCCTTCTAAATTCCAGTGACTACTAGCCCAGTCTTTCAAATCTTTCCTCATATGACAGTCCCGTCATTCCAGGGATTAATCATGTGAACCTATGCTGCACTGCTTCAATAGCAAGGATGTCCATCCTCAAATTAGCAGCCAAAAACTGCACACAATACTCCAGATGTGGTCTTACCAGGGCCCTGTACAACAGCAGAACTCTTTGCTCCTATACTCAACTCCTCTTGTTATGAACTGAGGAGGATGCTATGAGAATGCAGGGTGACTTGGACAGGTTAGGTGAGTGGGCAGATGCATGGCAGATGCAGTTTAATGTGGATAAATGTGAGGTAGCAAAAACAGGAGGGCAGATTATTATCTAAATGGTGTCAAGTTGGAAATAGGGGAAGTACAATGGGATCGGGGGGTCCTTGTTCATCAGTCAATGAAAGTAAGCATGCAAGTACAGCAGGCAGTGAAGAAAGCAAATGGCATGTTGGCCTTCATAACTAGTGGAGTTGAGTAAAGGAGCAAAGAGGTACTTCTGCAGTTGTATAGGGACCTACTAAGACCACGCCTGGAGTATTGTGTGCAGTTTTGGTCCCCTAATTTGAGGAAGGACATTCTTGCTGTTGAGGGAGTGCAGCGGAGGTTCACAAGGTTAATTCCCGGGATGGCGGGACTGTCATTTGCTGAGAAAATGGAGCGGCTGAGCTTATTTACTCTGGAATTTAGAAGGATAAGAGGGGATCTTATTGAAACATATAAGATTATTAATTGTTTGGACACACTAGAGGCAGGAAACATGTTCCCGATGTTGGGGAAGTCCAGAACCAGGGGGCCGCAGTTTAATAAGGGGTAAGCCATTTAGAACGGAGATGAGGAATCACTTTTTCACACAGTAAGTTATGAGTCTGTGGAATTCTCTACCTCAGAGGGCGGTGGAAGCTGGTTCTCTGGATACTTTCAAGAGAGAGCTTGATAGAGGTCTTAAAGATAGCGGAGTCAGGGGATATGGGGAGAAGGCAGCAACGGGGTACTAATTGTGGATGATCAGCCATGATCACATTGAATTCCGGTTCTGGCTCAAAGGGCCGAATTGCCTACTCCTGCACCTATTGTTTATTGTCTATTGACCTCTTTACTCCTATATTCAAATCCTCTCGTTATGAAGGACAACATGTAGCGATGTTACAAAAGTTACCTTCAGCGGCGCTGTGGTTCTGCCACTGGCCGTGTGCGTGACTTTGGCGCCTTTGGGGGGGGGGGGGGGATTAAAATGCCGTTTTCTCCTGCCTGCTAAGATGGATTTCCTCAGGCTGCCAGCTGATGCAGAAAAATCATTCCGACTTCCGTTCTTGGAAGTTTTTAATAAAAATCGCGGGACAATTTAATCGCTGGAGTAAAATAAAAAAACTACTTCTAATGCCGTCAACGGCAACAATGGGACAGATCTCACGTAGGGGACAAAACACTTATTTTGTAAGTCATTTATTTTACATGTGCTTCTTAGGATGACTTTAATCAAAATTTCCTTGCCGAAAATGTGATATTGGCCCCAAATGGTTGTTCAAATTCACCGCAACCGTAACGTTCCAATCGATCGCATTCCACAAAAACCCACTCGCAAGAATATTTAAATGCCCATTAATTTACGGGAATTAAACATTAAATTCCTTCCATTTGGCCCATAAATTCATGACAATGAGATTAAAAAAATCATGTTATATTGTGAATTCTTGTGTGAATGTTATTTGGACACTTAGGCTATTTAAAAATTTTAACCTTTTCTTAAGAAATGGATAGATGTTTAGATCAAGTAATTGAATTTTGTACTTAGCTACACTTAGGTAATTAACTAATTATATGCTTTAATTTCAGGTCAAAAATGTTTCATATTTGTTTCAGAATGCTTCAATCTATAATAATTGAAAATTTCATTCAGTTCTCTTAATTTCTAAGAAGGTTATGGGCTTTTGACTGTCCTCGATCACAGCTTTTGTGTTAAGTCAATGGAAAAGCAATAGGGAACAAGATGCTAATTTCAGAGTATGAAAGTGGCCATAACTTTTTTAATACTGAAGATATGAAAATGAATTAGGTGTCAAATTAAACTTCTTTTTATGCTATATCTGACGGGATAAATTGCAGACTTGATTTTTAAAATCTCAACATTTTGTAACATTGCTACACATGCCATTAGCTTTCTTCACTGCCTGCTGTACCTGCATGTTTACTTTCAGTGACTGGCGTACAAGGACACCCAGGTCTCGTTGCACTTCCCTTTTTCCTAATCTGACACCACTGAGATAATGATCTGCCTCCTTGTTCTTGCTAGCAAAGTGGATAATGTCACATTTATCTCCATTATACTGCATCTGCCATGCATCTGCCCACTCACTCAACCTGTCCAGGTCACCCTGCAACCTCCTAGCATTCTCTTCGCAGTTCACACTGCCACCCAGCTTTGTGTCATCTGCAACTTTGCTGTTGTTACTTTTAATTCCATCATGTAAATCATGAATATATATTGTAAATAGTTGCGGCCCCAGCACCGAGCCTAGCGGCACTCCACCTGCCACTGCCTGCCATTCTGACAGGGACCCGATTATTCCTACTCGTTGTTTCCTGTCTGCCAACCAATTCTCTATCCATGTCAATACCCTACCCCCAATACCATGTGCTCTAATTTTTCCAACTAATCTCCAGTGTGGGACCTTATCGAAGACACAATGTTCAAAAGAAATTTGGACAGGTACATGGATAGGATAGGTTTTGAGGGATGTGGGCCAAACGCAGGCAGGTGGGCCTCGTGCAGATGGATCATGTTGGTCGGCATGGGCAAGTTGCAGCCAGGGTGATGTGGGCCGAAAGGGCCTGTTATGTGTGTGCTGTATGACTCTATGGGCACCGAGATCTTCCTACAATTTTTGCACACTCTTCCACGTTTAGCGGTGGGTCTGTAGAAGGGTCTCGACCCGAAACGTCGCCCATTCCTTCTCTCCAGAGATGCTGCCTCATCCACTGAGTTACTCCAGAGTTTTGTGTCTACCTTCGATTTAAACCAGCATGTGGAGTTCTTTCTTACACATAGCGATAGGTCAACTCCATTACTTTTAAACACCCAGCCAAGTAGGGACCGGTAATTACCCCGTACACTAGCACTATCCTGCACAATAGGGACAATTTGCAATTTTTACCAAAGCCAAATTAACCTACAAACCTGGACGTCTTTGGAGTGTGGGAGGAAACCAAAGCAGCCGGGGAAAAGTCACCCGGTCACAGGGAGACTCCTGTACAAACTCCGTACAGACAGCACCTGTAGACAGGTTCGAACCCGGGTCTCTGGCACTGTAAGGCAGCAACTCAACCGTTGCTACTCTGCCGCCCTGTGCCATGCTTGGCAACACCTTTCCTATAACATGGTGACCAAAATTGAACATAATACTCTAAATATCTCCGTAAAGATCTCCAATCCCCATGCCACCGAGTGCATTTTAAAGCATGAACATGCTTTTCACCACTGGGTAATTTGACCATTAATTGACAATACCGTAACACTTCGCCGACAAACTCAAGCCCTCAATCTTGTTATTTGTGAAAAAAAATCCTGCAGCATTTGCTGAAGCGGTCAACTGGGTAGCTGAAAAACGTTATTGAGGTGCTGATCTTTTAAGGTAACACTTAAATCCACGGAAGACCTCAATTCAGATCGGAAAGAGGTTTTCATTGAGCATGACCAGGGGATCAATTGCAGTGTCAGTGTTCACTTTACAATATGAAGAAAATCTGAGTGGAGTTGACATGGGAAGGAAATGAAACAGAATTAGTTTGACAGGAAGTCTGAAAAGGTTAGTTCCAATAGTTTAGTTTAGTTTAGTTTGGAGATACACGGCGGAAACAGGCCTTTCAGCCCACCGGGCCCGCGCTGACCAGCGATCCCCGCACACTAACACTACCCTACACACACTAGGGACAATTTACACATACACCAAGCCAATTAACCTGCAAACCTGCACATCTTTGGAGTGTGGGAGGAAACCAAAGATCTCGGAGAAAACGCATGCAGATCACGGGGAGAACAGCACCCTTAGTCGGGATCGAACCCGGGTCTCTGGTGCTGCATTAGCTTAAGGCAGCAACTCTACCGCTGCACTATCGTGCTGCCTATGAGGTAATTTTAAAGAACTCGTGTGCTTTCTATCTAAAATTATTGTCCTGACTGTCACCCTTCTGAAAAATGTAGAGAAATTCATGATCCGCGTTTGCAGAGAAACCATAAAACACCTTCAAAATCCTTCCAAGTGTGCCTGTTAAACGTTAGACTTTAGAGATACAGCCTGGAAACAGGCCCTTGAGTCCGCACTGACCAGCGATCACCCATACACTAGCATTATCCTACAAACTAGGGACAATTTACAATTTTTATAACGTCAATTGATCTACAAACCTGTGCATATTTGGAATGCGGAAGGAACATGGTCACAGGGAGACGTGCAAACTCTGTACAGACAAAGCCCATAGTCAGGATGCCATCTGACGCAGTGACAGCTTAGCGGCACAGCGGTAGAGTTGCTGCCATATGGCCCCAGAGACCAGGGTTCGATCCTGACTACGGGTGCTGTCTGCACGGTGTTTGTACATTCTCCCTGTGACCATGTGGATTTCCTCCAGGCGTTTCAGTTTTATCTCACAATCCAAAGACGAACAGGTTTGTAGATTAATTGGCTTCAGAAAAATATGTCGTGTCCCTAGTGTGTATGATAGTGTTAGTGTTCAGTTACTTTACATATCTTTGTGAAGACATGGTGACAAAAACTGAACACAATACTCTAAATGTTAAAGAAGGAACTGCAGATGCTAGAGAATCGAGGGTACACAAAAGGCTGGAGAAATGGCGTAGACGGAGCATCGATACTTTTTTGCATATCTTTCATTCATTGTTCTTTATCTCTCCACATCACCGTCTATATCTCTAATTTCCCTGATCCCTGACCAGTCTGATATCTCCTTCGCTCCTTAGATGCTGCTGCACCCGCTGAGTTTCTCCAGCCTTTTGTGTACCCACAATACTCTAAATGTGGCCTTACCAATGTTTTATGATTTTGTACACCTCTATGAGATCATCCCATATTTTCCTGCGCTCCTAGTCGTAGCCTGCACAACCTCTCCCTATAGCTTAGGTCCTCGAGTCTTGGCAACATCCTTGTCCATCTTCTCTGCACCCTTTGCAGCTTGACAACATCTTTCCTGTGACATGGTGCCCAAAACTTAAAACAATACTCTAAATGTGGCTTCACTAATGCCTTATACAACTGCAACATGACCTCACAGCTGCTATGCTCAATATTCTGACCGATGAAGGCCAATGTGCCACAAGCCTTCTTGACCACCCTATCTACCAGTGATGCCTCTTTCAAGGAACTATATACCCGCACTCCTAGATCCCTCTGCTCTACAACATTCCCCAGAGCCCTGTTGTTCACCGTGAAGGTTTTGCCCTTGTTAGACTTTCCAAAATTTAACACTTCACACTTCTTTGTATTAAATTCCATCAACTATTTCTCAGCCCACCTGCCTAATTCATCAAGATCCTGCTGTCTTTTTTGACACCCAACTTCACCATCCACAATACCACCCACTTTAGTGTCATCAACAAACTCGGATAGGTCTCACACAGACAGCTTCCAAATTGCCTCTCAATAAAAACTCATAGTACTCAACTGCTGTCTCAACATACCTAGACTGGGTAAGAAGGAACTGCAGATGCTGGTTTACACCGAAGAAGGAGTAACTCAGCAGGTCAGGCAGCATTTCTGGAGAAAACGAATAGGTGCCATTTCATAGAAACATAGAAACATAGAAAACAGGTGCAGGTGCAGGTGTAGGCCATTCGGCCCTTTGAGCCAGCACCGCCATTCAATATGATCATGGCTGATCATCCAAAATCAGTACCCTATTCCTGCATTTTCCCCATATCCTTTGATTCTGTTAGCCCTAAGAGCTAAATCTTACTCACTCTTGCAAACATCCAGTGAATTGGCCTCCACTGTCTTCTGTGGCAGATAATTCCACAGATTCACAACTTTCTGTGTGAAAACGTTTTTCCTCATTGCAGTCCTAAATGGTCTACCCATTTTTCTTAAACTGTGACCCCGAGTTCCGGACTCCCCCAACATGGGGACCATTTTTCCTGCAGCTAGCCTCTCCAATCCCTTAAGAATGTTATATGTTTCTATAATATCCCCTTCTCATCCTTCTAAATTCCAGTGAATATAAACCCAGTTGATCCATTCATATGTCAGTCCCGCCATCTCAGGAATTAACCTGGCGAACCTACGCTGCACTCCCTCAATAGCAAGTTTTGGATGAAACCCTTCTTCAGACCCTATCGGAATCATCATAGCCACCAGGGATTCAGGATGATGTAGCCGTGACTGGCTTTGAAATTAGTTAGCAATGGATACTGTGTTATGACCAAAGTGGAGAATGATAACCTGTCTATTATGCAAAGCAATAAAATCCTATGAACAATGCATTTATATTACTTGTCTTTTCATCCAAGATTAAAATAATTATGTTGACTTCACTCCATGAGGCAATATTGTCTCCGATAAAAGTTTCCAAACTAAACTACAAAAGCATTCTTATATATTGCTGGAGCTAATTTACTGGTATCGATTTTACTGTGTCATAGTGGTTGCTTTAATTTTCTATTGGAACATTAATCCCTGGAAAAAATAATTGGTAAATGATTTAAAGAGGAATTGAAAGGCAGGGTTAATATGCAGGTTCACAAGCGTAGAAAGAGTTGATAATGGCATTGTTAATAGCGAGACCCTTAACACCATTGGTACATAGAAGGATCTTAGGGTCAATAGACAATTGACAATAGGTGCAGGAGTAGGCCATTCGGCCCTTCGAGCCAGCACCACCATTCGCTGTGATCATGGCTGATCATCCACATTCAGTACCCCGTTCCTGCCTTCTTACAATATCCCCCGACTCCACTATCTTTAAGAGCTCTATCTAACTGCTGGGTGCTGGTCCATAACTCCCTGAAAGCGGCAACATAAGTAGATAGAGTGGAAAGAAGGCGTATGGTATGCTTGCCTTCATTGATCAGGACATTGAGTATAAGAGTTCAGGAATTGTGAGCGGCACAGTGGCACAACGGCAGAGTTGTTGCCTTGCAGTGTCGGAGACCAGGGTTCGATCCTGACTACGCATGATGTCGGCATGGTGTTTGCACGTTCTCCCCGTGACCTCATGGGTTCCATTCAGGTGCTCCGGTTTCCTCCCACATTCCAAAGAGGTACAGGTTTGTAGTTGAATTGGCTTCCGTAAATTGACCATAGTGTGTAGGGTAGAACTACGGTGCAGGTGATCGATGGTTGGTGTTGGCTCGTTGGGCCAAAGGGCCGGTTTCCACTCTGTATCTCTAATCTAAACTAAACTAACCTTAGCTAAGTCTTGTTGCATCTGCAGAGGATTTTGATTGGGCCGCACTTGGAGCTGGGTAGAGTTCTGGGTGCCCTCTTGCAGGAAGGATGTGGAGGCCTTGGAAAGGGTGCAGAAGGGGCTTACCAGGTTGCTGGTTTTCTCTGGAATGGTGGAGGTTGAAGGCAGTCCTGATATGAGAATATACAATTATGTTTAGTTTAGTTTAGTACTATGTGTACTGAGGTACAGTGAAAAACTTGTGTGTGCTATCCAGTCAACAGAAAGACTGCACATGATTACAATCAAGCTGTCCGCAGTGTACAGATACAGGATGAAGGGAATAATGTTCAGTGCAAGATGAAGTCCAGTAAAGTTGAATTAAAGATAGTCCTTGGGGCTCCAATGAGGTAGGCGATAGCTCAGGACCACACTCTAGCTGTTGGTAGCAGGGTTCAGTTGCCATCCCTTGTGAGAGGCCTAGACAGGGTAAATAGAACCTATTTCCCAGGGTGGAAATGTCAAAGACATAGTTTTTAGCTGAGAAGAGCAACATTTTAAGGAAAATCGCAAGGGCAAGTTTTTCACAGAGAGAAAGCTGGAAAAGAGAGGTGGAGGTGGCACAAAACCTGGTAGGTGATAGGTGAATACTTTTGCCCAACCCCCACCTCCCTTGACCAGCTTTCTCCCCCCTTCTCCATTCAGTCTGAACTGGGGTCTTGATCCAAAACGATGTCTGTCGATTCTCTCCATAAATGTTGCCTGACCCACTCGAGTTCCTCCAGCATTTTGTGTTCACATCTATGTCACATTTCTTGTACCATCTGTGAAGCTGAAAAAAAAAGATTATTTGAATCTTTGTTTTTTGCCCTTTACCAAGTCTATCTGTTCAATATAAAAGATAGACACAAAATGCTGTAGTAACTCAACGGGTCAGGCAGCAACTCTGGAGAAAAGGAATAGGGTTCGGGTCGAGACCCTTCTGCAGACTCGTCCCGAAACCACCCATTCCTTCTCTCCAGAGATTATGCCTGATCTGCTGAGTTACTCCAGCATTTTGTGTCCATCTTCTATGTAAACCAGCATCTGCAGTTTCTTCCTACACATCTTTTCAATATGTTGTCTTCTTCACCCTTCTCCCCCACCCTTTTCTACTTAGCTACCTTCTGAGTGCCTGAAGAAATTGTATGCAATCTCCCAATGTATCTTCAAAAAACTATTTTCTGTTTGACAAGTTCAATTTTCCCTTCATAAAACCGTATTGATTCCATCTAATCATGTCAAAATTTTCGAAGTGCCATGTTAGAATGTCCTTAATGATCGATTCCACCATTTTATCAACAAAAGGTGCCATATTAATTATTTGATGGCTCCTTATATTTTCTCTCTCTCTCCGTTCCTGAACAATAGTTTTCCATGGTTTTTTTTTAAGGCCAAGATTGATCGATTCTTGATTAGTACGGGTGTCAGGGATAATGGAGTGAAGGCAGGAGAATGGGGTTGAGAGGGAAAAGTAGATCAGCCATCATTGAATGGCGGAGTAGGCTTGATGGGCTGAATGGTCTTATTCTGCTCTGAGAACTTATGAACGATGAATTCATGAACTAAGTGCTCCCTTCAAATCTGCTGGGACTCATCAGGGACATGGAAATGTTTGGAGGATCCTAACTTAGCTATCGACCAACTTTTCAGTCACTCATGCAGTAACATAATTGAACGCAGTTCTCAGTTCTAAAACCTGGGGTGGAAGATTGCAACCTTCACGTGGTCCGCCCTGTTTCGACTAATGCAATCAACTCAAATAGAACAAGTTGTCCTACAACTTTAGGTTGCGCACGCCACACGAAAGAAGAAGAAGCAGTTCTAAAACCCAAGTACTTGCCTGCTGCTTCTTATTTCCCTCCTCAGTTCTAATTTACGGCGGTCAAAACAAGTGGCTGCAGGTGCTGGTTTACAAAGAAAGACAGAAAGTGCTGGAGTAACTCAGCGGGTCAGGCAGCATCCCAAGAGAATGTGCAGGAGGGAACTGCAGATGTTGGTTTACACCGAACATAGACACAAAATGATGGAGTAACTCAGCGGGTCAGGCAGCATCATGGAGAAAAGGAATAGGTGACGTTTCGGGAAGGAGGATCTCAATCCGAAATATCAACACTCCCTTTTTTTCAGAGAAGCCGCCTGAGGACCCGTTGAGTTACTCCAGCATTTTGTGTCTATCCCTAGGGAACGTGGATAGGAGCAAGTTGGGTCTCAATAACCTTTTGCTTCTTGCTTAAAACTGTACCATTCCTCTCCCACTTACTTGTATGCTATCTTTTCTCTCACAACTACCCCCTTCGCTCTCCCGCACACACACCTACACTGGGGGTAATTTACAGTGATGAATTAGCCTACCAACCTCTTTTGGGAATAGACACAAGATGCAGGAGTAACTCAGCGGAACAGGCAGCATCTCTGGAGAAAAGGAATAGGTGACGTTTTGGGTCGAGGCCCTTCTTCAGACTGAGAGTCAGGGGAGAGGGAAACTAGAGGTACGGAGAGGTACAAAAAATAAATGAATGAAAGGAATGCAAAAGGACAAATCAAAGCCAGCAATGATGATCAAGGAAAGATGGAGCCTACAATGGTGCATTGTTGGCTGTGGCGAACGAGTGAAACTAATGAGCAAAACAGTGAAACTAAGCAGGATGACAGTGGAACTAGTAGGACAACTAGGGTGGGGGATGGAGAGAGAGAGAGAGAGAGAGAGAGAGAGAGAGGATTACTTGAAGTTAAATAAATCAATATTCATACTGCTGGGTTCCTGAGAGTCAGGGGAGAGGGACTCAACCTGAAGAAGGGTCTCGACCCGAAACATCACCTATTCCTATTTTCCAGAGATGCTGCCTGACCCGCTGAGTTACTCCAGCATTTTGTGTATATCTTTGGCGTAAACCAGCATCTGCAGTTCTTTCCTCCACAAACTTCTTTTGGGATGCGCGCGGAAGCAGGAACACCCAGGCGAACGTCCGCAGTAACGTGCAAACTCCATATAAATGGCCACGAGAGATCAGAATTATCGCTGGATCTGTGAAGCATTAGCACTAGCTGCTACACATATTGGCATGCAGAGAGACCTTGATGTTTCTGGTTCAGCTCACAATAAGCTGGCAGGAGGCACGTGGTATTTTGATATTCATTGTAAAGTGTTCTGGCGTAGATGGGGCATGTGGGCCAAAAACAGGTCGGTGGGACATGTTGATTGGCATCCGCAAGACAGGCCGATTGCCTGTTTCCACACTGTGTGACTCTATGACTCAATGACTCCACCACTCTCTGCAGCCTCTTGCGTTTCTGCACTTTGGAATTGCCGTACCAAGCCAAGATACGATGAGTCAGGATACTCTCTACAGTATATCTGTGGGCGTTTGTTAGAATATTCATTGACATGCTGAATCTCTTTAAATTTCTAAGAAAGTACAGGCATTAGTGTGCCTTCTTCATGTTTATATCTACGTACTGGGACTAGAACACGTCATCGAAGATGTTGGATGCACCTACCAGCAGAGACCATTCCTTCCACAACTCCCTGGTTCACTCATCTCTTCCTACCGAAACCACCTCCTCCCCAGGTACCTTCCCCTGCAACTGCAGAAGATGCAACACCTGTCCTTATACCTCCTCCCTCAGCTCTGTCCAGGGACCCCGACAGTACGTTCAGGTGAGGCAGATGTTCAATTGCACCTCCTCCAACCTCATCTATTGTATTTGGTGTTTCAGGTGTGGACTCCTATTTATCGGCGAGGCCAAGTGCAATTGTTTTGCCAA
The DNA here is from genome assembly GCA_035221665.1 of Okamejei kenojei. NCBI lineage: Eukaryota > Metazoa > Chordata > Chondrichthyes > Rajiformes > Rajidae > Okamejei > Okamejei kenojei. The sequence goes on from CM069134.1 coordinate 33,471,469, forward strand.
ACACCTACACGATCTTCTGGTTGCTAGACACTTTAACTCCCTCTCCCATTCCCACGCTGACCTTTCTGTCCTGAGCCTCCTCCACATGCTAACTGGTGGAACAGCACCTCATATTTCGCTTGGGCAGCTTACACCCCAGCGGTATGAACATTGTGTTCTCTAATTTCAGGTAACCCCTGCATTCCCTCCCTCCCCCCCTCCCCCCTCCCACACCTTCCCCCCCCCCCCCCCCCCCCACCCACCCCACCCCCCCAAATGTAATACTAGTTCCAACCTTCGCATCCCTCCATCCCTACATTATCACCCCCAGGAAACAGTGGGCCATTATGGCTCCACCCATCCTTGGCCGGCTATCGCCGACCCTACTTTGTTCTGGCTTTTACCTCCAGTCCCCCCCCCCCCCCTCTACGTTCAGTATGAAGAAGGCTTCCAACCCAAAATGTCACCCATTCTTTTTCTCCAGAGATGCTGGCTGACTCACTGAGTTACTCCAGCACTTTGTGTCTATCATCAGAGATGTTAATGCTCAGGAATATGAAGCTACCAACTCTCTCCAATGTCGACCCAGCAACGAAAACTGGCGTCCGGTCTCTCCTGACTTCCCCTTACTGAGGTCAATGATTAGTTCCTTGGTTTTGTTGACATGTGTTAGAGTCATAGAGTCATAGTCATAGAGTGATACAATGTGGAATCAGGCCCTTCAGCCCAACTTGCCCACACCGGCCAACAATGTCCCAGCTACACTAGTCCCATTGCCTGCGCTTGGTCTATATCCCTCCAAACCTCTCCCATCCATTTACCTGTCTAACTGTTTCTTAAAAGATGGGATAGTCCCAGCCTCAACTACCTCCTCTGGCAGCTTGTTCCATACACCCACCACCCTTTGTGTGAAAAAGTTATCCCTCGGATTCCTATTAAATCTTTTCCCCTTCACCTTGAACCTATGCCCTCTGGTCCTTGATACCCCTACTCTGGGTAAGAGACTCTGTGCATCTACCCGATCTATTCCTCTCTATGATTTTGTACACCTCTATAAGATCACCCCCCATCCTCCTGTGCTCCATGGAATAGAGACCCAGCCTGCTCAACCTCTCCGTAAAGTTCACACCCTCTAGTCCTGGCAACATCCTTGTAAATTGTTTCTGAACCCTTTCAAGTTTGACAATATCTTTCCTATAACATGATGCCCAGAAGACAATATTCTAAATGTGGTCTCACCAACATCTTATACAACTGTAACATGACCTCCCAACTTCTATACTCAATACTCTGACTGATGAAGGCCATAGTGCCAAAAGCCTTTTTGACCACTTTGTCCACCTGCGACTCACCCTTCAAGGAACCATGCACCTGAACTCCTAGTTCCCTCTGCTCTACAACACTTCCCAGAGGCCTACCATTTACTGTGTAGATCCTGCCTTTGTTCTACGTCCCAAAATGCACCATCTCATATTTCTCTGTATTAAATTCCATCAACCATTGCTCCACCCACCTGGCCAATCGAACCAGATCCTGCTGCAATATTTCACAACCATCTTCATTATCTGCAAAACCACTCACTTTTATATCATCCACAAACTTGCTAAACTTGCCCTGTATGTTCCCATCCAAATCATTGATGTAGATGACAAACAGTAACGGGCCCAGCACCGAACCCTGAGGCACACCACTAGTCACAGGCCTCCAGTCCGAGAAGCAACCTTCCACCATCACCCTCTGCTTCCTTCCATGGAGCCAATTTGCTATCCATTTAGCTATCTCTCCTTGGATCGCATGCAATCTAACCTTCCAGAGCAGCCTACCATGCGGAACCTTGTCAAATGCCTACAGAACTCCATGTACACAACATCTACAGCTCTTCCCTCATCGACCTTTTTGGTTATAGAGTCATAGTCTTACAGCATGGAAACAGACCCTTCAGACTATATTACCTACACCGACCAACATGTCCCATCTACACGAGTTCCACCTGCCTGCATTTGGTCCATATCCCTCTAAACCTGTCCTATCTATGTATCTGTCCAAATGCTTATTAAACATTGCAAAAGTACCTGCCTCAACTACCTCCTCCGGCAGCTCGTTTCAATCACTCACGACCCTTAGCATGAAAAGGTACCCCTCAGATTCCTATCAAATCTTCTCCCCCACCCCCGCGCTCACCTTAAGCCTACATCCTCTGTATTAAATTTGCACTCACAGTAAATGAAGAAGGGCCACACAATATGAACCAATGGTACACTGTTGCCCAGCAGAATTACAATGTTTTTGTCAGGTAATTGGATGTTAACCCCTCACCAGTGAAATAAAGATTTACTGCACTAATTTACCACAAAATTGCTCTGCAGGACAATTGCATTTAAGATTAAAAATGTAAATTTGTGTTAAGTGTGGCTTAGGCAGGAAGCTGTTCTAACAGTTACAAGTATTTAATTAATCTCTGAAATTTTATATAATACACCAGGATTTCTATTTTCATTCGAGCCGTGATGAACACATTGTGGGTTTAAAAGAACAGCGCTCCAAACATTGCTTTTCATTCTGTCTCAAGTGTGAATTAAGCCAAAGAGATCTGAAGAAGGCTCAGAACCCGAAACGTCACCTGTCCATGTCTTCCAGAGATGCTGCCTGACCTGCTGAGTTACTTTAGAACTTTGTTTTTTTTTTGTAAACAAGTATTTGCAGCTTGTTAGGCTTTAGAGATACAGCACGGATCCTTGTCCCACCGAGACTACGTCGACCAGCGATCACCCTGTACACTAGCACTATCCTACACAAAATGTTACAATTTTATCGAAGCCAATCAACCTACAAAAGTGCACATCTTTGGACTGTGGGACAAAAGGGGAACAACTTGTGGTGGATGTTTGGATTTTTGTATTCTGTGTATTTTTATTTGTCTGCACTAGACTGGAATCTCATGGAACTCTTTTCTTATCGAATTCCAGAGCATCATGGATTTCAAAGTTCAATACTTCAATACTGGGCTGCACAGCGGCACAGCGGTAGAGTTGCTTCCTTACAAAGCCGGAGACCCAGGTTCGATGTATGGCGTTTGTACGTTCTCCCCGTGACCTGCATGGGTTTTCTCCGGGAGCTCGGGTCTCCTCCCACACTCCAAAGACATACAGGTTTTGTAGGATAATTGGCTTGGTATAACTATTAAATTGTCCCTAGTGTGTAGGATAGTGTTAAAGTGCAAGGTGGTGAAGACAAGGAGACATTTGTATGTTAAGGTTTGTAAGTTAATTGGGCTTTGTAAAATTGTCAATTGCCCCTAGCGTGTCGGACAGTGTTGGTGTACGGGGTGATTGGTGGTCGGTGCGGACTCTGTCGGTTGAAGGGCCTGTTTCCGCGCTGTATCTCTAAACTAAACTAAACCACAAGAGGTCACTTCTCCAACATTAATTGGACAGTTATCGTTCTAATTGGTGCATAACATAAAAAAAAGCCTCCGGACATATTAGCTATTTAAAAGAACCAGCTACATTTTCCTCCATCCAACAATGCATTCACCCTTAATTTGTTGCTTAAAAGATCAGAGAGCTGAGAATCATTTTTCTCATCGGCTGTCGACAGTGATGGTAATTTGTGTGCATCATTAATCGTTTCTCTCAAGGAATCATAAATGCAAAAGGCTGAATGACTTGTTCACATTAAATCCAAACGTATTTTACAGCAGAGGACATAGAAAGGTGCAGATGAAATGTAGAAACAAAGAACTACGGATAGGCACAAAATGCTGGCGTAACTCAGCCGGTCAGGCAGCATCTCTGGAGAAAAGGAATAGTTGATGTATCAAATCGAGACCCTCCTTTACACCTGAAGAAGGGTCTCAACCCAAAGGTTTGAAGAAGGGTCTCGACCTGAAACGTCACCTAATCCTTTTCTCCAGAGATACCTCCTCACCCACTGAGCTACTCCAGCATTTTGTGCTCATCTTCAGTGTACATCAGCATCTGCAGTTCCTTCCTACACAACAAACTGCAGATGCTGGTTTATGCTAAAGATCGACACAAAGTGCTGGAGTAACTGTACTGTGCAGGCAGTATCAGGTTGAAAAACGACGTTTCGGGTCGGAACTCTTTAGACTGAAAGTAGAGTGGGGGAGGAACTGGAGGTGAGAAAAGTCCAGGACTAATCAGGGGCGACCTCAGGCAAGGTGCTGCCTAGTAGGCCCATTGTCAAAGCTAGACCCTGTAGTCATTGACATTTCCAGTCTGGGAAAAAAAGTCTACTCTTCAGTAGCATTTACGTCCATCATCTGCCATTCCGTGTTTCTACGAATAAACTAATACTGATGCCAATTAGGTTTAAAGTGGAGAGAACACATTTGCTCCCCAGTTAGACTACCAGCCAAGGTTGATTTTTTAATTGACTGTGCTCAATAAACCTTGAAGATCCCCTTGCAAATCTCCAGTGCAAATCAACTTCCCGTGGTTCAGTGAGGGTTGTTGCTACCAAGCAATAATTCACTGTGTTTAGTTTATTTTAGTTTAGTTTATAAATACAGCACAGAAACAGGCCCTTTGGCCCACCGAGTCCGCGCCTCCCAGCGATCACCCCATACACTTGTTCTATCCCACACACATGAGGTAATGTATAGAAGCCAATTAACCTACAAGCCTGCAGCTACTCTACCACCACACCACTGTGCCACCTCTGCGAAACTGAAGAGTCATCAATATGTGTGGAGATTGGGCAAGGGCTCGATTGAGTGAAAATGTTCTTGAAGGTCTGAACTCATGACCACTCATATCCAGGAGGCAGATACAATAGAGGCGTTTAAGAGGCTTTTAGATATATGCACATGGGAATTATAGGGAATGGAGGGATATGGATCAGGTGCAGGCAGATGAGATCAGTTTAACTTGGCACCATGTTTAGCACAAACATTGTGGGCCAAAGGGGTTGTTCCTGTGCTGTTCCATGTGCCATTCTTAAGCTCCATGCCAAACAATGATTCAATTGTACTTTTCTGCCAATTGTGTCACCGATTGAACAAATGGTGCCAGCACAACAACCTGGCTCTCAACACTCACAAAAGGAACTGATTGTGGACTTTGGAAGGGGTAGGATAGGGACCCACAATCCCATTTATATCAACGGGACGATGATGGAAAGGGTCAAAAACTTCAAATTCCTGGGCATGCATATTTCCAAAGAACTCTCCTGGTCCCAGCACACGGATGCAATTATAAAGAAGGCACATCGGCACCTCTACTTCCTGAGAAGATTACGGAGAGTCGGTACGTCAAGGAGGACTCTCTCGAACATCTACAGGTGCACAGTAGAGACCATACTGACCGGCTGCATCGTGGCTTGGTTCGGCAACTTGAACGTCCAGGAGCGGAAATGAACTGCAGAAAGTTGTGAACACTGCCCTGGCCATCACCAGCTCTAACCTCCCTACCATCGAAGGGATCTATCGCAGTCGCTGCCTCAAAAAGACTGCCAACATCAGCAAAGACCCACACCATCCTGGTCACACACTCATCTCTCCGCTGCCATCAGGTAGAAGGTACAGGAGCCTGAAATCTGAACATCCAGGTTCAGGAACAGCTTCTTCCCCACAGCCATCAGGCTATTAAACACAACATCAAACATGCTCTGAACAATAACAGTCTATTATTACTATTGCACTTTATCCGTTTATTTATTGTGTATATATGGTCCATGGTCTATAGATACACTGAACTTTTATCTCCCGTTCTGTATTATGTTTACATATTCTGTTGTGCTGCAGCTAGTAAGAATTTAATTGTCCTATCTGGAACACATGGCAATAAAACTCCCTTGACTCTTGACTCTTGACATTCTCATACACTGAAGTCAGGATCGAACTCAAGTCTCCGGTGCTGTGAGGCTGCAGCTTAATTTGCGGCATCGCTCTGCCACCTTTTTGCAGCAAAGTATTCATGTGTAACACATTTACAAGCTACCAGTGAGATGTTGTGAGATTTTGCTAAAAATGTGATCCAGCAAAAAAGAAGAAATACTCGCGATCCGGGGGACAAGAGTTTAAGGTAGAAAGATTAGAGGATTTGTTTTTGCCCCCAGAGAAAGATGAGTGTCTGGAATTCGCTGCCTGAACGGGTGCTGGAGGCAAAAGCTCCCATCACATTTACCAAGTACCTGAGGGAGCTTCTGGTCTGTTGTAACTACACTGAACAATGGCACAGCGGTAGAACTGCTGCCTCACAGCGTCAGAGACCCAGGTTCAATCCTGACTACGGGTGCTGCCTGTACGGAGTTTGTACGTTCTCCCCGTGACCAGTGCGGGTTTTCTCCGGGAGTGCCGGTTTTCCTCCCACACTCCAAATATGTACCGCTTTGTAGATTCATTGGCTTTGGTAGAGATTGCAAATTATCCCTAGTGTGTAGGATAGAACTCGTGTCCAGCGTGATTGCTGGTCGGTGTGGACTGGATGGGCCTCTATCTCCACTGTATCTCTAAACTAAACTAAATTAAACTAAGCTAAATTGATTCAAAGAGCATCCATGCAATCACAGAGTGAACGTGCAAACTCCTCACTGTTATGCAGGAATATGGATGTGCAGGCAAAGGAGGTTAGGTTAATGGCATTATAACCAGCACAGACATTATGGGCCTAAGGGCCTGTTCCTGTGCTATACTATTCTATGTATTGCGACTGGCATGATAAAATCCTTATTTGATGCGGCTTTGCAGGCACATTAAAGACAACAACACAACAAATAAACATACAATTAATTATCCATGAATCTAGGTAAACGGTAGTGCACGCTTAAGTATGTTACGGAACCTCAATTGATGGAAAAAATGTGTCACTTTGGATACTCACGCATTTCGCAGTCGGCAAAACCCAGCAGTTAAAGAAAGGCAGTGTTAATAAAGCATGAACCGTTATTAAATTGGCAAACCTATCTAGCTTTAGTTCCGTCGGAGTCTTGGGACAGGGTAATGTTATTGCCAATTAACATTTATGAAGTTTTACTCTGAAAACAGAGAGGCACTTGGCTTGAGGGATTTGTGATGTTGGTTTTCTTCATGGCACTGACAGTCCTTCATTAGAATTTGTGAAATTTAAAACTGGAGGTACAGGTAAGGACAACCTGAGGGAACCTGAGGGGTTTACACAAATGCGGATGGGTATATGGAACAAGCTGCCGGAGGTACCATAAAAATAATTTAGAAGGCATTTGGACACGTACATGAATAGGACAAGTTTAGAGGGATATGAGCCAAACGTGGGTAGGTGGGACCAATGTAGGTGGAAAATGTTGGTCGGCACTGGCAAGTTGGGCCAAAAGGCTAGTTGCCATGCTGTATAACTCAATTACTCTAAATACGCAGAAGGTTAAAGACTCTTGGTGTTAAGAAATGGGGAGGTAACACTGGTTTATCTTGAAACAAAATGGTAACAAAGTTCAGTTGGATAATATGCAATGGGGCAGCAGTGGAGGACAATGACCATATTGCCTGGCCAGGGCAACTCAGTGCTGCCAGCAGGAAAAAGGGCCGTTATGGCCAAGTTAAGATTCAACAATTTTAATATCTTTGAACCTGAAGGGTACAAGATGGCGCTGAAGACGAGCTGGCATTGGAGAGGGTCCAGAGGAGGTTTACGAGAATGATCCCAGGAATCATTGGGTTAACATATGATGAATGTTTGACGGCACTGGGCCTGTACTCTCTACAGTTTAGAAGGAAGAGGTGGAACCTCATTGAAACTTACCGAATAGTGAATGGCCTAGGCAAAGTGAATGTGGAGAGAATGTTTCCACTAGTGGGAAAGTCTAGGACCAGAGGGCACAGCCGCAGAATAAAAGGAAGTATCTTTAGAAAGAAGAGGGGAAATTTCTTTAGTCAGAGGGTGGTGAATCTGTTGAATTCATTGCCACAGATGGCTGTGGAGGCCATCAATGGATATTTTTAAGGTGGAGATTGACAGATTTTTGATTAGTACAGGTATCTGTGGTTATGGGGAGAAGGCAGGAGAATGGGGTTGAGAGGGAAAGATAGATCAGCCATGATTGAATTGCGGAGTAGAATTGATGGGCTGAATGGCCTAATTCTGCTCCTAAGACATATGAACTCATGACCCTTGTACTGCCTCAATGTAATCTACAATTCTTACCCTCTTGCACATCAGTATGATTGTGCCTAAATACAGTAATTTGTTACTGAACTGTATGCAAATAGAAACATAACTGTATCTACTGTAAGTACATTTGCAAATAAAGTACTATTGAACCATTGAAGCATTATCCTTCCATTGGACAAATATATCCAAATGCACCCTATCATATCACTTGTGAAGGAAAATGACATTTTAATATTTGATAAACTGTTTAAATATTGATTAAAATTAACCCACCAATCCAAGTATTCACCTTCCGGCTCTTGTCTTTGAACAGTTTGTGTTGTGCTAGTTTGGATGGTTTTGGGAAACAGATTGTTGATTATGGTTTTCATCATAATGACTCATTTCAGCCATTAACAATAATTACTTTGGCAGCAACCCTATTGAGTAAAATTGTTGTTGAATGATTTGGCTCAATATGGATCAATTTCCCGTGTGTAATAAAGCTTGGCCTAATTGCAGTTCCTCGAGAGCTGGGCTCAATGAGATGCCTCGTTCAAAGACTACAATGGCGGAAATTAAGGAGAAATAGGAACGGTTCAGAGGGATATGGACCAAATGCGGGCAAATAAGGCTTGCTTAGATGGGGCATCTTTGTCAGCATAGACTGAAGGGCCGGTATACGTGACTTATGACTATGGCAAAAGCAAAACACAAAGTGCTGGAGGAACTCAGAGGGTCAGGCAGCATCCATTGACTCCATCTACACTTCTCGCTGCCTCGGCAAGGCCACCAGCATAATCAAGGACAAGTCTCACCCCGGTGACTCCCTCTTCTACCCTCTCCCATCAGCCAAGGGGTACAGAAGTATGAAAACGCACACCTCCAGATTCAGGGACAGTTTCTTCCCAGCTACTATTAGGCAACTGAACCATCCTATCAACACCTAGAGAGCAGTCCTGCGTTATTATCTACCTCAATGGTGGCCCTCGGACTATCTTTAATTGGACTTTGCTGGATTTTATTTTGCACTAAACATTATTCACTTTATCAAGTATCTGTACACTGTGAGTGGCTTGATTATAATCATATTTACACTTTCCACTGACTGGATAGCACAAAACAAACGTTTCACTGTAGCTCGCACATGTGGCAATAAACTAAACTAAACTAAACTAAACCACACAAAACATCTGGGGAAGGAATGGACTGGTGGCGGTTTAGGTCGGGATCCATCATTTGTGGTTTCCTGTGTCTCCAAAAATGAGACAAAGCTGAAATGATCTTTGAGGTATTGGGCTCTAAAGTGGAAACACACCCGATATTTTTTTTTAATTTAGTTTTGCAGGATTTGTCAGCGGTGATGGTGGAAAGGACAATCCCTTGAGATGCCTAGTTCAACTTAGTTTAGATTTGCAGCATGGAAACAGGCACTTTGGCCCACCCAGTCCACGCCAACCATTGATCTTCTCATTCTCTCGCTAGTTCTATGTTATCCCACTTTCTCAACAATGCCCTACAAATGAATGGCAATTTTACAGAGGCCAATTAAATACAAACTCACTCGTCTTCAGGATGTGGGAGGAAACTGGAGCTGGAGCAGGAGCACCTGGTCCAAACCCACTGCTTAGCAACGGCCATTTTCCTCAATGTGTTATTCCCTGTCCCTCCCGTTCCCTGTTCCATCTGCCCATTATTCCTCACTTATGGGGTTCTTTCACAAGGATGGCACAACAGTGCAGCCATAGAGCTGCTGCCTTCCAGTGCCAGAGACCCAGGTTCTATCCTGACTACGGGTGCTATCAGTACAGAGTTTGTACGCTCTCCCCATGACCGCATGGGTTTTCCTCGGGTGCTCCTATTTCCTCCCATTTTCCAAAGACATACTGGTTTGTGGGTTAATTGGCTTCAGTAAATTGCCCCTAGTGTGTAGGATGGGATAACATAGAACTAGCATGATTCCGTGATTGCTGTTTGGCGTGGGTTTGGTGGGCCGAACGGGTTGTTTCAATGCTGTATCTCTAAACTAAAAACTAAACTGTTGCAACAGGGCAGAACAGCACCTCATATTCTGACTGTGTAGTCCACAGCCCAATGCAAAGTTCCACACACCCTAAGCTGCTCTCTCTTTCCACCACCTCCTCTCCCCCTAACTTGGCTCAGTTGCCCCTTTTTTCCTTCGGCTTTTCTGTCTCTACCTATCACCCATCTGTCTCCCAACTCCACCTCCCTCCTCCCTCCAGCTCCATCGGCCCATCATCCCTTCTATTTCTTCCGAACCTTTTCACACCTCTAGTTTCCCTCTCCCCTGACTCTCAGTCTGATGAAGGGTCTCGTCCTGAAAAGCCACATATTCCTTTCCTCCAGAGATGCTGCCTGACCCGCTGAGTTACTCCGCCATTTTGTGTCTACCATCCTCGTCAACTGGTTCCACCTATCACCTGCCAGCCCATCTCAACCCTCACTCCCTCCTCCCTATCACGTCCACCTCCCCTCCTCCATCTCGGTCCTGATGCTCCAGGATCTCGACCTGAAATGGTGACCACCCCTCTGCCTCCACAGATGCTGCCTGTCCCATTGACTTCCTCCAGCAGTTTGCTTTTTGCTCCAGATGACCCCATTTGCAGTCTCTTGTGTCTGCACTCTTGAAAGGATGTGCTGACATGACATAAATTGAGAAACCCATTGCAGAATCTTAAAGCATGGACCATTGCACGACATAAGAAGCAATTAGACAGGTACATGGATAGGACAAGTTCAGAGGGATATGGACAAAATGTCGGCAGTTGGGACGAGTGTAGATGGGACATGTTGGCCGGTGTGGGCAAGCTGGGCTAAAGGGCCTGTTTCCAAACTGCATGACTCTATAGCTCCTGTCCCACTTATGTGTCCTCGGCACGCTAATTACGCGACCTCGTGGTCGCGTTGAGGCACGACGGTCCCGCACAGCCGTCTGGAGAGCGTGACGTCATTTGAAGATGGACACAAAATGCAGGAGTAACTCAGCGGGACCGGCAGCATCACTGGAGAGATGCAATGGGTGATGTTTCTGGTCGAGACTCTTCTTCAGTCTGAAAGACGGGTCTTGACCCGAAATGTCACTCATTGCTTCTCTGCAGAGATGCTGCCGGTCCCGCTGAGTTACTCCAGCATTTTGTGTCTATCTTCAATTTTCTTGGCCCCGCTAGAACTGGGGGCGGATTCGGACTGCAACGGCCGTGAGCCCCAGGCTGAGTTCAGCGATCGTTTGCCTGCTTCTGCTGCTGTTGGAGGTGAGACGTTGCATCGCGCCAGGGTCTTGGGCCTGTCCCACTTTGGCCGTCAGTTACGCGACAGGTGGTGCGCGAAGATTTCATTCGCTACAAATATTTCGGAGCCCCACGCGATATCGCGCACAACTCCATACCCCTCTGCGCTTCTCCGTGGGACCGGCCCCACGCGGCCACACGATGCCCTTCGCCTCAATGCGACGACGAGGTCGCGTAATTTGCGTGTTAAGGACACGTAATTGGGACAGGTCCTTTAGACTCTAAGAATGAAGAAACCTCTTGATCTTTAATCAAACCTATTAACACAGTCTGGGCTGCATCTGCTTTATAATTAAGGTGTTAATATAGCTGTGCCTCACATATTGTGATGTTACTGAGAGATAACGCAATGTAGTTGCTTCCAGCCCTCCTTGTTCTGTCACTTGCATTTTGATCCTCTCTCACAGTTTATCATTATCGCCATGAAAATCAGCGGAGACTTTTAACGTCGATCACAGCAATTGCTCAGCCTTAATTTACAGTCATTAAATACACCTTGAACTCATCAAAATATTCATGACTTGCTTGTGTAACCAGTTTGGAGCAGTTTAATTAGAATTTGCACTTAACCTGGAGATAAAATTATGAAGGGAAAGAATATTTCATTTTTTACCAGTGTGATCATTAAAAGATTAAGATTTATAGGTCTTGGTTTGGAATTGGACGACGTTAACTGGATAGAGTCATGTATAAGAGTCTGATTACTTCCCTTAAAGGAAACTAGGAGACCAAATGACATGAACATTACTAACCAAATTGAACAACAAATCCTCAACTACTTTTGGTGTAGACGTGTTGGGCCAAAGGGCCTGTTTTCATGTTGTATGTCATGTTGTGACTCATTGTTATAGCTTCATGGCATCTTTTGACTTTAGACTTTAGACTTTAGAGATGCAATTCAGAAATAGGCCCATCGGCTCACCGAGTCCGTGCCAACCAGCGATCAACCCGTACACTAACACTATCCTACACACTAGGAACAATTTACAATTTTACCAAAGCCAATTAACCTACAAACCTGTATGTCTTTGGAGTGAGGGAGGAAACCGGAACACCCGGAGAAAACCCATGCAGTCACGAACAAACTCTGTACAGACAGCACCCGTAGACAGGATCGAACTGGGGTATCTGGCGCTGTGAGGCAGCAGCTCTACTGCTGCAGCACTGTGCCGCCCTTGCATGCAGCATGGAAACAGGTCCTCAGCCCCAACTCGTAGGGCAATCACCGTGGTGCAGCGGTAGAGTTGCTGCCTTACAGCGCTTGAAGCGCTGGAGACCTGGGTTCGATCCCGGCTATGGGTGCTGTCTGTACGTTCTCCCCATGACCACGTGGGTTTTCTCCGAGATCTTCGGTTTTCTCCCATACTCCAATGACGTACAGGTATGTAGGTAAATTGACTTGGAAAATGTACAATTTGGCCCGAGTGTATGTCGGATGGTGTTAATATGAGGGGATTGCTGGTCGGTGCAGACCCGGTGGGCCAAAGGGCCAGTTTTCGCGCAGTATCTCTAAATTAAACTGAACTTGTCCATGCTGACCAAGATACCCATCAAAGGTAGTCCCATTTCCTTGTAGAAACAAAGAACTGCAGATGCTGGTTTACCAAGTAAAAGACACAAAATGCTGGAGTAACTCCACGGGTCAAACAGCATTCCCAAAGAACATGGGCAGGTGATGTTTCGGGTCTGAAGAAGGGTCCTGACCCAAAATGTTACCTATCTATTGTCTCCAGGGATGCTGCCTGGACCAGTGAGTTACTCCAGCATTTTGAATCTTTCCATTTTCCCTTCCTGTCCCATAACCCTCTCAACCTTTCCCATTCACATACCTGTTCAAACATATTTTAAATGTTGTTTTTGTACATTTGACAACCATTTCCTCTGGCTGCTTATTCCATGTACGCACTACCATCTGTGTGAAACCAGTTACCCTCTGGTTCTTGATTCCTGTACCTTGGGAAAAAGTCCTTGTGCACTTATCCTATTTATTCCACTCATTATCTTATACACCACTATAAGATCACCTCTCAGCCTCCTGTGCTCCAAGAAATAAAGTCCTAGCTTGCTCAACCTCTCCTGGTAGCTAAGGCCCAGCTTCCCAAATGAATATGAGGTGCTGTTCCTCCAGTTTGCATGTGGTCTCACTCTGACAGTGGAGGAGGCCCAGGACAGCTTTTTGTGTCTATCTTCGGTGTAAACCAGGATCTGCAGTTCCTTTCTATACACAGAGTAGGTTACTATTTGATTTTATTAATATAGAATCAAAGTGTTTAATTATATTCAGTAAGATAGAGACAAAAGAAAGTGGTGTTACTCCAGTAACATCACCATTAATTTTAGGTTGATGTTATCTGAAACATTTATCTTCTGAAGGAAAAGTATTCATCGTGGACTGAAATATGCCCATGGCAAATGATTCTCTTTTGAATGACTGGGAGGCCACACAATTGTTTTTGTTTCTTAAATTACTAAGCCAAAACTATCTGCATCCATGACACAAAAATGCCAGAGAAACTCTGGAGAAAAGAAATAGGTGATGTTTCGGCTCGAGACCATTCTTCAGACTGAGAGTCAGGGGGGGGGGGGGGGGGGGAAACTAGAGGTATGAAAAGGTTTAGAACAAATCAGAGCCGGCACCGATGACCAAGGAAAGGTGGAGCCCACAATAGTCCATTGTTGGCTGTGGAAGAGGCAGTAACAAAGGGATAAGGACAGTGAAAAGCTGTGCTTTGTCTCTTGGTACGTGGAATTCGGGTTGGGTCCGAACTGGGAGGTCTGGAAGCGGAGTTGGTGGGCCAAGTCACCATAAGTCTTTGGTGCAAATCTGCACCAATGACTTATGAACTACAACATTCAGGTGAACCATGTTATTTTTACCCACTCATTTATGTTTTCTATATGTCTAAGAAGGTACTGCAGATGCCGGAAAATCGAAGGTAGACAAAAATGCTGGAGAAACGTAGCGGGTGAGGCAGCATCTATGGAGCGAAGGAAATAGGCGACGTTTCGGGTCGAGGAAGAAGGGTCTCGACCCGAAACGTTGCCTATTTCCTTCGCTCCATATATGCTGCCTCACCCGCTGATTTTCTCCAGCATTTTTGTCTGCCTTCTAAGTTTTCTATATGATTCCTTCTCACCAGAGATGTTGCCTGTCCTGCTGAGCTACTGCAGCATTTATCGTCGATTTAAGCCTGTATCTGCAGTTCTTTCCTACACATTCAACCAGGCCCTTTGGGCCACTGAGTCCACACCGCCCAGCGATCACCCATTCACACGGGTTCTATGTTATCCCACTTTTGCAACCTCTCCCTACCAATTTTACAGAAGCCAATTAGGTAACAAACCCATCGAGTTCAGGATATGGGAGCACCCAGAGGAAACCCACATGATCACGGAGAACATGTAAACACAGACAATACACGGTCAGGATTGAACCGGGGTCTCTGGCAATGGGAGGCAGCAACTCTACCTCTGCACCACTGAGCAGCCCTTTGGTATCAATAATTTGCAGAGGGGACCAGTCACAGCAAGGGTGACACAGTGGTGCAGCGGTAGAGTTGCTGCCTTATGGCACCAGAAATCCAGGTTCGATCCTGATTGCTCTATGCTGTCTGCATAGAGTCTGTATCTTCTCCCTGCTCCGGTTTCCTCCCTCACCCCAAAGATGTGCAGGGTTGTAGGTTAATTGGCTTCTGTAAACTGTAAATTGTCCCTAGTGTGCAGGATAGTGCTAGAGTATAGGGATCGCTGGTCGGCGAGGACTCAATGTGCCAAAGGGGCCTGTTTCCACACTGTATCTCTAAACTAAAACTAAAACTGGTGGGTGTATGGAACGAGGAGGTAGTTGCCAGAGGAGGTAGTTGACGCAGGGACAATTGAAACGTTTAAGAAACATTTTGACAGGTCCATGAATAGAACAGGTTTTGAGGGATATGGGCCAAATGCAGTCAGACGGGATTAGCATAGATGGGGCATGTTGGCCAGTGTAAGCAAGTTAGGCTGAAGGGCCTGCTTCCACGCTGTATAACTCTATGGCTCTCCGGACCGGTTTTTTACTTGAAATTCTAGCAGCTCTTCTGCCTCTGAGTCTCTTTTGTCTCCAAAGGTTTGTGGTTATCTGGAGGCCAATCAACAACTGCGATCGGCGTGGTTTTTCTGGAGGAAGTTACATGTGACACTGAATTAAAATGTGCATCCTCACCGTCTAATCGAATGAGGGTATGGCACTGAGTTACTGAATGTTTTTGCTTCGCTTCCAAAGGTTAACGCAAGAACGATCAGATCACGAACTCTCCTAACAGCTCCAACAAATCATTAGAATAAAGGGAATAAAGGATATGATGGTTAATCCCATTTTAATTGCTTTAAATATAAATGGGATTATGCTCCTGAGCGATGACTCTTTGCAGACACCTTTAGAATTCAGCCAGTGTTATGCCACCATGGCTTAAATGCAGGTCTCCAGATCATTTGAGGAAGCACAACTGTTTTCATCAACGTTTATGGCTTATTAATGATCTTTCAGTCACAGACAGCTTTAAACTTGTGACTAAAGAATGCAATTTGTTTAAGGGAATAGGAAGGAGAAGCTTAACCAATGATAACACATCTGCCGAGATAATCCTTTGGGTATTTTTTCATGTCACCAAAGAGCCTCCTTAGCAGCAAAAATTTGCATAGGGTAAGGAAGGTATTAAAGTATTAAAGAGCAGAGATTCCAATTAAGTGCATACACAGCAGAGCGGCTTAGAAAATGTACAACAAGGAAGAAATGGAGAGGGTCAAAGAAGCCTCTTTGTAAATCTCCAATCATAAATGGGGATTATATTCATCAGTCATGTTCCGGGAGTAACATTCTTGGTTCTGACTCCAGGCCAGTGGTTTAATTCTCTGTTGAAAAATTGAAGCTGAATTATCAATGTTGAGGTTCGAGTCAGAGTGGCTTTGTCTTCTGAGCTCAATGTCCGCACTCTTGGGTGACATTTGAAGGTGCGGGTCCACCGCTGATTTTCTGGCAACTGGTGGTCCGCCACCTCCTTTATTCTGGACAAAATGACGAGAGCGCAGTTAAAAATCCTCTGGGAAGTTCCCCCACAGTACCAGGAGGAAGCAGCTGGAGACAACATACGTGATGAGCAAGGGCTGGTATGAGGGTCAACCAGGTTCATGTCTCCAGCGCCTTCAAGGTTGGCTGCAGGAGTCACCCCTGGGGCACAAAGATGGTCGGGCGAGCAGAGGGTCATCTATTCACGGGCTGATCCAGTCGAAGGTGATGGAAGAAGGGGCTTACCTGGATCGGGAACTGTTCCAGTAAGCCAAGCGAACGGGCGGACCGGACTTTGGAAATGGCGCCTGCATTTGTTAATATGCAAAAATGATTTTACCTGTGCAGAAGCGCATGTGACAATTAAAGAACCATTGAACTCAGCCTGTTCCATCACGGGCATAGCCCTCCCCTCAATTGAAAGCATCCACATGAGGCTCCTCGAGAAGGCAGCATCTATCATGAAGCAACCCCATCATCGGGCAGGAGGTACAGAAGCCTTATCTCCCACACCACCAGGTTCAGTAACGGCGACTCTCCGACAACCATCAGCTTCTTGAACCAACCCAATCCTACCTCAGCAAGAGAAGACTATGGACCACCTCTTGCACCACCATGGACATGTTTTGTGTTAGTGGTTTGTACTAATGTCTTAGAGTCATAGAGTCTGACAGTCATATAGTGTGGAAACAGGTCATTCAGCACAATTTGCCCACACAGACCAACATGTCCCTTTAACACCGGTCCCACCTGCCTGCGTTTGACCTATATCCCACCTAACCTATCCAATCCATGTGCCTGTCTAAATATTTCTTAAATGTTGCAATAGTTCCTGCCTCAACTACCTCCTCTAGTTCGTTCCATACATACACCACCCTTTGTGTGAGAAAGGTATCCCTCAGGTTCCTATTAAATCTTTCCCACCTCACCTTGGTCGGCATGGGTAAGTTAGGTGGAGGGGCCTGTTTCTATGCTGTGCGACTCGATGATTCTCTAGAACAACCATGGTTCCTTATTGCCTGTGGAGAGAGGACTATGCAAAATAAATCACCAGAAGGGACCTAGATGTGTAGGATGGAACTGCAGATACAGATTTATACTGAAGCCAGGCACAAAATGCTGGAGTAACTCAGCGTGTCAGGCAGCATCTCTGGAAAAAAGGAATAGGTAACGTTTTGTGTTGGAACCCTTCTTCAGACTGAAAGATAGAGGTGGAGGAGGGAAGGTTGGGGTGAATAACTTGAAGCTGCTTTACACTCCTCCAATTTGCACTAGGCTTCACTCTGACAGTGGAGGAGGCCCAGGCCAGAAAGTATGTGTGGGAATAGGAGGGAGAGTAAAAGTGTTTGGAAATCAGTAGATCACGTAGGTTTAGGCACAGTGAGCAAATAAATGTCCTGTTGGCAAATTGATATTTTCCCATTATTACATTGCCAACCAGATTGTTCAGCAAGTAGATAATTCCCGGTTATTGGAGATAAACTATTTTATTTTGTACACATATATAAATAGATATATAAATAAAAAAGTAATAAACTTTTCAGATTTAAAGGCAACAAGTATTTCATATGTAACCTTATATGTTATCATTGATAGTCAGAAGCTAACAAATTCTAAAATATAAACATAGATGTTCTAAAACATATAAGAATGTGTTAAATAGTGAATATGTTTTTAATGGAGACACAGGAACTGCAGATGCTGGTTTAAAAAAAAAGACACAAAGTGTTGGAGTAACTCTGCAAGTCAGGCACGATTTCTAGAGAACATGGATGTGATGATTCTGGTCGGGACACAAAGTGCTGGAGTATCTATCTTTGATCGCTGGTGATAGACCACGTGGATGGTGTCCTGGACAAGGGATGAGTGCAAGCAGTAGGTTACGCTCTTGAAGCCGCTGGTAATGGAAGAACAATTTCTCTCCCTGAGAACTAACCAAAAGATAAGCCAGTAACAAAGAATTGAAGATTCTGGCTTGCCAAGAAAAGACACAAAGTGCTGAAGTAACTCAGCAGGTCAGGCAGCATTTCTAGAGAACATAGACAGGTGATGTTTTGGGTCAGGACCCTTCTTCAGACTGACCACAGAGTGTTGGAGTAACAGCAGATCAGGCAGCATCTCTGGAGAACATGGATGGGTGGGTGATGTTTCTGATCTAAACTCTTTAAATCACTCTGGTAATGATAATCTGTGTATTGCCCATTATTCTGGAAACTATTTGCAATGATCCACTTTTAATTAAATTTAAACTGATGAGTTGGGATATTAATGTTCCCCTTTCCACACCAAGGATCCAAACTTCAGGCCACAAATTTTCGGTTTGTATTTTAGATTATAACTTGAATTGAATTAAAAACCAACGAGTAAAAACTAGGGTACACAAAAGGCTGGAGAAACTCAGCGGGTGCAGCGGCATCTAAGGAGCTAAGGAGATAGGCGACGTTTCGGGTCGAGACCCTTCTTCAGACTGAATTGAGTAAAAACTAAATTGAAGAGGGTTCACCTCAGTGCAGTTGGCAACGCTGCAGAATTACTCTGGGTGACGTGTGAGCATCAGATTTCATTGCTCTGTCTGTATATTCTAAATAAACACAAAATTACCTCTTAATCAAATAGAACAAGTTGTCCGACAACTTTAGGCTGTGCACGCCACATGAAAGAAGATTAGATTAGATTAGATTAGATTAGAGATACAGCGTGAAAACCAAGTCCATGCCTATCAGCAATCACCACGTACACTAGCGCTATGCAACACACTAGGGACAATTTACAATTTTTACCAAAGTTAATAAACCTACAAACCTGTATGTTTTTGAAATGTGGGAGGAAACCGGAGCATACGGAGAAAACCCACACATGTCACGGGGAGGACGTACAAACTCCGTACAGACAGCACCCGTAATCAGGATTGAACCGGGGTCTCTGGTGCTGTAAGGCAGCAACTCTACTGCTGCGCCTCTGTGTCGGCCTAATATTATTAGAATTGGATAAGCTGTGTACAAACTGACTGAAGTCCTTTCATAGCATATCCTTAAACATTTCACACAGTGGAGTCTGATTGTATGCAAAGTGCCTGCCTGCAACTGTGCAATAACAGAAATGGATGCACAATTTTCTTTCTATTCATCCATTAGTTCAATTTCTGCAGATATTGAAATGATTGTTGGAAATATTTCCACTGACAGTATTTATAAATGTCAGTTTAGGGATTTCTTGCCCAGTGGCTTTCTCAATGAATAACTCCGTTAAAATGACAACTTAATAAAATCTTCATCTTAAATGGAACGTGTAAAGCAGATTCAACACTTTATAAGTGTTCATAAGTGCTAGGAGCAGAATTAGGCCATTCGGCCCATCATCTACTCCGCCATTCAATTATGGCTGATTGATCTTTCCTTCTCAACCCAATTCTCCTCCCTTCTCCCCATAACCCCTGACACCCATACTAATCAAGAATCTGTCAATCTCCACCTTAAAAATATCCATTGACTTGATCTCCACAGCCGTCTGTGATAATGAATTCCACAGATTCACCACCTTCTGACAAAATAAATTCCTTCTCATCACCTTTCTAAAGGTGCATCCTTTTATTCTGAGCCCCCTGGTCCTAGACTCTCCCACAAGTGGTAACATCCTCTCCATATTCATTCTATCCAGGCCTCTCACTTCAATCAGGTAAGTTTCAATCAGGTTCCCCCTCATCCTTCTAAACTCCAGCGAGTACAGGCCCAGTGCCTTCAAACGCTCATCGTATGTTAACCCACTCATTCCTGGGATCATCCTCGTAAACTTCCTCTGGACCCTCTCCAACGCCAGCACATCCTTCCTCAGATATGGTACTTTGCTTAATCTTAGGTAGTTCTCAACTGCTGAGGAAGCCCACATGGGTGATTCGTGCAAACTCCACACAGATAGCATCCAAAGTCAGGATCGAACTCTGGCCTCTAGCACTGAGGCAGCAACTTTACCAGCTGCACCAACGTGCTGCCCTGCCTATGCCAAGAATTTAGTTTAGTTTAGTATAGAGATACATCGGAGAAACAGGCCCTTTTTACCCACCGAGTCCGCGCTGACCAGCGATCTCCGCATGCTTACACTGTCCTACACACAGTAGGGGCAATTTACAATTTTACCGAGCCAATTTCCCTACAAATCTGTACATCTTTGGAGTGTGGGAGGAAATCCTGGAGGAGATCCTTGAGAAATCAATGCAGGTTACGGGGAGAAGATACAAACTCCGTACAGACAGCACTCACAGTCAGGATTGAACCCGGGTCTCTGGCGCCGTAAGGCAGCGACTACCATTGCGCTGCCTGGCCACCGTACTGCTTATCGCCAAGTTTTCTTTAATAAACGGTGAGAACATGTTACCATTGGTTGGATGGACAGCAACAAGAGAGCAGTAAATTAAATCAGTCAGCAAATATAAAAGAAAAAGCATTTTGATCAGAAGAGCTGTGAGATGAACAGTCTTTTCTTGTTAACTGTGAGGGCTGTTTGCAACGTGAGTTTGTTCAATATCACTGTTATTTCCTGGCTCGGACATTGATAAGTCATAAGCATCTCTAATAGGGTTCTAATCACTGCTAAATTGACACTGTCACAACGGTGCAGTCAGGAGTGGCGTTTGGAGATTGGTTTGGTGCTGAGCAGGTTCTGCTGCAGTTTACGCGAGGCGAGGCGAGGCCCAGCAATGCATGAGACAGGTGCTTCGTGCTTGAAATGCAAAGCCTCCAGTTCTGCTGAACATGCACAAAACTTCTGCGCAAAGGCAACAAAGCAAACATAACAAAAGGCAGGGTGATTGGGAAACTCTGCGGCTAAGCTGGTGAGGCCCTTGCCTCGCAAATCAGTCGGTTAAGGGTTTGAATCTCACTCCAGGGTCTACAGGTACAGCAACATTGTGTAGGAAGGAAGATTCTGCAGATGCTGGTTAATAGACACAGAATGCTGGAGTATCTCAGCGGGTCAGGCAGCATCTCTGGAGAAAAAGAATAGATGACATTTCGGGTCGGAACCCAATGCTCAGACTGATGTCGGCAAAGGAGTGGAGGTGAAAAAGGCCAGAACAAATCAGGGCCGGCAACGGGAAGTGTGGAGCCCATTCAGACAGCACCCATGGTCAGGATCAATCCAGACCTCTGGCCCTCTAAGGCAACAACTCTGCCGCTGTACCAATATGCTGGCCTTGTTGGAGCTGTTGCTTTTCAGAAGAATGGCTACCACAAAGCCAGGTGTCTCTTTCAGATGGATCTAAAAGATCTCATGGTAAAGCAGAAAAAGGCAGTTCAGCAAGGTCTCTTGGTTAATATTCTATCCCACAGCTGCAATCATAACATTGATTACCTGGTTATTTTCACCTTGTTGTTTCCAGATGTTTCCCCTGTGTGTACAAGTTGGCCATTGCAGTTCCTACATTACAACAGTGGCTTACCACACAAAAATAAATCTGAAGAAGGGTCTCGACTCGAAACGTCACCTATTATTGTTCTCCAGAGAAGCCGCCTGACCTGCTGAGTTACTCCAGCACTTTATGGCCTTTTGTACAAAAATATCTCGCTGACTATAGGGACGACACAGTGGCACAGTAGCAGTGTTCCTGCATTTCAGCACCAGAGACACAGGTTCGATCTGGACCACGGGTTCCGTTTGTACGGAAGTTTACATTCACCCCTGACTCCAAAGAGTTATAGGTTTGTAGATTAATTGGCTTTGCTAAAGATTGTAAATTATCCCTATTGTGTCGGATATTGCTGGTGTACAGGGATCGCTGGTCGGTGTGGTCTCGGTGGGCTTAAGGGCCTGTTTCCGCGCTGTATCTCTAAACTAAACTAAAAGACTGTAAAGTGCTTCGGGACATTCTGATGTAGTGAACATTGCCATAAGAGTGTAAGGCATTTTAGAAATTGTAAGGGTCTGTTACTCACTCTGTTATTTTGGGGGGAGACCAGATCGGAGCATAAAACGATGAGAGGCATACACAGGGTTTACAGACAGAACCTGTTCTCCCAGGGTGGAAATGTCAAAGACTAGAGGTCATAGCTTGAAAGTGTTTTAAATGAGATGTGCAGGGCAGGTTTGTTTTTAACACGGTGTGTGGTGGGTGCCTGTAACACGCTACAAAGGGTGATGGTGGTGCTATTTAAGATACCTTTAGTTGGGTACATGGACATGGATATGTTTCCACTAGTGGGAGAGTCTAGGATTAGAGGGCACAGCGTAAGAATAACAGGACATACCATTAGAACGACAATGAGGTGGAATTTCTTGAGCTAGAAGATAGTGAATATGTGGAAATCATTGCCAAAGACTGCTGAGGAAGCCGTCAGTTAATATTTTTAAAGCACAGATTGATAAATTCATGATTAGTAAGGGTGTCAAAGGTTACGGGGAGAAGGCAGGGGAATGGGGTTGAGAATGAAATATAAATCATCCATGATTGAATGGCGGGGTAGACTTAATGGGCCAAATGCTCTAATTCTGCTCCTATGAGCTTACTGTTTATGCAAGGAATGGAGGGATACGGATCACATGCAGGCAGAACAGATTAATTTAATTTAGTAAGAAGAGACACAGAATGCTGGAGTAACTCAACAGGTCAGGCCGCATCTCTGAAGAACATTGATAGGTGACGTTTCGAGTCTGGACCCTTCGTCAGACTGATTGTAGGGGGTGCTGGCAGCAACAAAATGCCAGGACTAATCAAGGCCGACAACAGGTGACCTCAAGCAAGGTGGTTCCGATAGGCCGATTATTGGCTAGGGATGGTGTGATCCCAAGAGGGATACATCGTTGTGAACTGTGGAACCGGTTAACTGACTACAATCAGTCTGAAGAAGGGTCCCGACCCGAAGCGTCACCTGTCCATATTCCCCAGAGATGCTGCCTGACCCTCTGAGTTACTCCAGAACTTTGTGTCCACCTTTGCTAAATTAAAGACTGAATATCTCTCCATGCAACTCGAAACCTCCTCAATGTGTCTTCCTTACAGTCATCCATGAACATCACACACAGTGATGTTTTCAAGGATGGTGTAACGCCCATTGGTGAAGTTTGTTCCAGTGAGTGAATGGACAATGCTTCTGTTGAGTATTGTATCTAACAATATCATCACCGAGTGTGTCAAGGTAGTTCATGTATACGTGACACTGGAGGCTACTGGAACCCACAGCCTTCTGACAAAAGATAGATGTGTCTCCAGACAGCCAAGGCGACTTCTAACTCTTGAGCTTAATGGAATGGAATGCCTTTGTGGAACATTGTGATTCAAATCGTATGATGGTCAAGGCTTTACGCCAACAAATTCAATAATGGACCATAATGGGAAATGAATCGCTTCATTCTGTCTTTAGTTTGCAATGTCCCAAGTCTTTGTTAGGTGAGAGCATGAGTCACCAGATCCACATTCTCCATGGGTCCCGTGGATATGCAGGGAATGGAGGGATATGGATCGCATACAGGCAGATGAGATTAGTTCTTGGGATAAGATCTTAGGTGAGATCTTGGCATCGCGTTCAGCATGGACATTGTGGGCTGAAGGCCTGCTCCGGTGCTGTACTGTTCTATGTTCTATGTAGATCCAACTGCAGGACGCATTATCCCAGTTGGTGGTGGCGATGATTTTTCCTTTGTCTTCTGGATTACACCAAGAATTACAGGTTCAAAATGTTTTCAGCTGGAGTAATCTTCTGATTATAGAATGGAGCAGGATTGTGTTTTGTCCTTGGAGAATGTGGGGATTGGCTGAGGATTCCTAGGGGCTTTGTAGGTGGATGTGATGATTTCAGAGGCACCAGGGTATCAGCAGGACTTTCACCGAGATATTTAATACTCGTCGCCCCACTCATGAAACTGGCTCACAATTCCCGTACAGTTCTGCCAGCTTGTAGAAGCGTGGTCCCCAGTCCCTGAGATGATCGTAAGATTGGTCTGAAATGGAGGCTAGAGAGGACATGGAGCTCAGGGAGCTTGCCACGGAGCCGCTGCCCTCATAGGCGTAGGTCTGCAGGGAGTCGAAGGGTAAGGCAGAGGGATCTGTGTCGACTTCCCGCAACCTGTCCCTGATGAACTCTCGGAAGATGGCCGCGTCCGGGCCCATCCCGAGCGACCGCCTGTACGCCGACCGGATTCCCGCCGTGACGTCCACGCGCACCTTGGGCCCTCCCCTGGCATCAGGCCCCCTCAGGGCAGCCATGTTGAAGGCCCGCGTGTCCTCCTCGCCGCCTCCTTCGTCGTCGTACCTGACGATGTTCTCTCGCACGTCATCCACATCATCCGTGCAGTCGGGCTCTTTTCTGTGCTGTCGCAGGGTGAGAAGGAGGAGGACGATGGCTGTGAGGGGAGGGAGGGAGGAAGCCAAGAGAAGAGTCTCAGTCTGATGATAACTTGGTACAAGACCCAGGAAGCAACAGTGTGCACTCACTTTACCACATAGCAACATTTCACACACTTTACATATAGCAACGTTTCAAAGAATGTTGAACAGGTACTGTACACGTAGAGGAAAGATAGACACAAAACGTTGGAGAAACTCAGTGGGTCAGGCAGCATCTCTGGAAAAAGCAATAGGTGACATTTTGGGTCTGAGTTACTCCAGCATTTTGTGTCTTTCTTTGGCAAATCAGCATCTGCATTTCTTTGTTACTGCTTTGTGTTTTGGTTAATTCACGGAGAGATAAATTGTTCTTCCATTCCTACCAGCTTCAAGAGCATTACCTACTGCTCTCAATTTTATACTTTAGAGATACAGCGAAGAAACCGGTCCTTCAGCCGACCGAATCTGCGACGACCAGTGATCACCCCGTACACTAGCTCTCTCCTACACCCAAGGGACAATTTACAGAAGCCAATTAACCTGCAAACCTGTACATCTTTGGACTGTGGGAAGGAACCTGATGGAGCACCTGGACAAAAACCCATGCAGACACAGGGAGAACGTACAAACTCCTTACAGACAGCACTCGTAGTCAGGATTGAACCTGGGTCTCTGGCACAGTGAGGTACAACTCTACCGCTCCACCACCGTGCCGCCCCGACACGTCCTTGGTTTCACGGGGAGGCAGTGGGATCGCTCACCTAGTATCATCAGAATGCAGACGACCACCGCGATGAGGGCCCCCGTGCTGAGGCCAGCGGGCAGCAGGAATGCATCGGTGTTGCACAGTTGCCCAACCCCATTGTTGCTGCATTTACACACGAGGACAGTCAGCGTGTTGGTGCTGCTGAGGGATGGATCCCCACTGTCCTTTATCAGGATGGGCAACAAGTGAACCGCCTGCTCTCGACGATTAAATCCAACAGTCCGTGTCAGGATAGAGGCGCTGTTATCTAACCATACAAGACAAAAACAAATTCTTCATTAATTAGAGAAGACTTTACACTTTGCAGACACAGCTCGGAAACAGGCCCTTTGGTCCACTTAGTCCGAATCAACTAACAATCACCCGTACATGACCCAGAGCAGTCTGAAGAGGGATCCAGACCTGAAATGTCACCTATTCCTTTTCTCCAGATATGCTGCTTGACCTGCTGAGTTACTCCAGCATTTGTGTCTATCTTCAGTGTAAACTAGCATCTGCAGTTCCTTCCTATACATCAGCTGTACCACTGGTTCCATACTTCACGCCAGGGATCATTTACAGAAGCCAATTAACCTACAAACCTGTGTCTTTGGAATGTGTGGAGGAAACCGGAGCACCCAGAGAAAACCCACGCGCTCATGGGGAGGACGTACAAACCTATACAGACAGCGCCCATAGCCCGGGTTTCTGGCGTTGTAAGGCAGCAACTGAGAGTCAGGGGGGGATGGAAGATTGCAACCTTCACGTGGTCCGCACTGTTTCGACTAATGCAATCAACTCGACGTGCACAAACGGAAGACCAAATAGAACAAGTTGTCCAACAACTTTAGGCTGCGCACGCCACACGAAAGAAGAAGAGTCATGGGAAAGGGAAATGAGAGATAGAACAAATGAATGAAAGATATGCAAAAAACAACGATGATCAAGGAAAGGTGGAGCCCGCAATGGTCCATTGTTGGCTGTGGGGTAGGTGATAACAAGTTATACAGACAGTGAAACCTCCTGCACCCTTGCAGAAATGATGGACTTCATTAACTTCACTACAAATTTCCATCCCGCACTCAAATTCACTTGGACCATCGCCAACACCTCCCTCCATTGTTGGCATCCTGGCATCCCTTCTTTATCACCTCTTCCCCTGGCGCCATGACCCATGAATGGCCATCTTGGCCAGGCCCAGGAGCAAACCAACCAGGGCATCCTCTGATCTACCCACTTCCCTACAAACTGGGTGCCCAAAGATGAAGAGGGTGGGACAATAGTCTAGCCAGAAAGCAAGGTGCAGCCCCTTCAAATACTCAAACAGAGGCTGCAACCTCACACACGCCATGTAGGCATGGAATACATACACTTCCGGCCCACTGAGGCTGCAGCTTCTGAAGTGGTTGGCATCGCCTACAGCTGAACGTACACGTGTCACAATTATTCTCCATCACACGGTGGAATATTGGTCACTAGTATGCAACAGCATTCAAAGTGCAATGTCGCACTTATGGTGGGGAGTTGCATGGAAAACCTGCGACGAAGCAAACCTGGTCACGTTGCAACGCTGGGCCGTGCATGAAGAGGGACGGCGGTTCAGGGGATAACCGGGATGGAGGCGACGGATGCAACGGGCCTTCACGGCCGGCTGCAGCTGGGACTGTGAAAATGCGCCCAATTGGCACCTGTAGACTTTAGACTTTAGATGTACAGTGAGGAAACAGCCCCTTCGACCCACTGAATCCGCGCCGGCCAGCATTCACCTCAGACACTAGCTATCCTACACATGAGGGACAATTTACAATTTCCAGAAACCAATTAGCTACAAGCCTGCCACATCTTTGCAGTGTGGGAGGAAACTAGAGCACCTGGAGAAAACACACCTGTCACAGGGAGAACGTACAAATTCCGTACAGACAGCACCCGTAGTCAGGGTCAAACCCAGATGTCTGGCGCTGTAAGGCAGTGACTGCGCCATTACACCACCGTGCCGCCCTTTTAGATTTAAAATAAACGCTTATGGCACATCTTTGCGTATCTTGCATAAAAACTCAGTTTGAGTTTAGTTCGAATATAGTTTAGTGTCCCCTGTACAGTGAAAAGCTTTTGTTGTGTGCTAACCAGTCAGCGGAAAGACAGTACATGATTACAATCGAGCCACCCACAGTGTACAGATACATGATAAAGGGAATAACGTGAATAACGTTTAGTGCAAGATAATGTCCATTTAAGTCTGATCCAATATATCTGAGGGTCTCCAAATGTGGTCCGATTGTCTCAAATGACACAGTGGGCTGTTCTATACATTCCGTACAAACTGGGGGATTGTCCTTGTCTTGCTGATCTTTATGCAACTAAAGTATTTCACTGTACCTTGGTACACATGATAAAAATAAGCCATTGACCCATTGAACATTGCAAGATCCTACCTTGATTATCGTTGATGGTGAAATTGGGATTACTGCCTACATCTGCCACCAGTGTGAAGTGGAAATTTTGTCCCTCCAGTGGGTCATCTTTGTCCACCGCACTGATGGTCTGAATGAGCTGAAGTGGGAAAGATTCAGAATCAGCTGAGAATCGAAATCAAGATACCTCACATTTATGTTTATAAGTACTTGGAGCAGAATTAAGCCATTCGGCCCATCAAGTCCACTTCTCCATTCAATCATAACTGATCTACCTTTTCCTCTCAACCCCATTCTCCCGCCTTTCCCCCAAAACCCCTGACATCCATACTAATCAAGAATTTATCAATCTCTGGCATTAAAAAAAAAAAAATTACTTGACCGCCACAGCCATCTGTGGCAATTAATTCCACAAATTCACCACCCTCTGAAGAAATTACTCCTTGTCTTTCTAAAAATATGTCCTTTTATTCTGAGACCTCAGAGTGCTACATCTTCCCATTGTTATGGCCTCAGGTGCTACATCTTCCCATTAGTGGAAACATCCTCTCCACATCCACTCTACCCAGGCCTTTCACTAATCGCTCACCTTTCCCTCCAGAACACAAAGTGCAGGAGTAACTCAACAGGTCAGGCACCATCTCTGGAGGACATGGATAGGTGACGTTTCAGGTCAGGAGCCTTCTTCAGACTCCTCTGGAGAACAAGGATCTGAACAGAACAGTACAGCACAGAAACAGGCCCTTTCAGCCCACAATGTTTGTGGCGAACTTGATGCCTAGTTAGCCAAAAAATGCTGGAGTAACTCAGCAGCTCAGGCAGCATCTCTGGAGAAAAGGAACAGGTAATGTTTCGGGTCGGAACCCTTCTTCAGACTGAAAGATAGAGAAGACCAGATCAAAACAAATCTGCCTATATATGATCCATATGCCTCCATTTCTATGTGCCTATCTAAAAGCCTCTTAAACGGCACTATTGTATCCACCACCACCCTTGGCAATGTGTTCCAGAATCCACTGCTCTCTGTGTAAAAAACATACCCGGCATATCTCCATTAACTGTTCCCCCTCTCACCTTATAGAGATGCCCTCTCATATTGGTCATTTCCACCCTGAGAAAAAGGTTACGACTGTCTACCCTATCTATGCCTCACATACTCATTTAAGTACTTCTATCAGGTCTGCCCTCAACCTCCGACGTTTCAGAGAAAACAAACCAAGTCGAATTTCACTGTACCTTAATTGGTATACGTGACAATAAACTGACCTTTGAACCTTTGAAGTCTATCCAACTCCCTGTAGCTGAAACAATAGACAATAGACGATTGCCCCCAATCCAGGCAGCATTCTGTTAAGCCTCCCCTGCACTCTTCCAAAGCCTCTTTCCTGTAATGAGGCATCCCAAAGAATGGTCCTGACTTGAAACCGCCTATCCATGTTCCCCAGAGATGCTTCCTGACCTGTTGAGTTACTCCAGCACCTTGCATCTGCAATTCCTTGGGTCTCCTCTTTGTCCGTTACATGCCACGAGGAGGTAGCCTGGAACATTGAGTCATGAAGCTGTTCTGCACGGGAACAGGCCCTTCAGCCCACTTTCTTCATGCTGGCCAAGTTGGCATTCTTGGCTAGCCCCATTTGCCTGCATTTGCCCAATAGCTGTCTTAAATACTTCTTGCCCATATAACTGCCCTCCCATTTGTATTTTAAAAGTCGTAAATATATCGGCTTATATAGCTTTCTCTGGTAGATCGTTCCAGATACCAGAATTCACAATTAGGGGTTGCACAGTGGCGCAGCAGTAGAATTACTGCCTCACAGCACCAGAGACCCAGGTTCGATCCTCGCCTCGGGTGCTGTCTATATGGAGTTTGTAGGATCTCCCTGTGACCGCGTGGGCTTTCTTTGGGTGCTTCTGGTTTCCTCCCACACTCCAAAGACAACAGGTTTGTCGATTAATTGGCTTTGATAAAGGTTGCAAATTTTCCCTAGTGTTCTGGATAATGCTAGTGTACGGGGTGATTGCTGGTCAGCATGGACTCAGTGGGCCAAAGGGCCTGTTTCCCCACAGCAACTCTAAAATCTAAAGTGTAGGATAGAACTACTGTTGGGGCGATTGTTTGCCAGTGCAGACTTGGTGGACTGAAGGGCTTGTTTCCACGTTGTAGCTCTAAAATAAATGAAACTGAAAAGGTTTGGGGAGATTGGCAGATGTTTGCAGATCGGCTGGTTACTGTTTTGTGCCCCGAAGGACGGCAGAAAAAAGAGGAAAAAAAGCGCAGTCTGTGGAGACGGGGGGCAAGGTATATTCCCGTTGTGTAAAGTCATGAGTGGCTGGTATGGTCAGCAGCCTGGAACAAAGTCAACAACAAGAACAGATTGCCAGGAGAAGAGGGTAAAAGGGCTGGCGGAGGAGGTGGGAGGAGGAAAATAGTCACAGTCATACTGCTTGAAAAAAGGCCTTTCAGCCCAACTTTTTTACCTAATCTACCAAAACTATCTCATCTTGCCTTTTTGCCATCCTTATTACTCTCTTAAGTGTACACCTACACCTCTTACACTTAACCATGCATCTGATGAAGGGTTCCAACCCGAAACGTCACCTACTCCTTTTCTCCAGAGATGCTGCCTGACCCGCTGAGATACTTAAGCACTTGTGTCCATCTTCTGTGCAGTTCCTTCCTACACTCCTTGTAGTAGCTGTCTATATCTCATAGAGTCATAGTCATAGTCATATTCTGGAAATATAGTTAATAGCCCCAACTTGCCCACGCCGACCAACATGCCCTACCTACACTTGTCGCACGTGCCTGCATTTGGCTCATATCCCTCTAACCCTTTCCTATCCATGTACTTTTGAACGTTGGTTATAGTATCTGCATCAACTATCTCCTCTTGCAGCTCGCTTCATAAACACATCACCCTTTGTGTGAAAAAAATTCTCCTCAGGTACGTATTAAATTTTTCTCCTCTCACCTTAAACCCATGTCCTCTGGTTCTTCATTTCAAATCACAACATTTTGTCGCTCCATGAGGGGTGGAACATGCGGCCTGAGCTACTATCTACCTCACTGGAAACCCTCAGACTGTCTTGCTTCTTGCACTAAACATTATTCCCTTTATCATTCCTCTGTACGCTGTGGACGGCTCGATTGTAATCATGTATAGTCTCTCCACTGGCTGGTTAGTACACATCAAAAGCTTTTCACTGTACCTCAGTACACGTGACAATAAACTAAACACAAACTAATCACAGTGGAGCCTCACTTCATTCCTGTTGCTCCCTTTTAGTGTAGGAAGGAACGGCAGATGCTGATTTACACAGAAGATAGACACAAAATGCTGCAGTTTCTGGGCTTATTTTATTGCCCTGGATCATTTATAGGATTCTCTTCAACAAATGATAAGTGATAAGTGATGGAATTTTTCAGCTTTAACCAATAAAAAGTGATAAAGAAAAACGGCTCAGGGGACCGAACTGGACAAGTATTTTTTTAAAACATAAATCTGCTTGCCTGTATTAAAACATTGACCTTGTAAAATGTTCGAATTTTCTTCAATTTGCTTTAAGAATAAAACGCACGCTTGCAAAATGTTCAAACAGACAATCGATCCCTTTGGTCAGGGGGAGCGTGGTGGTCAGTGGTGTGATTGGAAGGAGTATAGGGTAGGAGAGGAAAGGGAAGATGGCAAAATGGTGAGGAACAGAAGACAATGGTGATAAGTGGAAAGTTTAGTTTAGTTTATTGTCACGTATACCGAGGTATATTGTGTGCTAACTAGTCAGCGGAAAGACAGTCGAGCCATCCACAGTGTACATATACATATAGAGGGAATATCGTGAATAATGTTTAGTGCAAGGTAAAGTCCAGTGAAGTCCAATCAAAGGTAGTCCGAGGGTCTCCAATGCGATAGATGGTAGTTCAGGACTGCTCTCTAGTTGTTGGTAGGATGGTTCAGTTGCCTGATAACAGCGTGGAAGAATCTGAATCTGGAGGTGAGCTTTTCACACTTTTATACCTCTTACCACTTGCTATCAGGCAACTGAACCTTTCTATCACCGACTAGAGAGCAGTCCTGAGCTACTATCTATCTCATTGGAGACCCTCGGACTACCTCTAATTGGATTTTATTGGACTTTTAACTGCACTGAATGTTATTCCCTTTATCCTGTAACTGTACACTGTAGGTGGCTCGTTTGTAATAATGTATAGTTTTTGTGCTGACTGGAGAGCATGCAACAAAAAGCTTTTCACTGCACCTCGATACATGTGACAATAAAACAAATAAACTAAACTAAACTAGCGTGTAGGGAGTGGATGCGAAAGTGGGATAGCATAGAACTGGTGGGAAGGGATGATTGATAGTTAGTGTGGGCATGGGCTGAATGGCCTGTTTCTATGCTCTATCTTTTAGGTTAGTGTGACTATGCCCAAAATACGCAAAGGCCAAACCGATTTCACTGGCTATGGAACAATTAATGACAGGCACTGATGTCCAGGGGATGATTAATGGTTAATGCACGATGATCATTTGATGGCACCGGGCCTCAATTTGCTGGAGTTTAGAAGGATGAAGGGTTAATCACATTGAAACTTACCAAATAGTGAAAGTCTGGTTAGAGTGAATGCAGAGAGGATGTTTCCGCTAGTGGGAGACTCTACGACCAGAGAGCACAGCCTCAGAAAAAATGGACGTACCTTTAGAAAGGAGATGAGGAGAACATTCTTTAGCCGGAGCATTGTAAACCTGTGGAATTCATTGCCCCAGACGGCTGTGGAGACCAAGTCAATGGCTATTTTAAAGGCAGTTATTGACAGATTCTTGATTAGTATGGGTGACAAGGGTTATGGGGGGAAAGCAGCAGTATGGGGTTGAGGTGGAAAGATAGATCAGCCATGATCGAATGGGCAGTAGACTCGATGGGCTGAATGGCCCAATTCTGCTCCTTTGACATGAACTTATATCATGACCAAGTACAAAAAAACCTCACACTCTGTCACTTGCATCTACTTCATTGCAACAGGTACAGCGTCACAATTCTTGGCACCTCCTACCTGTCCGTACTTTGCATTTTCACATACAAACGTCTCGTAGGGAATGGGAAACACGGGAGGGTGATCATTCTTATCCAGGACGCCGATTTGCACCAAGACAGGGGTAAACCTTCTCTGAATCACCTGGATAAATAAAAATTAAATAAAGAAATAAATAAAAGAAAACAACAGATAATGTAGAAGGTGTTTACTAATACCTGTGTATGTATCTTTGTCAAAGTTTAACCATTCAATTTGACTATATTACCCAGTCTGCCATTTGCTGACGTTTATTAAAGAAGCAATTGCTGAATGATATTAATGTTTAATGTTTTATGTATCATTCTTAACAGTCACCATATGTCATGTTGTCACTTGCAGGCGGAGCACCAAGGGAAATTCCTTGTATATGAATACTTGTCCAATAAACGTATTCAAACTTCAAATTCATACCATCAGGGGGCGCCGCACAATGGCTGCCTTGCCAACAATCTGTCTTCCCCTTATTCCTGCTTTGTGATTTTGGTTTGTTGTAAAATGTATGTTTTAATTTACCTTTAGTTTTGTATTTGTGGGGGGTGGTGGAGGAAACTTTTCTTATCTCTTACCTTGACAGAGATGCGACTTTTTCCATGTCATATCTCTGTCCACACTGTGACCTAACATAGTGGAGCTGGCGGCCTCTTGTTTGGGGCTTCCAGTGTTCCAAAACCACGGAGCATGCGGTGCGGACTTAAACATTTTGGAGCGGGCGATCCCTTTGCCTGGGGTCGGCCTTTGGTGCTCCAACCTGCGGGAGCTGTGAACCTTAATATCGTGAAGCTCGCGGTCTCTGGTTAGTGGCCGACTTCGGGAACTCCAAGCTGCAGGAGTTTCGACCGCCCCAATGCGGGAGTTTCGACCGCCCCGATGCGGGAGTTTAGACCGCCCCAATGCGGGAGTTTAGACCGCCCCAATGCGGGAGTTTCGACCGCCCCAATGCGGGAGTTTAGACTGCCCCAATGCGGGAGCTTGATCGCCGGCTGCGGATGGTTTGACTCCCCCAACCCCGGGAGGAGAGGAGGAATGAAGATAAGACTTTATTGCCTTCTATCACAGTGGGGAACGTGGAGGAGCCACTGTGGTGGATGTTTATGTGTAATTTTTATATAGTTGTGTGGCTTGTTGGTTTTTTAGTATGACTGTATGGCAAACCAAATTCCTCGTATGTTGCAAAACATACTTGGCTAATTCAATTCAATTCAATTCAATTCAATTCAAATTTAATGTCATTGTACAGATACAGGTATGGGTACAACGAAATGCAGTTTAGTGTCAGTATGTAGTGATAGCAATATTTAGATAAGTACAGATAAATAAATACAGATGTGGGAATCTATCTCTACTCCTCATCCTGCTGGTGCGGGACAGGCTCCTGTACCGCCTCCCCGAAGGAGGGCAAACAGTCCATGGTTAGGGTGGGAGGGGGTCCTTGATGATCTTCCCAGCCCGTCTCAGACACCGTTTTCGGTGGAGGGCATCCAAGCTGGGCGGTTTTTCACCACCCGTTGTAGTGCCTTCCTGTCTGCAACGGTGCAACTGCTGTACCAGACCGTAAAGCAGGTGGTCAAGATGCTTTCAACGCAGCGGTAATGGTCAGGATCCAGTTGGTCTTTTTTGAGCCTCCTCAAGAAGTAAAGGCACTGCCCAGCTTGGAGGTGTTGAGGGACCAGGACAGATTCTCCGAGATGTGTACCCAGAAAGTTGGAGACATGCTCCACCTCAGTCCCGATATGGATGGGGGTGTGTCTGCCCCCTCTGTTTTTTCTGAAGTCGACAATGATTTCTTCTGGGAGTTGAGGACGAGGTTGTTATTGGCACACCAGGTTGTCAGGTGGGACCTCCTCCCTGTAGGCTGACTCGTCGTTGTCGCTGATCAGACCACCGTGGTGTCGTCGGCAAATTTTATGATGGCGTTGAGCTAAACTCAGGTGTGTGTTCAGTGTTATAGTGGAGGAGGTGAGGTTGTTGATCCTAACAGACTCTGTTAGTGAGGAAATCAGTGTCCAATTGCTGAGTTTGGTGATCAAGCTAGCGGGTATGACACTGGGTGGGTCAGGGCAGAGTGTTGGGCCGCCGATATGATGTAGAACTTTTAGCAGGTCAAAAAATTTGTGCCACACCCAAGGTTTCCGCACGGTTCCCAGAGGTTTTTGTCAGTCTCCCTAATGCTCGAAAGTGGTTTCCACTTCTTCTATGTTCCGGCGATTATTTCAAAAAATTGAAAACCGGCCATGACTAAAAATAGGTTGCCGTTTTAAAAATCGGCAATTTTTTAGTCAAAGCCGGTTGCGATGCTAGTTGAAGGCGGTTGCCGGAGGTTGCAGGTCGTGGAAGGTAAGACCTCCGTGGTGGAAAAAAACTGGGTGAAAAATAAGATCTTACCTTCCACTGCCTGCAACCTCCGGCAACCACCTTCAACCAGCATCGCAACCGGCTTCGACTAAAAAATTACCGATTTTTAAAACGGCAACCTGTTTTTAGTTTAATTTACAATTTTCAATTTTACTGAAGTGAATGAACCCACAAACCTGTACATGTTTGGAATGTGGGAGGAAACCGCTAGCTTGCCGGAGAAAACCCATGTGGCACAGGGAGAACATACAAACTCCATAAAGACAGCACCCGCAGTTCAGAATTGAACGCGGGTCTCTGGCTCTGTAAGGCAGCAGCTCTACTGCTGCGCCACCGTGCCACCCAATTATATCAGATGTTCTCCGTATCTGTAAATTACTAATGTACCGGACCTGCTGACTTTCCCCGCAAGTGGCTGGTGTGGTTTTGTATGGACTTACCGACTTCTGCGGCCAAGACGGATAAATTGTACCAAGCGATCTCCTCTCGGTCCAGGGATTGGGAGCTGGTGATGGTGCCATTGAAGGCATCAATGAGGAAAGTACTGTCCATGCCTGTCCCACGATCGATGGAATACCTGCACAATTTATAAAGAAGCAAACCACATCATCTGAAAAGGTTTGAACTTTGCAGTGTGAATTCACCTAAAAAATGAATAAACAACCTGTCCAAAAGTAATTTGCTGAGCATACACGTTCAGCAAACCTCTTCCTTTGAATGGAGGCTACAACTTAGTTTAGGGTGGCACGGTTGTGCAGCGGTAGAGTTGCTGCCTCACAGTGCCAGAGACCCAGGTTCGAACCTGTCTACGGGTGTTTGTACCGAGTTTGTACGTTCTCCATATGACCCCGTGGGTTTTCTCCGGGTGCTCCGGTTTCCCCGTACATTCCAAACACGTGCAGGCTTGTAGGTTAATTGACTTCTTTAAGTGGTCATAAAGTGTGTGGGATAGAACTAATGTACCAGTGGTTGCTGGTCAGTGTGGACTCGGTTGGCTGAAGGACCCGTTTCAATGCTGTTTCTCTCTAAACTAATCCAAAACTAAAGTAGACTAATACCTGCTAAGTATTTATTATTAAACCATAAGACACCTGAGCAGAATTAGGCCATTCAGCCCATCAAGTCTACTCTGCCAATGAATCATGGTTGATCTATTTTTCCCTTTCAACCTCATTCTCCTGCCTTCTCCCCATAAGCTATGACACCCTTATGCCCCTGTCCCACTTAGGAAACCTGAACGGAAACCTCTGGAGACTTTGCGCCCCACCCAAGGTTTCCGTGCGGTTCCCGGAGGTTCCAGGAGGTCTTTGTCCTTCGGCAACCACCTTCAACTAGCATCGCAACCGGCTTCGAATAAAAAATGACCGATTTTTAAAACGGAAACCACTTTCGACCATTAGGGAGACTGAAAAAACCTCCAGGAACCTCCGGGGAACCTCACGGAAACCTTGGGTGGGGCGCAAAGTCTCCAGAGGTTTCCGTTCAGGTTTCCTAAGTGGGACAGGGGCATTACTAATCAAGAATCTACCAACCTACAACTTAGTTTAGGGCAGCACAGTGGTACGGGGAGGCTGCCTGAACCACCGAGTTACTCCAGCATTTTGTTACCATGCTGTTAACCAGCATCTGCAGTTCCTTGTTTCTACACTTTGCAAGTCAAAACACTTCTAGTGAAAACATTTGAATTCCGTTAAGAATTAAGCGAAATGATAAAGGAAACTAATAATAGCTGCTGGCTTAGCTCCTCATCTATTCCGTCCTACCATTTACATTGTCTTGACTTTTTATAAGAAAGGAGATAGCAAGGTTTAAGTGTGCAATTTCCTCTCTGTTGTCAGAGAGACAGCCGAAACTCTTGTAATCAGCACTGATAGGGGAGTTTCCGCACTGCTTGATGGAATTGGCAATCAGCTGCACAGTTTCAAGCATCACCGACCTGATTGAATTGCTTGCTGCATCAGGGT
Source organism: Okamejei kenojei (assembly GCA_035221665.1). NCBI lineage: Eukaryota > Metazoa > Chordata > Chondrichthyes > Rajiformes > Rajidae > Okamejei > Okamejei kenojei. The sequence goes on from CM069134.1 coordinate 33,508,744, forward strand.
CCCTGGCGGAGACCGTTCCCACAGGGGCTCCGGGCTCTAGATTCTCCTCAACCCTGAAGGTGTAGGTGGGAGAGAGAAATAGCGGTGGCTCGTCCACATCCAGCACGTTGATCTTCACGTTGGTCACGTCTTTAAACGGCCTCAGCTGCAGAAACCTCGGATCGATGTGTTTGTTGATTGCCTGCACCCTGAGGCTAAACCACCTTTTGCTCTCGTAGTCCAGAGCCTGAGGGAAATACAGACAGGGTTCGATTAGCCACTGATCATTACCAATTCCAGAAACGTCGGGATATTGATCCTACGCAAGCTCTGAGATGGATCACTTGCCAAGCATCTGATTAATCCCATGTTTGTTCCTTTAAGTAGTGCCGTTTCACTGGTTTAATTAACACTCAGTCCCTGGGCATCAGCCTCATTAGTCAACCAGCTTCTGGAATTGGCACAACATGCTGGAGTAACTCAGCGGGGCAGGCGGCATCTCTGGAGAGGAGGAATGGGTGATGTTTCAGGTTGAAACTCTTCTTCAGCAGTCGAAGAAGGGTCTCGACACGAAAGGTCACCCATTCCTTCTCAAAGCCGCTGCCTGTCCCGTTGAGTTACTCCAGCATTTTGTGTCTATCTTCAGTGTAAAACAGCATCTGCCATTCTGTCCTACATAGCTGCTGGAATAACTCAGTGATAGGTGAGGTTGGTTAGCAGTTAATCACCTGGGTCTTAGAGTCATACAGCACAGGAACAGGTCCTTCAGCCTAACATGCCCACGCCGGCCAATGCGCTCCATCTACGCTAGTCGCAACTGCCCGCTTTTGGTCCATATCCCTCTAAACCTTTCCTATCCTTGTACCTGTCCAAATGTCTTTTAAATGTTGTTATAGTAGTCAAGAGTTAAGACTGAAGAGTGTTTTATCATCTTATGTCCCTAAACAGAACAATGAAATTCTTACTTGTAGCAGCACAACAGATATGTAAACATGCTCCGTAGAACCCATAATAAACAACAAAGAAAGTTCTGTATCTATATACAGCCTCATCTGCCTCAACTACCTGTTTTGGCAGCTTGTTCCATATACCTACCACCATCTGTGTAAAAATGTTGGCCCTCAAATCTTTCCCCTAAATCTTTCCCCTCTCATCTTAAACCCATGTCCTCCGGTTCTGGTTCTTGATTCTCCTATTTCTGCATAAGAAGACTATTCACCCTATCTATTCCCCTTGTGATTTTATACACCTCTGTAAGATCACCCCACAGCCTCTTGCTCTGCAAGGAATAGAGTACAAGCCAGTCCAACCTCTCCCTATAGCTTAGGCCCTTGAGTCCTGGTAACATCCTCATAAATAAATGCAGGGCTTCAAATCTCAGAGAAGGGTGACAGGAAAGGATCATCAACAGGGAATATTTCGATGTTTCCAGCGAGTTACTTCAAAGGTAAGCCTTAAAAATGACGGGTAAGGGCAACACAGTGGCGCAGCGGTAGAGTTGCTGCCTTACCGCCCCAGAGGCACATGTTTGATCCTGACCATGGCTGCTGTCTTTACAGAGTTTGTACATTCTCCCTGTGACCACATGGGTTTTCTCTGAGTGCTCCGGTTTCTTCCCACTTTCCAAATTCGTACAGGTTTATCGGTTATTTGGCTTCTCTAAAATTGTAAACTGTTCCTCGTGTGTAGAATAGCGATGGTGAACGGTGATCGCTGGTTGGCTTGGACTCCGGGGCCGAGGGGCCTGTTATCCATGCAGCATCTCTAAGTCGATAAGTCTAAAGGTCTCACAGACTCCAGGTAACAATTGATAAATATCTATTCCTTATCTTTATTTTTTTCATTTTGCAGGATGAGGGACGCACTAACAGAACCTGCAATTGATACATCTCTGTAAGATCACTCATCAGCCTCCTGTGGTCTAAAGAATAAAGGCCCAGCCAGCCCAACCTCTCCGTAAAACTCAGGACCTCGAATCAAGTCAACATCCTCGTAAATCTTCTCTCTGCTCTCTCCAGCATTCTATCCGGCAGCACAGAAGCAAATTAACCGCAAACCTGCACGTCGTCAGAGTCTGGGAGGAAACCGAAGCAGCAATTGATAGATTCTTGATTCGTAAAGGTGTCATAGGTTAAGGGGAGGTGGCAGGAAAATGAGGCTGAGAAGGAAATATAGATCAGCCATGATTGAATGGCGGAGTAAACTGAATGGCCTAATTCTGCTCCTAGATGGTCACCCAGAGAAAATTCACGCGGTCACAGGGGAGAACGTACACAATCCGTGCAGACAGCACCTGGAGTCGGGATCGAACCCGCATCTCTGGCGCTGTAAGGCAGCAACTTTACCGCTTTGCCACCATGCCATTCTGTAGTGGAACCGTTTCCAATGAGAGGCAAAAGTCTATGGCTGATCGTTTAACGGCTGCAGTCTGTACGATGCTTCATTTGAATTGTGCTATTAGGAAATTCCATCAATAAGTAAAATTGCTGCACTGGTTTTTGGAAGCTTGAGCTATTGATCTGGAGATATGAGTTCAATTCCCACTACAGCAACAATGGAAGTCAATTCAGTGGATTAAATAAATATGGCAGTATCAATCTTGGAGCAGGAATATTTATTTTACTGATTTGAAAGACTGTTACTGGCAAGCGTCACATTTATTGTCATACCTTAATTGATATTGACTGGAGGAAGCAGTTAGGAATCAACTACTTTAACCATAAGCATAAAAGAAGGTGCTGGAGGAATTCAGCAGGTCAGGTTTCAAGCTGGAAAGGGAGCAGAAAATGGTTTACGTTGCCAAGACTCAAGGGCCTGAGCTATAGGGAGAGGTTGAGCAGGCTGAGACTTTATTCCTTAGAGCGCAGGAGGATGAGGGGAGATCTTATAGAGGTGTACAAAATCATGGGAAGAATAGATTGGGTAGAAGCACGGAGTCTCTTGCCCAGAGTAGAATTGAGAACTAGAAGATACAGGTTTAAGGTGAGGGTGGAAAGATTTGATAGGAACCTGAGAGGTAACCTATTTACACAAAGGGTGATGGGTGTATGGAGCGAGCTGCCGGAGGACGTAGATGAGGCAGAGACAATCAAAACGTTTAAGAAACATGTAGAAGGATAGGACAGGTTTATTGGGATATGGACCAAATGCAAGCAGGTGGGACTAGTGTAGATGGGACAGGCTTGTCATTGTGGACAAGTTGGGCCGAAGGCCTGTTTCCACGCTGTATATCTTTGTGACTAGGTAGCACAAGGGAAGGGAGTGGGACAGATGATGGAGCCCCTCTGGAACAGTTAACCATTGAGCGCATGGCGCTAAACTGGAAGTAGAGACAAGGAACTACAGACGCTGGTTTACACAAAAAGATACAAAGTGCTGGAGTAACTCAGCGGGTCAGGCAGCACCTCTGGAGAACATGGATAGTTGGTTACGGTTTGGGAGCCTCCTTCTGGTAGGTTCATCTGTCTCCTTTCAGGCACTCACAGGCATCTTTCCCACATAGAGTCATAGAGTCAAACAGTGTGGAGACAGGTCCTTCTGCTCAACTTGTCCACACTGACCAACATCTCATCTACACTAGTCCCATTCCTCATCCCTCCTGACCAACCGATTATGATCCCGCTGCATTCTTTGACATTTTCTGCATCTTCACTATCTGCAATACCACCCACTTTTGTAAATCCTGCCATGTGCATTCTCATCCAAATCATTGATAACAAACAGTAGTGGGCCCAGCAGTAAACCCTGAGGCACACCATTAGTCACAGGCCTCCTGTCCGAGAGGTTACCTGCTTCAGGGTGACCAAAATTGAACACAATATATGCCAAGCAGCCAGATGTCCAAACGATGAACATAACACTCCTAGTCTGGTCTATATGTAGCCCCAAACCTACCAATTATGGTTGACTCAACTGCTTTCTGTTTGGGGCATATTAGAAAGATGATGGGGGATCTAATCGAAACCTATTGTACAATGAAAGGCCAAGATAAAGTGGATGTGGAGAGGATGTTTCCACCAGCAGGAGAGTCTAGGACCAAAGGGCGCAGCCTCAGAATAAATGGACGTACCTTTAGAAAGGAGATGATGTGGAATTTTTATAGCCAGAGGGTGGAGAATCTGTGGAATTCATTGCCACAGTTGATGATGGTAATTTTAAAGCAGAGATTGATAAATTCTTGATTAGTAAGGGCATCAAAGGTTACAGGGAGAAGGTGATGAAAAGACAGATCAGCCATGATGAATGGACGATGGGCCGAATGGCCTGATTTTGCTCCTGTGTTTAGTTTAGTTTAGTTTAGAGATACGGCGTGGAAACTGGACCTTCGGCCCACCAAGTCCACACCTGGCAGCGATCCAAGCACACACACACCAGGGACAATTTTTACCAAGCCAATTAACCTACAAACCTGTATGTCTTTGGAGTGAGGGCGGAACCGGAGATGCCGGAGAAAATTCACGTAGGTCGGGGTGAGGATGTACAAACGGCGTTCAGACAAACACCCATAGTCAGGATCGTACCCAGGTCTCTGGCGCTGTGAGGCAGCAACTCTATTGCCGCGCCACCATGTAGCACAATATCTTATGGTCTTATGGACAATAACTATTAACAATATCCACATCTGTGAATGAATTGAAAACAAAAATTCAGAAAATAAGAATGCAAGCCAAACCTTCTTCAGAACGATGACACCTTCCTGGGTCTGGCCATCTGCAACTATGCTGAATGAGTCTGAGCCATCACTGCCTTCTACACTGAAGGCCATTTCTGCATTTTGTCCAGTGTCGGCATCTGTGGCCAGCACTCTCCCCACTGTGGTGCCTATGTTGGCGGATTCCAGCAGCGTAAAGTGGTACAACTCTGGAAAGGCGAGAGAAAAGCAACGATAGGGTCAGAAGTCCACTCTCAGCTTTTAACGATAGCAGGAAGGTATCAAAGAAAGAAAAGAAAGAATAAACCCACCCTCCCTGGTTCCCCACATAGAGAAACCAATTAACCAACTCCCCCCCCCCCCCCCCCACCCCCATCCCCTTTCCTCTGGCTTCATAATTCGCATCTCTCTAATCCTTTTGTCTCACATCTGTTTTTTCATCTCTGGCCTTTCTCCAACTATCTGCCTATCAAACACCCTCCCCCTCACCTGTGTTCACCTATTCCCTGTCATGCTTTGTCCTGCTTTGGTCCTGCAATCAGTCTGATGAAGAATCCTGACTCGACTCTGGACTCTGCCTGACCCACTGAGTTATTCCAGCACTTTGTGTCCTTTTTTGGCTCCAGGACTGTTATGTGCGAGGCATAACATCCTCTCAGTAATAAGTGGATATTTGTATATTGATGTGGAAAAGTGCCTTCATGATCAATTGGGTGATTAGGTATTTGGATGTGCAATGCCCTGAACACTTCACCGATGAATACATGTTTACATTCTCTTTAAGCGATGGGTTTCTAGTGTTCCTAGTGGATCATCACTGCTTCTCTCAACCCATCATGGTATTTACTTGACATTATATTTTCACTTGCTGTGGAGTGCCATCTGCTGCAAACTCAAGGGAAAATATAACAGTGAGTTCAGACGGTGATAACAAGCTGTCACTGGCGGATGAAAGCAAGTCGGATGCATTGTATTGCAAGTGGACTGATCCTCGGGGCAGGCATTTTTAGACTGTGACTCCAATGAGCCAACTTGTGCCAGGAGTCAGTGCGGTCGAGTTGCTGCTTTACAGCCCCAGAGACCCGGGTTCGATTCTGACTACGGGTGCTTGTCTGGACGGAGTGTGTACATTCTCCCCGTGACCTGCATGGGTTTCCCCCGGGTTTTCCGGTTTCCTCCCACATTCCAAAGACGTATAGGTTCATCGGTTAATTGCATTGGTATAATTGTAAATGGTCCCCATTGTATGTGGGATAGTGTTAATAGCGTTAAACTCAGCCGTTTTGCCACTGTGCTGCCCTTTACAGTGGCTTGCAAAAGTATCCATACCCCTTGAACGTTTCCACATTTTGTCACGTTACAACCACAAACGTAAATGTATTTTATTGGGATTGTATGTGATAGACCAACATAAAGTGGCGCATAACTGTGAAGTGAAAGGAAAATGATACATGGTTTTCAAATTTTTTTACAACTAAAAAAATGAAAACAGTGGCGTGCAAAATTATTCAGCCCCCTTTACTCTGATACCCCTAATTAAGATCCAGTGCAACCAACTGCCTTCAGAAGTCAGCTAATTAGTAAATAGAGTCCACTGGTGTGTAATCTAATCTCAGTATAAATACAGCTGTTCTGTGAAGCCCTCAGAGGTTCTTTAGAGAACATTAATGAAAAAAACAGCATCATGAAGCCCAAGGAATACACCAGACAGGTCAGGGATAAAGTTGTGCAGAGGTTTAAAGCAGGGTTAGGTTATAAAAAAATATTCCAAGCTTTGAACATCTCACGGAGCAATGTTCAATCCATCATCCGAAAATGGAAATAGTATGGCACGACTGCCAACCTAGCAAGACATGACCGACCGGGCAAGGAGAGCATTGATCATAGAAGCAGCCAAGAGGCCAATGGCAACTCAGGAGTAGCTGTAGAGATCCACAGCTCAGGTGGGAGAATCTGTCCACAGGACAACTATTAGTCGTGCACTCCACAAATCGGGCCTTTATGGAAGAGTGGCAAGAAGAAAGCCATTGTTGAATCAAAGCCATAAGAAGTTCCGTTTGCAGTTTGCCACAAGCCACATGGGAGACACAGCAAACATGTGGAGGAAGGTGCTATGGTCTGATGAGACCAAAATTGAAGTTTTTGGCCTAAATGCAAAACGCTATGTGTGGTGGAATACTAACACTGCACATCACCCTGAACACACCATCCCCACTGTGAAACATGGTGGTGGCAGCATCATGCTGTGGGGATGTTTTTCGTCAGCAGGGACAGGGAAGCTGTCAGAGTTGATGGGAAAATGGATGGAGCCAAATACAGGGCAATCTTGGAAGAAAACCTGTTAGAGTCTGCAAAAGACTTGAGACTGGGGCGGAGGTTCACCTTCCAGCAGGACAACGACCGTAAACATAGAACCAGAGCTACAATGGAATGGTTTAGATCAAAGCATATTCATGTGTTAGTGGCCCAGTCAAAGTCCAGACCTAAATCCAATTGAGAATCTCTGGCAAGACTTGAAATGTGCTGTTCACAGACGTTCTCCATCCAATCTGACTGAGTTTGAGCTATTTTGCAATGAAGAATGGGCAAAAAATTCAGTCTCTAGATGTGCAAAGCTGGTAGAGACATACCCCAAAAGACTTGCAGCTGTAATTGCAGCGAAACGTGGTTCTACAAAGTATTGACTCAGGGGGCAGAATACTTCTGCACGCCAGAATTCTCAGTTTTTTATTTGTAATAAAATATGGAAAGCATGTATCATTTTCATTCCACTTCACAATTATGCACCACTTTGTGTTGGTCTATCACATAAAATCCTAATACAATACATTTACGTTTGTGGTTGTAACGTGACAAAATGTGGAAAACTTCAATGGGTATGAAAACTTTTGCAAGCCACTGTATATCAAGCCTAGAGCACCTGGTAGTACCAGGGGGCCTCCCACCCAAATACTTACCAGGCCTGAGTTTGTTTAGCTTCTAAGATCAGACGAGATCAGACATTTTTAGGCTAGTATGTCCGTAGACTCTGTATAGAGTTTGGATGTTCTCCCTGTGGGCTTGTGGGTTTTCTCCTGTTGCTCCGGTTTCCTCCCACTCTCCAAAGACGTGCAGGTTTGTAGGTTAATTGGCTTCTGTAAATTGACCTTAGTATGTAGAATAGATCTTGTGTACAGGGATTGCTGGTGGGCATGAACTCGGTGGGACAAAGGGCCTGTTTCCACATTGTATCTCCAAGTTAAACTGAACTAAACTGTAAAAGTACAACAGTACAGTTCAGCCCACATTGTGCATGCCGAACATGATGCCAAGTTAAACTAATCTCCTCTGCCTCCATGTGACCCATATCCATCCATTCCACGCATATCTTCAAAAATCATAATCACAAAGGCAGATGAATCTGTGGAATTCATTGCCACAGGTGGCTGTGGACTTGTGGAGGCCAAGTCATTGGGTATCCAAGGCAGGAGAATGGAGATTAGGGTCTCGACCCGAAACGTCACCCATTCCTTCTCTCCAGAGATGCTGCCTGTCCCGCTGAGTTGCTCCAGCTTTTTGTATCTATCTTTGGTTTAAACCAACATCTGCAGTTTCTTCTTACACAGAGGGAAAGATAGATCAGCCATGATTGAATGGCAGAGTAGACTCGATGGGCCGACTTGCCAAATTCTGCTCCTATGACTATTGATGTAGAAACAAAAAACTGCGAATGATGGCTTATATCAAAGACACGATTCTGGAGAACATTTTGGGTTGGGACATACCCTTTTTCATACTGATAGTCGGGTTGGATGGGGTGGGGGGGGGGGGGGGGGGGGTGAGATGGCGGGGTGTATCCCTCTTGGGTTCACACTCTCTATAGCCAACTATCGGCCCATCGGGGAAGCTGCCTGCCCAGCCCCAAAATGTCTTGTTTTTTTCTCACCCAGCTCCTCCCCCCACCCCTCCCAACTACAATCAGTCTGAAGAAAGATCCCGACCCAAATTGTCACCAAGCCTTTATCTCCAGAGAAGCTGCCCGACCTGCTGAGGTACTCCAGCACTTTGTGTCCTCATAATATTATGTTCCTAATTGCATGCGTATTTGATTAAAGAGATCTGCATTTAAATAGTGACTTTTTGGTTATTAGAGTGTGTTTTGGAGGTAATTAAAGGTTTCTGAAGTGTCATCATAATTGATTGGAAAGATATTAGCAGCCAATTCACACACAAAAACCTCCCAAAGACGGGGATGAGAAAATGACCAAATAATCTTTTTTGTAATCAGCATAATTTGCCGAGCTAATTGCGAGGCAACTACCGTCGAGGACACAGATGTACGCTGCACATTTATCTATATACATCTCAACATGGTGTGGCAACAGCTCCAGCTAAGACTGCATTAAATTACAGAGAATTGTGGACACAGCCCAGACCCATCACACAAACCAACCTCCCTTCCACTGACTCCATCTACACTTCACGCTACCTCGGCAAGGCCAGCAGCATAATCAAAGACAAATCTCATCCTGGTCACTCCCTCTGCTCCCCCACTCCCATCAGGCAAAAGGTACAGAGGTTTGAAAATGCACACCTCCAAATTCATGGACAGTTTCTTCCCAGCTGTTGTCAGGTAACTGAGCAAACCCTATCCCCATCTAGAGAGCGGTCCTGACCTACTATCTACCTCATTGGAGACCCACGAACCATCTTTAATTGGACTTTACTGTACTTTATCTTGCACTAAATGTTATTCCTTTATCTTGTATCTGTGTACTGTCGATATCTTGATTGTAATCATGTATTGTCTTTCCGCAGACTGGAGAGCACTCAACAAAAAGCTTTTCACTGTACCTTGGTACACGTGACAATAAACTAAACTAAACTAAACTAAACTGTAATAGTGAGAACTTACCTGTTCGAAGTTTGATCTTTATTTTATGAGGAGTTACGATGAGGGATTACGTGAAGAAGCCCCGCCAGGCGCTCGGCATACTTCATAGCAGCGGTGTAAAAAACACAGAACCAATAGCCGAAGTAAGATGGTAAGGCTCACACAAGACTAGAACTACCAGATGATCATTTAGATTATGAGGGTCGGGAGCGGAGGGCATGTAATCCCTCATCGTAACTCCTCCTAAAATAAAGATCAAACTTCGAACACGTAAATTCTCGTTTAATCTTACTATTTTACTTTGGAGTCACGCGAGTGACTACGTGAAGAAGGCCCGCCAGGCGCATGCGCGTCATTACGTCCGCGCATTTCGCACTGAACGGGCTGGAGTTCACAGCTCCACAAGCGGGTAAGTAGGAACTTCTAAGGTAAGTGTTTTAAAAACTTTACTTAGAAGTATTTCCATTCCGTAAAGCTGGCTCGAGCAGTCAGTAGGAGTGGGGAATTGGAGCAGTCACTTCCGAAGATCCGTCTTAGCGTGGGTCCAGGGATTCACCAATTTCATCGGGTCGGGAGATAAGCGCAGCAACGCCGGTTCCGATGCCGGGTGCCGTTTTGCCGGCAGCAGTTAAAATAGCGCGCTAATTTTCCCCACTAGCTCCATTGACAAAAGGCAGGCCAACTGGAATTTGCTTCAGAATGAGCCTGGTTCATCTGTTTATTTCCAAGGGTGCTAGCAGACTGAGGCTGCTCCTAGCCATGAAAAGGCAAATATAAAGTCACAGACCTGGGTTCTCTGACAACAATGGTGACTCTTCCCCTGATCATACAAGACTGTGGGGGAGGTTGGGAACATGCAGCTGATGCTCCAACCTTCATTACATAAGGGTCCAAGTGCCAGTAATGTCCAAGAGGGCCATACCAAGACCAACATATGGAGGATCCATATATTGGGGTTCCTTCCAGCGCCTTGTTTAGGACTGGAGGATGCCTCTCTACTATATGATTCGGGAGAAGCGGGCAGATTGCAGCTGACCCTGATGCTGGTGTCCCTGCTTATGTGCAAACACCAGCGCGCACAAGAGCCATGCTCCGGGTGTCTCGGAAATGCCACTGAGTTGCTATTCCGGAGGGGACTGGTGAGTCAATGGAACAATCCCTTGCCAGCGGTATCAATTATGTTGTACCTCACCAGCTCCAGCAAGATATGATGCAAGTGACTGCAAACAAATATGAGACACCTGTTTAATGTGCATTACTGAAAGTGACTATGGTGACCCAGGTTCTGGGCACCCATGTGTCCTTCTTTGACGGGACAGGAGGTTCGGTGTTAACACATCCTCCAACTGGTGGCTGCAGCAATTACTGAATTTGGCACTATGGTCCAAGGGACAATCATTTCTCAAACTCACAACAGCTATGTTGGGTATTTTATGCAATGCATTTTTCAGGAAATTGCATCAGGGAATATCGCCATCAGGCCAACACTAAACCAAAACTTTGCTGCTCTATATAGGGCGACTAATGTACAAACGCCTGAAATATTGTTTGGAACGGACCTTGTCATGAAAATTCGTGAAATTCATGATGAGGCCAAAGCAATTGGCTTAATGTAGTCAAGCATTTCGAGGCCACCTATTCGCAACCCTGGGTTAATACTGAAGGTCAGATCCAGGTGCTGGGCTCAGCAGGGGCAGGCCAGTGGGGCAACGAGGGTACCCACCGAGACAGACCGGCTACAATCCCAATATGAGCAGACAACAGCTTTACAGGTCAACTGTAGAGGTACAGGGACTTTTCTTAACGATAAAGTTCTGGTGGCCAATCTCCTATTGGAGGTTGATTACAAATGTTTTCTAATGAATGGTGCTGTATAATGTATGATATGTTTATACTAAATACTGTCTCACGTTTCCCATTGAGTTTATCTCAGGGATAGATTCACCTCAACAGCACAAGCCTAATAGAATGTGGGTGTTTTCTGCTCAAGAGCCTGAACAGATAGATAATGTTGATTGATAAAGCCATTAATCATCCTCCGCAATTGTGTTTAATATTTCGCCAGATCTCAAAAAGATGGGTGTTGTAGAGTAATTCTCGTCCTCAATCACTTCAATTCGTTACTGCTAAACACCTGCTATCACAGGGCTGTTATGTGGTAACTATTGGATTGCAAGATGTGTATTATTCACTGCCAATTCATGCTCATTATCGCAGGTACTTGAAATTTAATTGGATGGCACAGCTGTGGCAATACAAAGCATTGACTCCTGGATTAAGTTCAGCTCCCAGGCTATTTATTAATTTGTTAAAAACCTGTGCTGGTGCTTTCAGCCCATCATCACATTGTAATTGCTTATTTAGCTGATATCTTAATTATCAGCAACACTAATGAGTCAGCTGAAGAATCGGTGCTTGAGTCATTAGGGGTTGCTCCATCCAACTAAGTTCAAGTTACAGCCAACCCAAAATATTGAGTATTTGGGGTTTCTTATTAAATCCATTGCTATAACAGTAACATTACCAACAGCCAAGGTTGTCGATGATGATGATGTCTGTACTTGCCTCCCACAAAACTTTATCCCTCCATCCGAGAAGACGCTACGGTCATTGGTAAATGGGGAGCAAGTTCCTGCAGTACATTCGGGCCTTCGCATTATCAACATTTGCAGAGAGCATGAGAACTAGCACTAAAATCGAAAGCAGGCCATTTTCATCGGGTTATCCAGTTACCAACCACAGCTCTCGCAGAATTGCAGTGGTGCATTGTTAATGTTAATCTAGCTACCAATAACATTTTGGGTACTAGACTCTTCCCTAATCTTCCAGACTGATGTCAGCGCTCTCGGATGGGGGGCTATGGACACTGAGTCTAGCTGTGGGGGTAGCTGGCATGAACATGAAGGGTTGATTAGCCACACACACGGGATAAATTCTTTCGCATTATTGGGGGTATTTTATGGGTAAAGGCATATTGCTCCTCAATGAAGGATTTACACATTCAACTCCAGATTGATAACACCACAGCAGTGGCATATATTAATCATATGGGAGGAGCACGATCAGTATCATGTGTTAACTGGGTACCGTCATGTGGCATTGATGTATGTCAACGCATATCTGCGTTTCAGCCATTTATTCACCACCTATAGCTAATGTGGTGGCCGACCATAGGTCGCGTTTGTTTCATGCCAATATAGAGTGGATGTTGAATTCTAAACTTTGTCACACAATTGTCACTCAATTTGGGTTGCCAGCCATTGATCTGTTCCATCCAGATTACATCGCCAGTTGGCTAAATATGTTTCATGGGAGCCAGATCCAGGTGCAGTTGCCGTGGATGCAGTCTCGTTACATTGGGGGCACTAAAAGGTTATGCAATTCCTCCATTTTTTCATCCTGAACTGTCTCACCACAATAGAGCGAGACTCCGCCACAAGTGTTTTGGTGGTCCCAGATTGGCCAACACAACCATGGTTCCCCTTTGTGTTTTCAATGATGGTTCAGTCATTCATGATGATTCCCAGCTGCAGTAATTTCTTGGTGCATCCGGTTACATGAGAAAGTCACCCTTTACATGACCGTATTAATTGTTGGTCTGCAGGTTCTGACCAGACATTTTCAAGGACATGGATTGTCGAACAGGGCCATGGTGGTTCTCACTGCAGGCTGGCAAAATAGCACTCAAAAAACGATATATGGTTCACATAAAGAAATGGGAACTGTTTATGTGTATAATCCTATATGTCTTATCATAATGCAAGCATATGTGATGTGTTGGAGTTCCTTGCTAAGTTGCATTTTGATGAGCACCTGTGTTATAATGACATTACCAGCGCTCGGAGTGCGTTGTCCTCTTATTGCGGGCAGTCTTCAGAACAACATCCTATCGTGTCTCATCCGTTAGTATCCCGATTTATGAGGAATTTTTAATAAAAACCCTCCGAAACCTTGCTATACAGAAATCTGGGACATCACTCCTGATCTCACAATGCTTCGGCAATGGGCTCCAATTACTTCATTATTTACGCAGAGATTAACTCTTGCTGTGGTTATGCTAACAGCACTAGTTTCAGCACAACATGCACAAACATTACAATTCTAGATATACACCAATTCCACATCTGGTTGACCAAATGATCACATGATACTGATCTTACTCCACCCATGTGATTGATATATGCTACAGCTGTGGTATTGTCTACTTGTATTTGAACATGCAAGTCCTCCATAGTAGAACAATAAGCTTTTAATCCAAAAAATTCCCCCAATAACGCCAAATAATTACTACCATATGTTTGGAGAATTAATTCCACTTGGACAGTCCATCTACCACCACAGCTGGTGTCATTGTCCATAGCCCCCCATCCGAGAGCACTAACATCAGTTTGTAATACTACTGTAGGTTGCTGAATAACAATGTTTTTAGTAGCTTGTGCAACATTCCCAATCCACCACTGTAATTCAGCCAAAGCTTCTGTTGGCAACTGCATGGGTCTGTCAAAATGACCTGTACACTTTTTTAGTGCTTGTGCTTTTGCCCTTTGAAGATTTTGATAATGCAAAGGGCCAACTCAACAGCGGGAAACGCTGCTACTATCTTACCAATAACCCTAGCTACTTCTCAGATGGAGGGATAAAGTTTGTCAGCAGGGAATTACACTCATTTGTAATATCCACAATTTTATCTGTTGGTAAAGTTACTGACATAGCAACTGAATTAATGACAAACCCCAAATACTCAATTGTCTGCAACGGTACTAGCTTAGATTTCGTTGGATGGATCAGAAACCCTTTTCAACAGGCTTATAGTTGCTGAATCTTCAGCTGATTCCTGAGTGGCATTAACAATTAAAATATCATCAAGATAAGCCATGACAATGTGATTTTGAGCCCTTAACAATGCCAGTGCTGGTTTCAATAATTTTGTGAACAGCCTGGGAGCTGAACTTAACCCATAAGGTAATGCTTTATATTGCCACAGCTGACCCATCCAATTAAACTTCAAGTACCTATGATAATGGTGATGAATTGGCACTAAATAATACGCATCTTTGAAGTCTATAGTAGCCATGTAACATCCTATGGACAACAACTCCTTTGCAGTGTTGAAGGTGTCCATTTTGAAATGTCTATACTGGACATATGAATTCAATTTTGTGAGATCCAGAATGACTCTACAACCCCCATCTTTCTTTGGCCTGGGGAAAATATTTGACAAACATTGTTGCGGATGATACCCCGTACTGTCAAATACCCCTTTTTTAAGTAAATTTTACCTGAAAATTTTCAGGTGCAGAAAACACCAAATCCCGATTAGGTTTATCCAGTACAGGTGGATCAACTTCTTCCACAAATTCAATAGTAGCACCTGACACAGTATCTAATATAAACCGATCAGATGTTATACAGTACCATTCATCATAAAACAATTGCAATCTACCACCAATCGGAGGTTCTACAACAGTTTCCTCTGTGATAGAATACAGTTTTTGTACCTCAGCAAATGACCTTGATGGTCTCCTTCTCCCAATATATGGATTGACATTGGGCTGTGATGGGTGATAATACTTTCTCACCATACCCCTGCCTCTGCTTGTTCCTGCTCCTGTATCAAACCCCCTTCTCATCCAGCCAGGTTGTCTCCTTTGACCAAATATAAAAGGTTTCATGAGGCTGATCGTTTTTGCCTCCGCATCGATATCTTTAATTTGTTTAGGCAGGTTTTCTCAAAATAAATAATCTGGAGCATGAACATTACTTGATCTACACAAACCAGCAAATCTTGGGTGCAGGATGGGCCGAATGGCAAATTTTTCTCATACAATTAATCTCAAAGTAAGAGTTACAAAACAATGCCAACATGTCTTTTTTGAATTTTGGACATAGCATGCCCCTCCAACTGCCTCCCAAAAGCAGTAATGCCAGCTGCAATGAGCTTGAGCTCATAGGTGTCCAAATACTTGGATTCACCGTCGGCACCCTCAGTGATGCACAATTAATAGGTGTTTTATAGAGGTCTGCTGTCTCCATCATGACAGTCTCCTGAAGCTGGTGAGAAACCAAATAATTAATGTTGGCCGCCAGGTTTTCTTCCATGACCTCACCGCTTCCCTCTGGTATAGCAAAAGATTGTGCTACATCCGGTACACCTGTACTTGACTTTTGTGCTGTGGTGGGTATATAACAACAGAAACACCACCTTCAGGGTCAGTCTCTTGCTGCCCTGGTACTCCTGAGACTTGATCAAAGACACATTTTGCAGACACATGGGACTGCAGATGCTGGAATATTGAGCAAATCACAAACCCAGCAGGTCAGGCAGCATCTGGATTAAATCAGATAATACTATGCAAGTGTACATTCAAGCCAAACTCAAGTACAGCAGGTAGTACAAAGAGGTAATGAGGTAGGTTGGAGGATTGGGACAACATCCTAGCTGATGTAAGGACCTTCAGAAATCTGATAACAGAGGGGAAAGAAATATCAGACTTTACTTTATACTTCTGGAAACAGGCCCTTCGGCCCACCGAGTCCACATCGACCGGCCAACACCCCCAAACACTAGCACTATTCTATACACTAGGGACAATTTATAGAAGCCAATTGGCGTACAAACCTGTACCTTTTTGGATTGTGGGAGGAAACTGGAGCGGCCTGAGAAAACCCACGCGGTTACAGCGAGACCGTACAAACTCCATAGAGACAAGCACCGGTAGTCAGGATCGAACTCGGTTTTCCGGAGCTGTATGGCTGCAGCTTTACCACTGCGTCACTGTTCCGTAATCTGGTGTTACATGTTTTTAAGCTTTTTTACCTTCTGCCCAACAGGAGAGGGGAGAAGAGGTAATGGTATAGGTGAAAATGGTCCTTGATTATGTTGGCTGCTTTCCCACATCAGCACTAATTGTAGATGGAGTCGAAGGTGGGCAGTCTGGTTTGTATTATGGACTGGGCTCCATCTACAGCTCACAGAGGGTGGCATGGTCACACAGCAGTAGGGTTGCTGCCTTACAGCGCCAGAGACCCAGGTTCGATCCTGACTACGGTTATCTCTGTATGGAGTTTGTACGTTCTCCCTGTGACCGTGTGGGTTTTCTCCGGGAGCACTTTCCTCCCTCGCTCCAGACACACAGGTTTGTAGGTTAATTGGTTTGGTAAAATTATAAATTGTCCCCAGTGTGTAGGATTATGTTAGTATGCAGGGATCACCGGTCGGTGCAGACACGGTGGGCCGAAGGGCCTGTTTCCACACTATATCTCTAAATTAAACTAAATTAAGGTGTTTTGTAAAGTGGTCACCTACACTTGGTGTGTGGAGACCATATTGTGAGCAGATAATGCAGTACCAGTGAATTGAAAGGAGAGCAAGTAATTAATCTGGACCCTGTGTATTAACCAATAAGGAGAAAATATCAACTGAATAAGGGTCTTGTTAAAATATAAATTAAAATGCAGGGGCTTCCTGGTCTATGAATAATTTCACTTACAGAAACCTAATTTTATGCAAATGTTTGTTATACATTTTTAAAGTTGTGTTCTAGATAGCAATAATACTAACAATAAAATGCTTTAATTGTGGTGTTCATCAATAACTGGATGCAGTGTATATTCCATGAGTTTTATCATGGGTAATGTTTGGGTGATTATTCAACTAAACATTAAAGATTTACAGTAGGTTTATGTGCAACCATAGATACAATATGGGTGGAAATAGAAAATGGATGTTTCTGACTTACTTTCTACATAACTGTAACACTGTTTACTGTACTCTGGTATTTTTCTTTTTGCACTACATCCCATGCCGGAGTATGGCTTGATTATATTAATCTCTGGTATGATTTAGCAAAGCACAAATTGGTGGAGGAACTCTGTGGGTTGGGCAGTATGAAGTGCAAGAGTTTGAAAATGCATACATACCTCCAGACATAGGGACAGTTTCTTCCCAGTGGTTTAGCTTAGTTTAGTTTAGCTTAGAGATGTAGCGTGGAAACAATAGACAATAGACAATAGACGATAGGTGCAGTAGGCCATTCGGCCCTTCGAGCCAGCACCGCCATTCAATGTGATCATTTCTGATCATCCCCAATCAGTACCCCGTTCCTGCCTTCTCCCTATATCCCCTGACTCCACTATCTTTAAGAGCCCTATCTAGCTCTCTCTTGAAACAGGCCCTTCGGCCCACCGAGTTCACGCCGACCAGTGATCCCCGCACACTAACGCTGTCCTATACATGCGGTATACATACAATTATACCAAGCCAATTAACCGACAAAGCGGTACGCCTTTGGAGAGTGGGAGGAAATTGGAGAAAACCCACGCAGTTCACGGGGAGCACGTACAAACTCCGTACAGACAGCACCCATAGTCTGGATCGACCCTGGGTATCTGCCGCATTACAGCAGCAACTTTACCACTGCACCACTCTGTGCTCCAGTTATCAGGCAACTGAATGGTCCTCTCAACAGCTAGAGTATTGTCCTCACCTCCCATCTACCTCAGAGGATAACTTTGAACTTTCTTTAATCGGACTCTATCGAACTTCAATGTTATATCTTTGCACTAAATGTTGTACCCTTTATCCTTTATCCTAGCACTGTGGACAGCTTGATTGTATTTATCTATTGCCTTTTCTTTGACTGGATAGCACGCAAACAAAAGCTTCTCACTGTACCTCGGTACAGGTGAAAATAATAAACTAAACCAACCAAAACTAAAAAGACGATGTTTTGGGTTCGGACCCTTCTTGCTCAAGATTCAAGCATTTGCTGTTCCTTGTGTATCTGTGGTATTATTTGACTGGAAAAAGTTTTTCATTGTGTTTTGGTACACGTGACAATAATAAACCATTACCAATACCAATACCAATACCAATACCAATACCAATACCAATACCAATATTATTACCAATACCAATAACAATAACAAGATCAATAACAATAACAATACCAATACAATACTGTCACCCATCCATGTTCTCCAGAGATGTTGCCTGACCTGCTGAGATACTCCAGCACTTTGTGTCATTATTTTGCAATCCAGCATCTGAAGTTCCTTGTTTCCAAAACAGCAGACCATTAGTTTTGGTAGAATGCCTCGTTAAGGCACTGACAACCTGGCTTTTGGAACATTGATCCAAAGACAAGAGTTTAAATCCCACTATCACAACTGGGGAATTTAAATTCAAGTTTTTTTTTAGTTTAGTTTAGAGATACAACATGAACAAATAAAGTCACAGAAGTTGTGGGCAGAAGGGCCTGTTCCTGTGCTGTACTGTTCTATGTTATTTACTATAGACTTTAGACATACAGCGCGGAAACCGGCCCTTTTGTCCATGGAGTCCGCGCCAACCAGCGACCCCCCCGTACTCTAGCAATATTCTACACACTGGGGACAATTTACAATTTTACCGAAGCCAATCAACCTACAAACCTGCACGTTCCTGGAGTGTGGGAGGAAACCGGAGCGCCCGGAGAAAACCCATGCGGTCACAGGGAGAATGTACAAATTTCTCAGCAAGGCAGCAACTCTACCCCTGTGCCACCGTGCCACCCCATCTAATTTCTATGGTGACAGGAAATCATTAGATCAATGGATATTTTTAAGGCGGAGATTGACAGATTTTTGATTAGTTACCGGTTTCAGGCGCAAGAGAATGGGGTTGAGAGGGAAAGGTAGATCAGCCATAGTTGAATGGCAGAGTAGACTTGATGGGCCGAATGGCCTTATTCTGCTCCTAGAATGTATGAACTATGAATTCATGAACTTATCTCATCTTCAACATTTATACCTCATGATATGGAGAGGTCCCCCTGAGGTTGGAGTGTACTTACTGTGTTGAAACTTTGGCCCATTGTCATTCACGTCAGACAAGGTGATGGTCACCGTAGTTGTCCCTGAGAGACCACCTCTCAATCCAGCCATGTCCTTTGCTTCAACAATAACTAGGTGATGCTCTTTCAATTCTCTGTCCATATTCGGCAAAGCTACCCGAATAATCCCTGTGGAAAATATTCCTCTGTTGATTAAAAAGGAAACAAACCTTCTTGTACAACACATTGGATCAGCGACCCAGGGGAGGGGAATAAAGAGAATAAAGAATAAAGAGGACATAGGTTTGTGGGAAAGGCAATATTTGATAGGAACTCGGTGGACATTGCATTTGGAGTAGTGTGAGCATTTCTGGGCTCCATATCTGAGGAAGGATGTGGATAGCGTTGGAGGAGGCTGAGAGGAGGTTTACGAGAATGATCCCTGGAATGATTGGGTTAACATATAATGAGCGTTTGACGGCACTGAACCTGTAGTCGCTGGAGTTTAGAGGGAAGAGGGGGAACATCATTGATACTTACCGAATAGTGAAAGGCCTGGATAGAGTGGATGTGGAGAGGATGTTTCCACTAGTGGGAGAGTCAAGGACCAGAGGGCATAGCCTCAGAATAAAAGGATGTACCTTTAGAAACAAGATTAAATGCAATATCTTTAGTCAGAAGGTGGTGAATTCATTGAACAGAAGGCTGTGGTGGCCGTCAATGTATTTTTAAGGTGGAGATTGACAGACTCTTGAACAGTACAGGTGTCAGGGGTTATGGGGGGAAGGCAGGAGAATGGGGTTGAGAGGGAAAGATAGATCAGACATGATTGGACAGCAGAGTAGACTTGATGGGTCAAATGACCTAATGTAATTTTGCTCCGATAACCTATGAACCCATGAACCTGAGAGGCACCATTTTAATTCAGAAGGCGGTAAGTATATGGAACGAGATGATAGTTGAGCCAGATACTGTAACAGTATTTAAAGGACTCTTGGATAAGCACATGGATAGGATAGGTTTAGATGAATATGGAACAAACACAGGCAAATGTGACTAGCTTAGATGGAGCATGCAGGTCGGTAATAGTGCTTTATTTGTCACTTATGCAACTACAGAGTGAAATTCTGTTTGCATATATTACACATGCAGGCGCATGGATAAGTTAAACTGAAGGGTCTGTTTCCATGCTGAATGACTCGATGAACCACTTAACCAAAAAAACAGTAGCACAATTTGCAATTGGTTCCAATATCTCCTGTAAGGCATTTCTGAGGGATTTTCCCAGGGGATAATATGTGAGAGGCGCAGAAAGGTAATTTCTGTCGGTGTAAGTAATTTAAGGTTCTTTCAATTCCAAAAAATGACATTTCAGCTTGCTTAATCAGGGCAAACCTACTTTGTTGAATGTTTCTATCTGGGACACTTAAAGCGTGGAAAAAATGTGTGTCATCTCCAACAAATTGACTATCACCGTCTTTTTAATATCAGAGTGGAAGGGTTGGGGAGGGCCTTGTATGCATTTGCAACGGAGATAGACACAAAATGCTGGAGTAAGTCAGCGGGTCAGGCAGCATCTCTGGAGAAAAGGAAAAGGTGATGTTTCGGGTCGGAACCCTTCCTCAGACTGAGAGTCAGGGAGAGGGAATCTAGATCTATGAAGAGGAACAAAGAACAAATGAATGAAAGGTAAGAAAAGGGAAAATCAAAGCAACCCATTGCACACCATTAATTTGTTCTTTGTACCTCGTTTAGTTTTTTACTTTAGTTTAGTTTAGAGATACAACGTGGAAACAGGCCCTTCAGCCCAAACTTAGTTCAGTTCAGTTTTATTTGTCATACGTAGGTTAACACAGGGTCAACGGTATAATGAAATGTGTTTGACAAGACAACGGGTCACCTCAGCAATGATATTACAAGGATAAAATTAAGATAAAAAAAGATAAGATAAAAGTGACATTGGTAGGTAAAAGACAATAATAAATAAAATAATCAACACATATCATGTGTTTATGAGTTCAGAAGACTGATGGCATGATGATAAAAACTGTTCTTAAGTCTGGTGGTGCGCGCAGCCTTGCTCCTGTATCACCTGCCTGACGGTAACATGGAGAACAGTCTACGTGCTGGGAGCTGTGGTCCTTGATGATGCTGTGTGCCTTCCGCAGATAGATCAGCCATGATTGAAAGGCAGAGTAGACTTGAGCTGACTGGCTTAAATCTATTATAACTTATGAACATGAACATTCTAAAGGTATGTCATAGAGTTGTGGGCACGTAAAATGCTCTCTGTTTAATTTTTTTTAAATCCCTTTTAAAACTTCCTTACAACTTGAATCTATGCCCTATTGTTTTTGATACCTCGAACAAAAAAGGCTTTTGGCTATTACCGGTATCAATGCCCCTCGTGATCTAGTGAACCTTAGCCGTAGTCCATCTGCGGCAGGTATATCCATTACTGGGAAATAGAAAGAGTGGGAGGACCTTTAGGGCAGTTCTGAAACTGGGATGTTAGTGACTTGGATGTTAGTGATGGATGGACAACTGTGAAAAAGGCAACAGATTCAGGCATGTTACAGTAATGGGAACAGGCCACTGTGAAGCAACCTCCTCCAATTATTTTGGTCGCAATCATGCTTTACACCTCCACCTGGTTTGGTCGGATGTTAGGGCGGGGAATAGGACACAGAATATAGGACAATACAGCACAGGAAAGTGCCCTTCACCCACAACGTTTGTGCCGAACATGATACCAAGTTAAACTGATCTCATCTGCCTGCACGTGATCCATAATCCCTCTATTCCCTGCACTTCCATGTGCCTATCTAAAAACCTCTTAAATGTCACTATTGTATCTGCCTCCATCATCATCCTTCGCAATGCGTTCCAGGCCCCCACCACTCACAGTGTAAAAAATTTGCCCCGCTCATCCCCGTTAAACTTTCCCCTTCTCACCTGACAGCTATTCCCACTAGTGTTGGACATTTCCACCCTGGAAAAAAAAGGTTCTGACTGTCTACCCTATCTATGCCCAGCCATTTGGGCAAAGGAAAAGTCATAGTCACACAGAGTGGAAACATGCTCTTCAGCCCAACTTGCCCACACCGACCAACATGTCTCATTTACACTAGTCCCACCTGCCTGCGTTTGGCCCATATCCCTCTAAACCACGTCATTATGTTAAAGAGATGTAACGAGCCACTGGAGGAGCTCAGTTGGTCAGGGGGAATCTGTGGAGGGAAATGGACAGTCTATGTTTCGGGTCGTGACCTTTCACCAGCATCTGCAGCCTTTTGTGTCGTTGCGTTCAAGAGCAAATCCTCCTCAGGTATAGGGAGCACACCTTGTTTATGTAAACCAGCAACTAGATAGGAAATAGAAGAGTACAGCATGGGAACAGCCTCTTTGGCCCACGATGTTTCTGCTCAACATGATGCCAAGTTAAACTGATCTCATCTGCCTGCACATGATCCACATCCATCTACTTCCTGCACTTCCATGTGCCCATCTAAAAGCCTCTTAAACATCACTATCATATCCCCCTCCACCACCACCCCAGGCCGTTCGTTCCAGACTTCCACCACTCTCAGTGTAAAACACCTGCCCTTCACACCTCCATTAAACTTTCCCCCTCTCACTTTATAGCTACGCCCTCTAGTGTTGGACATTTCCACCCTGGGAAAAAGGTTCTGACTGTCTACCCTATCTTTGCCTTTCATAATTGTATATACATCTATCAAGTCTCCCCTCAACCTCCGATGTTCCAGAGAAAACAATCCAAGTCCATCCAACCTCTCCCAGTAGCTGAAATCCTCTAATCCAGATAGCATTCTGGTAATAGACACAAAATGCTGGTGCCTTAGAGGGTCAGGCAACATCTCTGGAGTTGGTGGCAGTTCGCGTGAAGACCTGAGCAATGCAAGTTTGAGAGGGATATCGAACAAATGTGGAGAAATTGAACTAGTGTAGATGGGGCTTCTTGGTCGGCATGGACGAGTTGGCCCGAAGGGCCTGTTTCCAAGCTGCATCGCTCTATGCCTATAACTAGTGGGGAGCAAAAAGATAATTGCAAGGTACCTTATACTGGAAGCTGCTCAGGGGTGGATTACTACAGGTTAAATCAAGAAATGAAATACCCATGGCGTTTATGACTTCTGATGTAAAATTAGCATTTTAAATTAGATGAAAAAATTCATGTCTTTGGAATGTGTGCAGATGCTGCTGTCATTTGTATTCAGCACCTTCCTTTGAAATGCACTGTAACAATTCATATTCCCCTTCCGTGCATTCCACTGCAAGTTTGAAAATGGTAAGAAACTATTTAAAGAAAACCACTTTTTTTTCCCTAAGGGATTGCTGCAGAGAAAAGAAAGACTTGTATTTTTTATTATTTCAAATAGATTTAACTCCACTGGTTAGATCACACGGGGTATTGTGTGCAGCTCTCGTCACCACAACATCGGTCGTCTTGTCCTACCTGCACTCGCAGCATTTTCTCCTCTTCTCCTCTTCTCCCACCCCCTCCCCCTCCACCTACATTCCCTCCTCTGGCTTCACAATTCTCCGCTCTTTTATCTTTATCTCATACCTTTTATCTTGTCATCTCTAACTTTGTCCAATCATCTGCCTATCAACTCTCCCCTCTTCAGCTGTATCCACCGATCACACCAGGCATTGTCCTGGCCTTCCTCTCTCTCAGCTTTCTTCCCCCCCTCCCACCCCCGCCCCCCACAACCCACCCCACCCCACCCCACCCCACACCACCACAACCAGTCAGTAGATGGGTCCCAACCTGAAGAAGGGTCACCTACCCCTGTTTTCCAGAGAAGCATGAATAGGACAGATTTTGAGATAAGTGGGTGGGACTGATGTATATGGGACATGTTGGTCAGTGTGGGCAAGTTGGGCTAAAGCATGTATCCACACTATATGACTCTATGCTGGCCAACCCACTGAGTTACTCCAGCACTTTATATCTTTTTTTGCTAAAACAGCATCTGCACTTCCTTGTATCTGCATTTCACCTGCATGTTGCCTGGATCGGAGGGTGTAATTTATCTATATTACTAAAAGTAAGATCTTGACCACTTCCTGTTTTTCTGTATCATGATTTTAGTTAAAAAAAAACGCTGCCATTTACAGCTGTGATTTTTGGCCTTCTTACTCAGAGTCCCCCTCCGCTGTGCAGGACAAGAGGAATTTTCCCATTGATGAGAAATAAAAGAGTTATTAATGTTTTAAAAATGTTGAGATTCTCTCTGCTGTCCCTGCTGGTGGGAGGGGACTATAAAACCCGGAAGTGTTGTGCCTCACTCAGTCTCGGCAAGATGGAGGAAGCGAGAGGGCCTTGTCTCTCTGAGCTGTGAATAACACTGAGCAAATGTCAACTCAACTGTGAGTGCCCTTAATGTGGTTTGAAAATGAAAATGTGGTTGCTTTGAACTGCTGCACTGCAAAATGGTTATTGGTGGGGGGGGGGATTTGCTTTGAACGACTGCACTGTAAATGGTTGTTGATGGGGGGGTTGCTTTGAACTGACTGCAGATGGTTGTTGGTTGCGGGGGGGGGGGGGGGTGGGTGCTTTGAACTGCTGCACTACAAATGGTTGTTGTTGGGGTTGCTTTGAACTGCTGCACTGCAAATGGTTGTTGGCTGGGGGGGCGTTGCTTTGAACTTCTGCACTGCAAATGGTTGTTGGGGGTGGGGGTTGCTTTGAACTGCTGCACTGCAAATGGTTATTGGTGGAAACTTGACAACTTCCTGTTTGCACTGTATATTGATTTTAGATAAAACGCTACCACTTACGGCTCTGATGTTTGGCCATCTTACTCAGTCCCCCTCCACTCATCAGATGCAGAGGATTCTTTCCATCAATGAAAAATAAAAGTGTTAGTGTTTTAAAAAATGTTTAGACTCTCTCTTCTGTCAATCACGCCATGAAGGCCACACCTCTTCCGGTGGGAGGGGGGAGGGATTATAAAACCCGGAAGTGTGGGTGTGGCTCAGTCTCTGCAAGATGGGGGAGGGAAACGTCACGACTGTCTGAGCTGTGAATCAACTGAACACACTGAATGTCTACTGAACTGTGAGTGTGGTTTTTAATGTGGTGTTTTGTGCGGTTTTATGGTGGTTTTATGGTGGTTTCACCCTGCTTGAAATGGTATGAAACAGCATTTGAATGTGGTGGCCTTACACCCAGCATGAAATGGTATGATATTGCATTTGAATGTGGTGGCCTTGCACTCGGCATGAAATGATATGAAACTGCACTTGAATTTGGTGGTCTTGCACCCTGCTTGAAATGGTATGAAACTGCAGTTCAATTTGGTTGTCTTGTACCCTGCTTGAAGTAGTATGAAACTGCATTTGAAATTGATGGCCTTGCACCCTGCTTGAAATGGCATATAACAGCACTAGCATTTGGTGGCATTGCACCCTGCTTGAAGTGGCATGAAACTGCACTTGGATTTGGTGGCCTTGCACCCTGCTTAAAATGGTCGGTAACTGCATTTGAATTTGGTGGCCTTGCACTCTGCTTGAAATTGAATTTCAAAGAATAGCCGTGAGTCAACTGCTAGCCCAGCAGCTGTGAGTGAGCTGCCAGCACATCAGGCTTGAGTGACTGAGCTGCCACCCCAATAATCCATCTGGCCCACAATGTCCATTCTAGCCCTCTGGAAACCAGTCCCTTCAGCCCACAATACCCATACAAGCGCTCCAGGAAGCTCCCCCCCCCCCCACCCCCATTGGCCACCAATAATGAAATTAGTGAAGAGGTGGAATATTGCATTGGGGGACCAGCCCTCCTGTGTGAACATGGTACCCAACGGGTCCCACTTAGTCTAGTAAGCTCCTAAATTCATAAATCATAGGAATAGAATTAGGCCATTCCTCCCAGCGAGTCTATTCAGCCATTCAATCACGGCTGATCTATCTTTCACTCTCAACCCCATTCCCCTGCCTTCTCCCCATGACCCCTGATACCCTTACTATCGACTATCAATCTCTGCCTTAGAAATACCCAATAACATGGCCTCCACAACCATCTCTGGCAATGAATTCAACAGAATTCACCACCCTCTGACCCTCTGACACAGCAGTAGAGTTGCTGCTTTACAGCGAATGCAGCGCCGGAGACCCAGGTTCAATCCTGACTACGGGTGCTTGTCTGTACGGAGTTTGTATCTTCTCCCGTGAACTGTGTGGGTTTTCTCCGAGATCTTCAGTTTCAAAGACGTACGAGCTTGTAGGTTACTTGGCTTGGCAAATGTAAAAATTGTCCCTAGTGAGTGTAGGATAGTATTCATGTTCGGGGATCACTGGTCGGCACGGACCTGGTGGGCCGAAGGGCCTGTTTCCTTACTGTATCTATAAACTAATCTAATCTAAACTAAAGAAAT
This sequence comes from Okamejei kenojei, assembly GCA_035221665.1. Taxonomy (NCBI): domain Eukaryota; kingdom Metazoa; phylum Chordata; class Chondrichthyes; order Rajiformes; family Rajidae; genus Okamejei; species Okamejei kenojei. Next base: position 33,535,459 of record CM069134.1, read on the forward strand.
TCCTCCTCATCTCCTTTCTTAAGGTACAGTACATCCTTTTATTCTGAGGCTGTGACCTCTGGTCCTAGACTCTCCCATGGGGAGAGGTTGGATAGACCGGGCTTGTGTTATCGGGAGTGATGGAGACTGAGGTATGACCAGATAGAGGAGTATCAATTATGAGGCATAGAGATAGGGTAGATAATCACAATCTTTTTTCATGACGGGAGTATCATAAACAAGGCATAAACTCTCGGTGAGAGGAAGGAGCTGTAAAGGGGATTAGAGAGGAATGGTTCTTAAATAGAGAGTTTGAGTTTGAGTTTAGTTTAATGCAGTGAAAAGCTTTTTATTGCATGCTAACCAGTCAGTGGAAAGACAATACATGATTACAATCGAGCCAGCCACAGTGCACAGATACACGATAAAGGGAATAACATGAATAACATTAGTGCAACAAAAAGTCTAGTAAAGCTCGATCAAAGCTAGTCTGAAGGTCTCCAATGTGGTAGATAGTAGCTCAGGGCTGCTCTCTAGTTGTTGATAGGATGGTTCTGTTGCCTGATAACAGCTGGGAAGAAACCGTCCTTGAAACTGGAGGCTTCACACTCCCGTACCTCTTGCCTGATGGGAGAGGGGAGAAGAGGGAGAGTCCGGGGTGAGACTGGTCCTTGATTAAACTGGTGGCAATGTCGCGGCAGCATGTAATGAACTGATGGGTTAGAGGCAGAGAGAGACCAGGTGTCTTGTGGAACCTGCTCCACTTTCTAATAAGAACTGATTGCAATCTGGACCATGCATTCTCATCTATCTCTGCTGGCCTTTCACTGTCCTGCTTATCAAGAATTTATCTACCTCTGGCATAAAAATATTCAAAGACTACTTCCACAGCCCTTTGAGGAAGAGTTCTGTAGGCTGACAAGCTTCTGAGGGAATGAAATGTTTCTTGATTCCTTATTTTTATACAGCATCTACCTAGTTCATGTTATATTGCATCAACAATCTAACATTTGATTAAGGAAGAGAGGAATTAGTGTATAAATGCCTGAAGAAGGGTCCTGAGCCGAAACATGATCTATCCGTGTTCTCCAGAGATGTTGCCTGACCCGCTGAGTTACTCCAGTATTTTGTGTCTTTCTTTGGTATAAACCACCATCTGCAGCTCCTGCTTATTATACATAGAGTGTAAATTACTGTGGGAAGAGTTGGGCCAAAGGGACTCTATGACTTCATGCCTGAGCTTTTGTTGTTGTTGCCAGAGCTAGTGTCCACCCCACATCGGCCTTCAGAACAACTTCATATTCCAATCAAGTTTCTTTTTTATTCTTCTGAACTCTGGCGGATTCAAGCCTGGCTTTATCTCATATCCTCTGGAGGTTTGAATGCGCATTGCTATACATGTCCATATCTTCCAAGATGAAGAGGAACAGCTCATCGCTGCATCAGGGAAACAAGGTTGGAAAGGGATCCTGGATACAGCAAAGCCCCGCAAGGCCTGCAGGGGGAAAGCCGCCAAGATGGTCCCTGCTCGTTCCCGGAAGACAGGGGGACCGGAGAGGAGGGAGCCGGTGACGACGGACGCGAGGGACAAGGGCCGGTAGGAGAGTGAACTGGGGCCTTACCTTCCGTGCTCTCAAGGTCGGCTGCGGGAGGCGCCCCTGGGCCACAAAGGCGAACGTGCGAGGAGAGGAACGTCGGTTCGCTGGACAATCCAGATGTCCAAGGACGATGAAGGCTGGAGGCCCTGCAGCAGCCTGGGGCTCACCTAGATTGGGCACTGCTCCATAAGACCTAGATCATGGACTGGATACTTGACGCCTCTTGCACACGGTCTCAGTGGACGTTTTCTGTACACTTTCCTAATTGGGGATTGTGCGTCGCTATGGCAATACTCTACTGGACTGTTTGTACAAAAAATAATTTCACTGTGCATTTGCACATGTGTAAATAATGCACTTGTGGCACATAGAGACCAGTGACTTGCCCAGCCATTAGTCAAATCCAGCCTGATATAAGAGTACAACAGACCTTACGAAGCACAGCATGACCATGGAGTCATAGAGTCATTCAGCAGAGAAATAGGCCCTTAGGCCCAAATCATCCAATAGCAATTTACACTATATCCAATAATCAGGAACTGCAGATGCTGGTTTACACCAAAGAAAGACACAAAATGCTGAAGTAACTCAGCAGGTCAGGCAGCATCTCTGGAGAACATGGACAGGTGACATTTCTGGTCGGAACCCTTCCTCAGATATCTTTACACTCATTCCTCTCTTCCTTAATCAAATGTTAGATCCTTGATGCAATCTAATTTGAATTAGGTAGAAACAAAGAGCTGTGGATGCTGGTTAATACACAAAAGCACATAAAGTGACATCTTTGTTTAATTTTAGTTTAGTTTAGTTAATTTATTATTGTCACTGAGGTGCAGTGAAAAGGTACAGTCAAAGAAAAGACTACACATGATTACAATCAAGTCATCCACAGTGCACAGATAAAGGATAAAGGGTGCAGGGTGCAACATTTAATGCAAGATAACGTCCAATAAAGTTCAATTAAAGATAGTCCAAAGTTCTCCAATGGGGTGGTTGGGAGGTCAGGACCGCTCTCTAGCTGAGCCCTAGTGAGACCACACCTGGAGTATTGTGTGCAGTTTTGGTCCCCGAATTTGAAGAAGGACATTCTTGCTATTTGAGAGAGTGCAGCGTAGGTTTACAAGGTTAATTCTCAGGATGGCGGGACTGTCTTATGCTGAGAGAATGGAGCAGCTGGGCTTGTACACTCTGGAGTTTAGAAGGATGAGAGGGGATCTTATTGAAACGTATAAGATTGTTAAGGGTTTGGACACGCTAGAGGCAGGAAACATGTTCCCGATGTTGGGGGAGTCTAGAACCAATGGCCACAGTTTAAGAATAAGGGGTAAGCCATTTAGAACGGAGATGAGGAAACACTTTTTCTCACAGAGAGTTCTGAGTCTGTGGAATTCTTTGCCTCAGAGGGTGGTGGAGGACGGTTCTCTGGATACTTTCAAGAGAGAGCTAGATAGTGCTCTTAAAGATAGCGGAGTCAGGGGATATAGGGAGAAGGCAGGAACGGGGTACTGATTGGGGATGATCAGCCATGATCACATTAAATGGCGGTGCTGGCTCGAAGGACTGAATGGCCTACTCCTGCACCTATTGTCTATTGTCTATTGTCTATTGATGAGAGGACTGTTCTTTCAAACGGGCTCAATATTTCTGTACACTTTACTAATCGGGGATGTGCTTAGGTATGGCAACATTTTACCGGACTGTTTGTAAGAAAATAATTTCACTGTGCGTTTGCATGGTCACGTGCCTATAGAAAGGAGATGAGGAGGATTTCCTTTTGTCAGAAGGTGGGTGAATCTGTGGAATTCATTGCCACAGACAGCTGTTGAGGCCAAGTCATTGGATATTATAAAGCATAGATTGAAAGATTCTTGATTCGTAAGGGTGTGAGGGCTTATGGGGAGAAGGCAGGAGAATGGGGTTGAGAGGGAAAGATAGATCAGCTATGATTGAATGGCAGAGTAGACTAGATGGGCCGAATGGTGCAATTCTGCTCCTGGAGCTTATGAATGAATGAACATGTGAGAATAAAAGCCCCACCGAACCACTGAACCATTGTGGTCTCTGTATCTGCAGTCTCTTGTATTCTATCTCTCACCTGTAGTTGGTTCGACCAGGAAGTATGGTTGTCCTTGAAGGATGCGGTACACAATCCTGGCATGGCTCCCATATGAGGGGTCGTCAGCATCTGTAGCCGTTACTTGGGTAACGGAGGTCCCTGCGCAGAGTTCAGGGAACATGTTCAATAAACATTTATTGCTCACTCGTTTCTCTTCAAACTCTTTTCTGTTTAAACGGATATACAACGTCAAACATCACGTCTGTGGAACTCTCTATCTCTGAGACCTCAATCACTATTGAGGTAATGAAAGCCTAAACTAAACTAACCTAACCTCCAGTCTTCTTTACAAGATCTCATCTTAAAGGGCGGCACAGTGGTGCAGTGGTAGAATTGTTCCCTTACAGCGCCAGAGACCCGGCTTAGAAACATAGAAAAATAGGTGCAGGAGTAGGCCATTCAGCCCTTTGAGCTAGCACCACCATTCAATATGATCTTGGCTGCTCATCTAAAATCAGTACCCCGTTCCTGCTTTTTTCCCATACCCCTTGATTCCTTTACAAAAATTCAACTCTCTCTTGAAAACATCCAGTGAATTGGCCTCTACTGCCTCCTGTGGGAGAGAATTCCACAGATTCACAACTCTCTGGGTGAAGATGTTTTACATCATTCCAGTCTAAATGGCCTCCCCCTTATTCTTAAGATGTGACCCGTGGTTCTACACTCTACCAACATCGGAAACATTTTTCCTGCATACCGCCTGTCCAATCCTTTAAGAATGTTAAATGTTTCTATAAGATATCCTCTCATCCTTCTAAATTCCAGTCAATACAAACCCAGTAGACCCATTCTTTCAAGTCAGGCTTTGATCCTGACTATGGCTGCTGTCTGTGCGAAGTTTGTACGTTCTCCCTGTGACAGCGTGCGATTTCTCCAGGTACAAAGATAGAAATTGCAAATTGTCCCGAGTGTGTAGGATTGTGCTAATGAATGGGGATCGCTGGTCGGTGCGGACTTGGTGGGCCGAAGGGCCTGTTTCCGTGTTGAATCTCTAAACTAAGCTAAATTAAACTAAAGAAAACTAAACTTAACTTAACTCTAAACCGCTCAACATCCTGTACTCCAAGGAATAGTCCTAATCTGCTCAACCTCTCCTTATAGCTCAGGCCTTCAGACAAGGAGAGGTTTTCTCATTCATTGGGTGGTATGTTTTTGTAATTCTGAATTTGTCTTGAGAGATTCATCTGCTTCTCCCTGAATAGCTGGAGTCTACCTTGTTCGGCATTAAAGGGGAATGAAAGCTCTGCTTTCATCATCCTTATGGGAGATGCAGAGGCTCAGCGGTAGAGTTTCTGCCTCACAGCGCCAGAGACTCGTGTTCCATCCTGACTACGGGTGTTGTCTGAATGGAGTTTGCACTTTCTCCCTGTGACCGCATGGGATTTCCCCGGGTGCTCTGGTTTCCTCCCACACTTCAAAGACATACAGGTTTGTAGTTCAGCATCAAGCAGGAGAGAATGTGTAGGAAGGAACTGCAGATGCTGGTTAACATCAAAGATAGACACAAAATGCTGGAGTAACTCAGTGGGTTGGGCAGTATCTCTGGAGAAAAGGAATGGTTGACATTTCAGGTGGAGACCCTTCTTCAGACTGTGAGTTCGGAGAAAGGAAAATCTATATTACTAAAAGTATGATATTGACCACTTCCTGTTATACTGTTTCGTGATTTTAGAAAAAGTGATGCCAATTACGGCTGTGATTTTTGGCCATCTTACTCAGAGTCCCCCTCCGCTGTGCAGGACGAGGATTTTTCCCATTGATGAAAAATAAAAGAGTTATTAGTATTTTAAAAAATGTTGAAACTCCTCTCCTGTCAATCATGCCATGAAGGCCACGCCCCTTCCTGTGGGAGGGAGAGGATCATAAAACCCGGTAGTATGGGTGTGGCTCAGTCTCTGCAAGATGGGGGAAGGAGAGGTGTTGGAGCATGAACACACTGTCTGTGAACCCTGCTTGAAATGAATCATACACCCTCACCCTGCTTGAAATCTTCTAAATTCCAGCAAGTACAAGCCAAGTCTATCCAGTCTTTCTTCATATGGAAGTTGTGCCATCCCAGGAATCAGTCTTGTGAACCTTCTCTGTACTCCCTCTATGGCAAGAATGTCTTTGCTCAGATTAGGAGACCAAAACTGCATGCAATACTCCAGGTGTGGCCTCACCAAGACCCTGTACAACTGCAGTAGAACCTCCCTGCTCTTGTACTCAAATCCTTTTGCTATGAATGCCAACATACCATTCGCTCTCTTCACAGCCTGCTGCACTTGCATGCCTACTTTCAATGACTGGTGTACTATGACACCCAGGTCTCGCTGCATCTCCCCTTTTCCTAATCGGTCACCATTCAAATAATAGTCTACCTTCCTGTTTTTGCCACCAAAGTGGATAACCTCACATTTATCCACATTATACTGCATCTGCCATGCATTTGCCCACTTACCCAGTCTATCCAAGTCATCCTGCAGCCTCCTAGCATCCTCCTCACAGCTAACACTGCCCCCCAGCTTCGTGTCATCCGTAAACTTCGAGATGTTGCATTTAATTTGGTGGCCTTGCACCCTGCTTGAAATGGTCGGGAACTGCATTTGAATTTGGTGGCCTTGCACCCTGCTTGAAATGGAATTTCAAATAATAGCCAGGAGTGAACTGTTAGCCCACCAGCTGTGAGTGAGCTGCCAGCACATCATGCTTGAGTGACTGAGCTGCCACCCCAAGAATCCATTTGGCCCACAATGTCCATTCTAGCCCTCTGGAAACCAGTCCCTTCAGCCCACAATACCCATACTAGCGCTCCAGGAAACCCCCCCCCCCCCAACTGACCACCAGCCTTCCCGTGTGAACATGGGGCCCAACGGGTTCCACTTAGTCTACTTAGAGATATAAAAATGTACAATGTACGATTGAAAGATATGAAAAGAACATTGATGCTAGCTTTGATGTGTTCTTTTCATAGCTTTCATTAATTTGTTCTTTGTACCTTTTCAGAGATTTAGTTACCACCTCCCCTGACTCTCAGTCTGAAGAAGGATCTCTGCCTGAAACGTCACCTATTCCTTTTCTCTGGAGATGCTGCCTGACCCGCTGAGTTACTCCAGCATTTCGAACAGGAGAGAGATGACTGGTTTACTCTTTCTCTTTATTCTAATATTGATGTCCACGCTTACCGTCAGGCGACATCTCAGGGACGGTGGCGACATACGGCCCGTCTAGAAACCTGGGTTCATTGTCGTTGATGTCTTGGACCTTAATGTTGAACTCTGACTCGGGCTCAGCGTACTGCTTGGTAGCTCTGTTCACCACCTGCGCCCGGAGTGTGTAGAACGGCTTCTCCTCTCGGTCTAGCTTCTTCATGACGTAGATGTCTCCCTTATCCTCATTGATGGTGAATATGGTGCCAGCTCCCTCACCGCTCAACGTGTATCTCAGCGTCCCATTGCCCGTATCCGAGTCGGAGTGTATCTGTGGGTGTTAATTGATCCGTGCGATTAATGGAATGCCATTTCCAGGGTAAGCGAGCTGGTCCCCCATGGTCGACCCGGTGGATCGCGGCATCGGGGTGATCCCACCCAGCTTGCCTGGAAAAGGCACCGCTCATAAGAACTGGAGCGTGGACTTTTAATATTGAGATTAGTATTGTTTAGAGATACAGTGCGGAAACAGGCCCTTTGGCCCATCGAGTCATCGCCGACCAGTGATCCCCACGCACTAGCACTATCCCTCACACTAGGACCATTGTGGGCTCCAACTTTCCTTGCTCATCGGTCATCTGATTTATTCAGAACCTTTTCATAGCTCTAGTCTCCCTTTTCCCTGAGTGTCAACCTGAAGAAGGGTCTCGACCCAAAACAGCACCTATTCCTTTTCTCCAGAGATGCTGCCTGGCCCGCTGTGTTAAGCCAGCATTTTATGTCTACCTTCGGTGTAAACTAGCTTCTGCAGTTCCTTCCTACACTCTCCGCTTCGCTATTGTCCTCCAGCAGATGACAGAACTACCTCTTTAAGATCACCCCTCATCCTCTTGCGCTCCAAGGTTTAGTGTCCTAGTGTGCTCAACCTCTCCCTGTAGCTCAGGCCCAGGTGATATCCTTGTAAATCCTCTCTGCACCCTTTCCAGTTTGACAACCTTTTTCCTATAACAGGCCCTTTGTCCATGCTGACCAGGATGCCTCAACTAAAGATTAGAATAAATATCAACTTGGATTCAGATTAGATATAAACTGAGCGAACTCTGTTAACCTAGTACAGGTTAGACACAATATGCTGGATTAACAGCGGGACAGACAGCATCTCTGGAGAGAAGGAGAGGGTGATGTCTCGGGTCGAGACCCATCTTCTGAAGTTTGTATCTAATCTGACTAGTTTGTATGAGGCATCTTGGTCGACATGGACGGAGGGCCTGTTTACTTGCTGTACACGATGACAATGACTCTAAAGTTAACGGTTTACCTTCCCGATACGGAGTGGTTCACCTTCGATGTACTCTTCAACCACAAAGAACTGGTTCCACACCCACTTGCGCTTCACGCGATGGATTCGGGGATGTTGGGTCTCGGCTCGATATTGCTCCGAATAGACAAGGGTGATCAGCCAGCAATCCACCAGAGCACATCCCATTAGACAGGTCCACCAGCTGCAGTGGTTTAACATCCCCAGCGAGGGAGGAATGCTTTGCACGTAGGGAACAGCTGGGGCAGACCTGTCAAGGCCAGTTGCTCTATATCCAAACGGCAAGGTGCACAACTCTGATAGAACGCAATGGTCCTTTTCTTCTGTGTCCGACTGAAAATCAGTTTGACGCCTTTTATTTCTGGAAACAAAGAACAAGTTAATTGATGAAGTCATAGTCATTGGGTCATTAATGCCTTAATGCATCGGCCCATCGAGCCTGCACTGACCGTTGATCACACACGGGCTTTCATCTCATTATTGCTTGTACTGGTGTTTTAAACGGTACACATGGAGTTACACAGTCAGGATAGGCACAAAATAAGGATGGCACGGTGGCGCAGCGGTAGAGTTGCTGCCTTACAGTGCCAGAGACCTGGGTTTGATCCTGACCATGCCTGCTGTCTGTGCATTCTCTGCGCGACCCGTGTGGGTTTTCCTCGGATGCTCGGGTCTCCTTCCACACTTCAAAGATGTACAGGTTTGTAGGTTAATTGGTTTTGGTTAAAATGACAAATTGTCCCCGGTGTGCAGGATCGTGTCATGGTACGGGGGTCACCGGTGTGCGGGGATATAGTGGGCTGAAGGGCCTGTTTTCATGCTGTGTCTCTAAACTCAAGTAAACTAAACTAATTAAGCTGCCGGTCCTGCCCTTTCTGCGACCATGTTTCTGTGACTGCAAAAACATCATAATTCCAAAGGCTGGTTCTTTCCACCCACTTATATTTCGTGCTCCTCAATATAACACGGAGCAATGAGATACCAGGAGCAAAGCGGATCAAGCCAGTAGCTCAGCTGCAAATCTTTTCACAGGGATTAAATATTATCTTGCAGTCAGAATGCAATCGATATTCAGAATACAAAACTTACATTAAGGTTGCATTAGCTTCTCCACAGGCTGTGTTTTGTTTTACGTTTCAAATAGGATAGAAATGGATCATGGTCTTGTGGTCACTTTGCTATTGATAGGCCAAGACTCAATGTTAATGGATGTTTTTGATGGCGTCTTCCACAAAATTAATCATAATGACACTAATGTCCATCAGTTTCATGTCTTCTGTGGCAACTAGAACATTGCAGCAAGCTCCACCATCATTTTAGTTTAGTTTAGAGATACAGGACGAAAAAGGCCCTTCGGCCCATCAAGTCCACGCCGACCAGCGATTACCGCACATTAACACTATCCTACACACCCTAGGGACAATTTACAATTCTACCCAGCCAATTAACCTACAAACCTGTACGTCTTTGGAGTATGGGAGGAAACCGGAGCACCCAGAGAAAACCCACGCAGGACATAGGAAGAATGTACAAACTCCGTACAGAGAGCACCCGTAGTCAGGATCGAACCCAGGTCTCGGGTCAGTGGTTTGAATATATGATGCGTCCATGGAAAAGGGGCTTGCTAGTTGGACCTGTTGTATCTCAGTGGGTGCAGAACATATTTTCATAGTCAAGGAGAGAGTCATAGAATCATACAGTGTGGAAACAGGCCCTTCATCCAAACTTGCCCACACCAACCTACATGTCCCATCTACACTCGTCCCACCCGCCTGTGTTTGGCCCATCTTCCTCTAAACCAGTCCTATCCATGTACCTGTCTACATGTTTCTTAATCATTGTGATAGTATCTGCTTCAACTACCTCCTCTGGCATCTAGTTCCATACACCCACCATGCCCTTTGTGTAAAAAATCTTTTTCCCTTCAGCTTAAATAAACCTTTGTCTTCTGGTTCTCGCTTTACCCAATCTATTTCTCTTGTGATCTTGTACACCTCTATGAGATTACCCCTCTCATTTTACTGTGCTCCAAGGAATAGAGTCCTAGCCTGCTCAACCTCTCACTAAAGCTCAGGCCCTCGAGTCCTGCAACATCCTGGTAAATCTTCTCTGCACCCTTTGCCAGCTTGACAACATCTTTCCTATAACATGGTGCTCAAAACTGAACACAATTTTCTCGTCCATTTACTGAGCATTCCCAGCAGGGCTGACTTCAAAAAGCAGGAGCGCAAGTAAAGACAGTGAAAGAAATGAATCCTGTGGAACAGCTGGACTAGGATGGGATGAAAAAAGAATTTTGATTTCTCCATCTTCAAGTAACCCTTGCATTCCCTCTCTCTCTACCCGAGTCATTGTACTAATTTCACTGTCACTCTGTTGAGTTTCACTGCCTTTATGCATACGTTATCAGCTTCTCCACAGCAATCAATGGATCATTGTGGGCTCACCTTTCCGTGATCATCTGGCTGACTTTGATTTGTCCTTTGTATATCTGTTATTCATTTGTTCTTTGTACCTTTCCCTGACTCTTGGTCGGAAGAAGTGTATTGACACGAATCATCATCATCATCATCATTGTTGAAAACATTAGCGACGCAGTGGTGTTGGTTTCCAAAGGGAACGGTGACGGACGCAACACACATCTCTGTCCTCCAGTTCCTGCGGACTTCCGCCGCTGGAAGTATAGGATTTTGGTGTGTGTGCTTTATCATCATTCCTTACAATGCTACGTATGACAGTGATCCCAACTTCTACTGAAGTGCAGTTGGCCGTTGGCTCGCTGAAAGCTCATCCGCCCTTTGACAGGTCTTGTTTTAAGTCCTGCTGGGGGTCCACAGCCCATTCCTCACCTGGCAAACCAGGCGGGGGAGACGGTTTAGTCACCGACTATCCGACCATGGAGCAGGTAGCATGGGATTACAAGGTACTCATGGCGGGGGGAACTCCCCCTAACCTGAAACGTCACCTATTCCTTTTCTCCAGAGCTGCTGCCTGTGCCGCTGAGTTACTCCAGCATTTCTTTTAGTTTAGTTTAGTTTAGTTTAGAGAAACAATGCAGAAACAGGCCCTTCGGCTCACCGAACAGTGATCCCTACACACCTCTACGATCTGACACACACCGGGGACAATGTACAATGTTACCAAAGCTAATTAACCTATAAACCTGCACATCTTTGGAGTGTCTTGAGATAAGCATTGCACCCAGAGAAAACCCACGCAGGTCACGGGAAGAACGTACAAACTCCATACAGACAGTACCCGTGGTCAGGATCGAACCCGGGTCTCTGGCGCTGTAAAGCAGCAACTCTACTGCTGCGCCACTGTACCATTTGTGGTTATCTTCGGTGTAACCTGGCATCTGCTTTCGAGTCAGTCGGAATTAACAGGCTCATCTCGTTCTGTGCCAGACGCGAGTCAATGATTTTTATAATAGACAGGGAGAAAAAACACATCCCGCGAAGTTGCTCCTCTGTCTGTCAGTTTAATTGATGGTGCTAGCTGTCCTGTTGTGAACAGAGCTTTTTAGAGGATTTGGACGTAATATCTTTGGTGGTGAGTGACTTCTCTATTGATGCAATCAATACGCTGTCCATCTGACTTAAAGCAGTTTAGCTCCGACCGACACACAGCACAAAGTGCTGAGGTGACGCAGCGGGTCAAGCAGCCTCTGCGGAGGGAATGGAAAGGCAACGTTTTGCGTCCGGATCCAACTTTGTTTCTTCCACAGATGCTGACTGACCTGCTGAGTTACTCCAACACTTTACGTTTTTGCTCAAGATTCCAGCATCTGCAGTACTTTGCAGCTTGGACATTGTTTAACGCGGTCTTCCCATTGCCCCCCGCCCCACAGCACCCCACTACTTACCAATGCCCCTTTTACATGGCTTGTTCCCCCCCCCCCACCCCCCCTTCCCCCCTCCCCTTATCCCACCAGGCTCTTGGAGTCATACAGCTCAGAAGCAGGTCCTTCGGGCCACCTTGCTCATGCGAACTGTTGTAAATAAATTAATATTCAGAACTCATAGGAGCAGAATGAGGCCATTTGGCCAATCATGGCTACTCCACCAATCATGGCTGATCTATCTTTCCCTCTCAGTCCAATTCTCCTACCTTCTCCCCATAATCCCTGACATCCGTACTAATTAGGAATCTGTCTCCACAGCCGCCTGTGGCAATGAATTCCACAGATTCACCCTCTCTGGACATAGGCCTGGATAGAGTGGATGTGGAGACGATGTTTCTACTCGTGGGAGAGTCTAGGACCAGAGGACATACCCTCAGAATAAAATTATGTACCTATAGAAATATGAGGAGGAATTTCTTTCAGGAGAGGGTGGTGAATCTGTGGAATTAATCATCACAGATGGCCGTGGAGGCTGTCAATGGATATTTTTAAGGTTGCAGATTGATAGTTTCTTGATTAGTATGGGTGTCAGGGGTTATGGGGGAAGGTAGGGGAATGGGGTTGAGAGGGAAAGATAGATCAGCCATGATTGAATGGCGTGCACACTTAATGGGCTGAATGGCCTAATTCTGCTCTTACAACTTATAAACTTATGAACGAACCCTATCCCGATAGACACAAAAAGCTGGGGTAATTCAGCAGGGAATGCAGCATCTCTTCAGACTGAAGAAGGGTCTCGGCCCAAAACATCACCCATTCCTTCTCTCCAGAAATGTTGCCTGTCCCACTGAGTTAGTCCATCTTTTTGTGTCTATCTTCGGTTTAAACGATCACAATCACAATAATACTTTATTAGCAAAGTATGTTTTGCAACATACGAGGAATTTCATTTGCAAAGTCAGTCATACAATAAAAAGCAATGGAACACACAAAATACGTGTACATGTAACATAAACATCCACCACAGTGACTCCTCCACATTCCTCAATGTGATGGAAGGCAAAAAAAAGTTCAAATCTCTTCCCTTCTATGCTCTTCCGCGGTTGGGGGCTGCGAGCACTCCATTCACGGGCCCTCTGCATCTGGGCGATCAGCTCCTGCATTGGGGGGGATGTCAGCTCCACGCACCGACGATCGGGCCCCGGGTCGAGGTTGGTCGATCCTCCGGGTCGTTGGAGCTCCCGACTAGTCTCTTCCGAGACAGTGAGCTCCCGAGGTAAAGTCTGCAGGCCACAGTTGGAGTGATCCCAGGCAAGCGATGGGCTCTGATGTTAAATCCCCCCCCCCCCGCCCCCCCCGTGGTGGGTCCCGAAGTCAGTCCGAGGAGGCCTCCAGGTCCATCGATGGTAGGCCGCAGATCGGCCGGAGATGCGACCAGGGAAATAATCGCATGTCCGGCAAGGTAACAAACTGAAAAAAAGTTTCCCCCAACTCCCTCTCCCTTCACTCGCGTAAAACAAACCGGAGAACATTTGCACAGACATGTAACACACATTAAAACATTTTTTAAAGACGAAAAAACAGACAGACTGTTGGCGGGGCTGCCAATCATTTGGCCTCCCTGGTGGAACTGCATCTGCAGTTCCTTCTTACAAAACCCTATCCAGATAACAGAATCTCCTCTGCATCCTCTACAGTGTAATCGTGTCCTACCAATATTGCGCTGACCAGAACTGTGTGCTGAACCTAACAGATTCTAAGTATAGTGTCGATGGGGCACGTTGATCGGCATGGGCAAGAAAGGCCTGTCTCCACGCTGTATGGCTATGATTATAAGCAAGATATTCATTTCCAAAGGTTGTCAGAGATGTCTTTGAAGCAATTGTTTTTACTGATTGAAAGATACAGCATGAAAACATGTCCTTCGACCCACCGAGTCCACACCAACCATCAACCACCTGTTCAGGCTAGTTTTATGTTATCCTAATTTCTCATCTACTCCCTACACACTCGGTGCAAATTACAGAGGGCCAATTAATCTTCAAACCTACATGACTTTGGGAAGTGGGTGGAGACCAGCGCACACAAAGGAATCCCAGGCAGAGGGAGAACGTGCAAATTCCACACAGATAGCACACGAGGTCTGGACCAAACCCAAGTCTTGGCAGCGGCTCTAAGGGTTTGGAGGGATATGGGCCAAATGCAGGGAGGTTAGTCCAATGTAGATGGGGCACCTTGGTCAGTGTGGGAAGGCTAGGCCGAATGGGCCTGTTTCTGTGCTGTATGACTCTACCTAATCTATCCAGAAGAATTCTTTAACGGACTCCTATGGAAGTGCCTCGTGGACTAATCTGGGATAGGTGACAGGAAGTTTTGACTGCACCTGGAGTGATGATGAACGAGAGGCATGAATGTGGAAGTGTTTTATTGATAATAACTCATGACTGTTCTTTTGAAGACTTGTTTATTTTGCACAGTTTTTTTTTCTTTTTATTATCTTCCGGAATTTAACGTGTAATTTATGTATAGTTTATATTTCTGTGTGTTGTTTGCCTCTCCATGCCTGTCATGCTGCTACAAGCAAGATTTCTACTGTACCTGAACCTCTCTGTACTTGTGCACATGACAATAAACTCGATGGGTAGACTAATTACCTGTCTATAGCACTCATCACAACCCTTTCTAGATAGCAGGAAGCACTTAGCAGCTTTTGGACGCTGTATAGCATAAGAGAGAGAGACTCAGAACCTTCAGAAAGGAGATGAGGACGAATTTCTTTAGTCAGAGGGTGGTGAAACTGTGGAATTTATTGCCACAGACGGCTGTAGAGGCTATGACATTGGGTATTCCTGGTCAATTTGTCCCTTCCCACCCGAACCACCCCTTCTCTGGGCACTTTCCCTTGCAACCGCAAGAAATGCTACACTTGTCGCTTTACCTCTCCCCTTGACTCCATTCAAGGACCCAAGCAGTCTTTCCAGGCACGGCAGAGGTTCACCTGCACCTCCTCCAACCTCATCTATTGCATCCGCTGCTCTAGATGTCAGCTGCTCTACATCAGTGAGACCAAGCGTAGGCTTGCCGATCGCTTCGCCGAACACCTCCGCTCGGTTCGTAATAACCAACCTGATCTCCCGGTGGCTCAGCACTTCAACTCCCCCTCTCATTCCGAATCTGACTTTTCTGTCCTCGGCCTCCTCCATGGCCAGAGTGAGGACCACCGTAAATTGGAAGAGCAGCAGTTTGGGCAGTTTGCACCCCAACATGAACATTGACTTCTCTAATTTCAGGTAGTCTTTACTTTCTCCTCCCCTTCTCAGCTCTCCCTCTGCCTACTGGCTCTACCTCTTCCTTTCTTCTTCCCGCCACCCCCCCCCCCCCCCACCCTCACATCGGTCTGAAGAAGGGTTTTGGCTCGAAACTTTGCCTATTTCCTTCGCTCCATAGATGCTGCCTCACCCGCTGAGTTTCTCCAGCAATTTTGTCTACCTTCAGGTATTTTTAAGGTGGAAATTGATAGATTCTTGATTAGTAATGTTGTCAGGGGTTATGGGGAGAAGGCAGAAGAAGGAGGTTGGGAGGGCAATTTCGATCAACCATGATTGAATGGCAAAGTACACTCGATAGACCGAATGGCCTAATTCTGCTCCTAAACTAACAAAATTCTTCCTCTAAAGATACGTCCTTTTATTCTGAGCATTTTATTGTCAGATGTCCCAAAACAGAACAATGGAATTCTTGTGTAGAAAGGAACGAAGGAGGCTGGATTATACCAAAGATAGACATAGAGTGCTGGAGTAACTCCAGGTCAGGCAGCATCTCTGGAGAAAATGGATGGGTAACGTTTCGGGTCAGGACCCTTCTTACTTGCAAAAGGGTGTCAGATAAGGAGAGGAGTGGTATGAAATGTAAAGGGAGACACAAAACGCTGGAGTAATTCAGCGGGTCAAGCAGCATCTCTGGAGAAAAGGAATAGATCCTCCTCGACCTGAAACGTCACCTATTCCTTTTCTCCAGAGATGACCCGCTGAGTTACTCCAGTTTTTTTGTGTCCATCTTCAGTGAAATATAAAGCCGGAGGGAGGGAGGGAGGGATGGGAAGAGGGAGAAATGGTATTGTAGCCATTAAATGATAGATTGAAAAGTATTTTAATTAGCAAAGTTGGTGGAACAAACACCTCATGGACTAAAGTAGTGAGAACATAGGAGCCCACTCAAGGTAAACAGGCACGAACTCCAATCTAACTGATTCTAAATAACCTTTTCAGAATGCAAATGGTGTGGCTTGACAGAGGCACTCAAGGTGATCTGTAACAACTGTAGGCTCACTGATGGGGAACAGTTAGAATTCAGAGCACTCTTTAATGGCCCATGTGTAAATCTGCACTAAAGAAATGTTCATTCCAATTTCTTCACTGCAAATAACATCAGCGTTGGGCAGCGCTGAAGAATATGCCTTATTATCCTTTCGTTCCTCCCCAACCTTCAATGCAAAAAAAAGATTGGTGTTTACAGAGGATCACACTGTATGTGACTGCATTAATGCCAAACTGATCCTAAAAGAAGTAAAAGAAGAGGCAAGGATTAAAGGGGGAGAGGAGGCAAGGAAGTGAAGGCACGGAGACGTATAGGTTTCTGTGTTAATTGGTTTTGTAAAATTGACTATTGTCCCTACTGTGATGGACAGTGTTAGTGTCCAGGGTGACTGCTGGTTGGCATGGACACAGTGGGCCGAAGGGCCTGTTTCTGTGCTGTATCTCCAAACTAAACTAAGTCTGATAAAAGCTTTTTTTTCCCTTCGCTAATCCTCAGTTGTTCATTCATCTCCTGTTCGGTTGCTAATTTTCTGATGATTAGTTGGTCTCTTATTCTATTTTTAAACCAAAAATGTTTCGATTTATAGACCCACTGGCCCAAACCTGCAGGAAAGATTTAAGGCTTTCTTTAAAAGGACCTGATGCTGAATAATGAAAGTAATCGCTGCATACCATTTTTATCTTCCGCGATGATTCGTTGCAATGCGTCTTCCATTTTAGAATGGTTTTATTGATTCTAAGAGAGAAGACTCTTTTAAATGCCTCCAGCAAGAAATGGTTAGAAGCGAGGAAGCGGAGGGTATGGATAATGGGTATTTACTCAAGCTGTCAGGATGAGACTTGCTGTGTCTTTAGGGAATTTTCAAAGTTTTATCCCGCGACATTTATCATTGTCAAAGAGTGATACAGCTTGGAAACGGGCCCTTCGGCCCAACGTGCCCATACCGGCCAACATGTCCCATTTGCACTAGTCCCACCTACCTGCGTTTGGCCCATATCCCTCTAAACCTGCCTTATTTATGTACCTGTCTAAATGTTTCTGGAATGTTGTGATAGTCCCTGCCTCAACTACCTTGTCCACAGACCCAACACACTTTGCCTGAAAATGTTACCCCTCAGATTCCTATTAACTCTTTCCCCCTTCACCTTAAATCTATGTCCTCTTGTTCTCGATTCCCCTACTCCTGGCAAGAGACTTTGTGTATTTACCCGATCTACTCCTCTCATGATTTTGTATATAAGATCACCCCTTATCCTCCTGCACTCCAAGGAATAGAGTTCTAGCCTGCTCAACCTCTCCCTATGGCTCAGACGGTCCAGTCCTGGCAACATCTTCGTAAATCTTCCCTGCATCCTTTCCAGATCTTGACAACTTCAGTCGCTTTGGTGAAAGAACAGAGGAATACATATCCTCATTTACAGATTAGGAGGCACAGTGTGGACGGTTGGGGAAGGTTTTGAAAATATGTTGAGAGGGTAAATGTGTGGGCAAGATGATGACAGATGCTGTTCAATAGGGAAAAGTAACTCTTTGCTCTAGACCTAAACATGGTGGATGGCACAGTGGCGCAACAGTAGCATGGTTAAGAACTGAGCTAACCGAAGTTTAGACATACAGTATGGAAACAGGCACTTTGGCTCACCGAGTCCAGGTCAACTATTGATCACCCGCACACGAGTGCTATGTAATCCCACTTTTATATCCTACACACTAGGGACAATTTACGGAAGCCATTTAACATGCAAATCTAATTTGCACCGGAGCTAAATTCAATTGAAAGATACAGCAAGGAAACAGGCCCTTCGGCACACTGTGTGGGGGGGGAAGGGGGAGGGGGGAGGGGGAAGCGGGAAGGGAGGAGGGGGGAAGGGAGGTGTGGGAGGGACTCCACTCAGCGGCCACCAGCTGCGGCACCACACGGCACCTCCACTCAGCGGCTTTCCCGACTCCACTCTTACGGACTCAATCAGCGCGGCTCACGGACTCAGCCCCGCCTCCGGGATTTTATTCTCCCCGGTGAATGGCAGCAGGTGCCGGATGGGGTGTTATCTTCATGGTGATTGACAGGCGAGAAGACCAATCTGCTGATCTCACGATTTCTTAAACCTTTATAACTTTTGTAATATTATACCGATCGGAACAAAACTTGGAGCAGAGGAGAACGGTGAGTAAGTACTAGCGATATAGGGTACCGTTTTTGTGCAAATTTAAAAACAACACAAAGCAGAAGAGGACAAGGTGAGAGTTTTAGTAATAGTATAAGATTGACAGATTCCTAATTAGTACAGGTGTCAGGAGTTATGTGGAGAAGGCAGAGGAATGGGGTTGAGAGGGAAGGATAGATCAGCCATGGTTGAATGGTGGAATAGACTTGATGGGCCAAGTGGCCTCATTCTGCTAGTACTTATGAACTTACAGTATGAACAAAGTAACTTTGAGAGAAAATAGTAAATTTGAATGTTTGTGACTTCAGCAAAGATCAGCAAACAGACCTAACAGGATGGAATATAGTGTTCTCAGAAGCACCATTAACGTGTTTACCCAGTAAGTCACAAAAAAAATCATGCTTATATATTAATTTTATGTGTCAGTTTGCAGCAGAGAGAAAGAATTGCAGAAGCAAAAATGTGATTTTATTAATTCTGGTAGAGTCTTTGAGTTGCCTGTGCAAAAAAAAATTGCAATTACAGTTTTAATGAAAATAATTATGTCCTAAGTTTATTCGAACGTAACATTTGATGGATTTGCTATGTTAATGGCACTAATTACTTTTGTCCAGCATTGTCATTTCATTATGAAATACTTTTTATTTAAGACTAGTTGGTCTTCACGATGTTACCCCACGGACACTTAAACATAATTTTAAACTATTATATGGAGCCATTACAAAATAATCTGTTTGACATTACCCAGTTACTTGCTTTCCCAGAATCAAATTGTTTTTGATTTTTCTATGCTTGTTCATAATGGGTTCACAATTCACAGCCCCCACTTCTTTTCAATGCAATCATCTTCCTTTTGTGAGCATTCTATTTCCTTCAAGTAAATTTAATATGATTTTAGCTTGGCATTTATCAAGGTGAACCTCTTTGAAACAAGATTTTCACAGAGAGAAGGAATCTTCCCAACTAGTTATTTGCGCACTAGAATCTCCTAACACCATTATTTTGCTTACCTACCAGCATACACCTTGTGAAGAAATGTCGGAAGAAGGGTCCCGATCCGAATGGTTGCCTATCCGTGCCCTCCAGAGATGCTACCTGACCGCTGAGTTCCTCCATCACTTTGTGTTTTTGTTTTGTAAACCAGCATCCTTGCCCTGCCTCCTCCACTCTTTCAGCTTCCCTTCTCCCCCCCACGACAATCAGTCTGATGAAGTGCGGAGATTGACAGATTGGTACGGGTGTCAGGGGTTATGGGGAGAAGGCAGGAGAATGGGGTTGAGAGGGAAAGATAGATCAGCCATGATTGAATGGTGTAGAAGATTTGATGGGCCAAATGGCCTAATTCTGCTCCTAGTACTTACGAACTTATGAATTTATGAAGGGTCTTGACCGAAAACGTCATTTATCCATGTCCTCCGGAGATGCTGCCTGAATTACTCCAGTACTTTATATTTTTGTTTTGTAAACCTGCACCTGCATTTCTTTGTTTCTACATCGTTAGTGAATATATAAACAATTATAAGAACATCAGAATGAGAAGCAGGAATAGGTCATTCAGTCCCTAGCGCCTGCTCTGCCACAGAATAAGTAGACCATACAACATGGAAACAGGTGCTTCTGCCCACCTTGTCTAAGCCGCCCGTGTTATCATATATTTATTTTTAGAGATACAACATGGAAATAGGCCCTTTGGTCAGCATCGAATCACCTGTATGTTTACTCTATCCTACACATGAGGGACAATTTTAAGAAGTCGAATAACCTACAAACCTGCTCGTCTTTGGGATGTGGGAGGAAATCAGAGCACCCGGAGAAAACCCACGCAGTCACAGGGAGAACGTACAAACTCCACACAGACAGCACCTGAGGTCGGGATCGAAACTGGAACTCTGGCACTGTGATGCATCAGCTCCATTGCTGCACCATCGTGTTGCCAAAACATTTATCTAAACGTCATTTGAAAGTTGTAATTGTATCTGCTGCAGAGTTAGAGCTATAGTTTTACAGTCATAAAAAGATGTCTGGTTTCGCATTCCTGCACTAACTCCATTTGCTGAATATCCAAACTATCTTTTGATTTGATTTTCAATAAAATGCTTGTCCGAACCTCCACAACCTTCAGGGGTTGAAGGCATTCGTGTGAATACATTTTTCACAATATTTGTCCGGAATGGCTGTCCCATTATTTTGAGGCTTTACATCCTGGTACAAAACACCCCACTCAGGCGAACTTCTACGCATAGTGATAGAGGTGGAAACGGGCTCTTTGGCCCAACTTGCCCACATTGACCAACATGTCCCACTACACTAGTTGCACCTGCCCGCGTTTGCAGAATTTATATGGGTAGGTAGGACTAGTGTGAATGGGCATTCATGATTGGCATGGGCAAGATGGGCCAAAGGTCTGTTTTCCTGCTGTATGACTCTATAACTATCTGCTGCATCCATTATCGGCCCATCACAAGCTTGGGGAACAGCACCTCATCTTCCATATTGACAAGTTGCAGCCTTCTGGACCTAATATCGTAGTGGCAAACATTTGAGTTCTTGGCCTACATCAGTCATGCATCTGAGATGTTAGCTCAGCTTTCACTTTTCCTCTGGGAATGGAGAACACCTTGGCTTGTCGGGCATGACTTCCTCCTCTACATTTTGCAGCTCCCATATTCTTTCACCTCCTTTCTTCTGTCTGTGTTCTCACTCTCTAACAGCTCCCATTGACTCACTGACCAGATAACCTTATTTACAACAAATCCCCAGTGGTCAAGGACCAGTCTCACCCAGGTCCCTCCCTCTTCTCCCCTCTCCCATTAGGCAAGAGGTACAGAAGTGTGAAAACGAACACCTCCAGATTGAGAGACGGTTTCTTCCCAGCTGTTATCATCAACCATCCTATCACCAACTAGAGAGTGGTCTTGAGCTACCATTTACCTCATTGGAGATCCTCGAACTATCTTTGATCGGGCTTTACCGGACTTTATCTAAACGTTATTCCCTTTATCCTGTATCTGGATGGCTTGATTGAAAACATGTATAGTCTTTCTGCTGACTGCATAGCACACAACAAAAAAGCTTTTCACCTTGGTATTAGTGACACTAATAAACTAAACTGAACTAAACTAAATTAAACTAAACTAAACAAAAACTAAATTAAATCTTTATTCTCTCAGACTCCCACTCTCTGCAGTTTAACAAACTTCTTTTGTCTGAAGAAGGGTCCCGACCCGAAACATCGCCTCTCCATCCCCTCCTGGAACCATTGTGTTCCTCCACCACTCTGTGTTGTTGCTCAAGGTTCCAGCGTCTGCAGTTCCTTGTGTTTCGAGCTTCTTTTGTCTTCTTCCCAACTCTGACCTCAATCATTATTTTGCCGCAGATATGGCCTGAGTTTTTCCAGCATTTTCTGTTGTTATTTTAAGTCTCCACCTCTCCTGACTGAGATAGGGCAGGGAAGTGGAGCAAATATAAACGATGTCCTGAATTTGGCCAACAATGGATAGAGAATAGTCACAAAATGCTGGAGTAACTCAGCGGGTCAGGCAGCATCTCTGGAGATAAGGAATAGGTAACCTTTCAGGTCAAGATCCCTCTTTAGACTGAGAGTCAGGGGAAAGCGGATGTAGGTGGTGGTATAGAGAGAGAACAAATGAATGAAATACATGCAAAAAAGTAACAATGAGCAAGGAAAGGTGGACCCCACAAGGGTCCTTTATTGGCTGTGGGCTAGGTGATGATGATGAGTGATAAGACAATGAAATTCAACAGGACAAAAGAGAAAGGGGATGCATCGGTTGCTTAAAGTTAGAGAAATCAATATTCATAACGCTAGGTTGTAAATGCCCAAACAAAATACGAGGTGCTGTTCCTCCAATTTGCATTTGACATCACTCCTGACAATGGAGGAGGCCCAGGACAGAAAGGTCAGTGTGGGAATGGGAAAGGGAGTTAAAGTGTTTTGGCAACCAGGAGATCACATAGGCCTAGGGAAACTGAGCAAAAGTGTTCAGCGAAATGATCGCCCAGTCAATGCTTGGTTTCACCCATATATGAGTCCACACCTGGAACAACGGATACAAAAGATGAGGTTGGAGGAGGTGCAAGTGAACCTCTGCCTAACCTGAAAGGACTGTCGAGGTTCCTGGACAGAGTTAAGGAAGGAAGTATAGAGACAGGTGTTGCAACTTCTGCTATTGCAGGAGAAGGTACCTGGGGAGGGAGTGGTTTGGGTGGACAGGGATGAGTTAACCAGGGAGTTTGGAGAGAACGGTCTCTGCGGAAAGCGGAAAGGGGCGGAGATGGGAAATGGATGATAAATTGAGGAATTTGAGCAAGTGAATGAGGACTTAACTGTTGTGGTTATGATTTTTTTAATCGATGATAGATAGTGAAGGCTGTATCTCTGTTTTACTGTAGTTGATACACTTTAATAAACCAGAGTAATATGTTTGGAATTTGAATAACACAAATATTAAAGTTGGATACAGCTGGTTGAATACAATTAACAGGCACGACAGAAACGGCAAATGAGAAAATGCGTAGGAAGGAACTCCAGATGCTGGTTTAAACTGAAGATAGACACAAAAAGCTGGTTTAACTCAGCGGGGTCTAGAGAGGGTCTTAGGCCATTCTGGGGTGTCCAAGAGGAGGGGGACAGGTGGAGACCACTGAGTTACTCCAGCTTTTTGTGTTTATTTTCAGCAAATGACAAAAGCTTCAATCCACACATCAGAATGTAGAGGAACAGGAGTTATTGCTTTCAGTAAATGCAACCAATTTGGTTAAAGATATGAGAAGTTCATGGTGAGCGATTCTACTTTATTCCGAAGAGCAAGGAAAAGGCACAGTCACCAGTAGTTTAGTTTAGTTTAGAGATACAGCGCGGACAGGCCCTTTGGCTCAACAGGCCCTTCGGCCCACCGAGTCCATGCTGACCAGTGATCCCTGTACACTGACACTATCCTGCACACGAGGGACAATTTACAGACATGTACGCCTTTGGAGTGTGGGAAGAAACCAGAGTCCCTTGGGAACACCCACGTGGTCATGGGGAGAACGTACAAACTCCACACTGACAGCACCCGTAGTCACGATCGAACCCGGGTGTCTGGCGCTGTAAGGCAGCAACTCTACTGCTGTGCCACCGTGCCGCCCTAAGTAATGTAATGAGTTACCTGTAAGGTAACCTGCAAGGAGGGTATTAGGTATAAGGAGAGATGGGACAGTCATAGACTTCTCGACTCATGCAGCGTGGAAACAGGCCCTTCAGCCCAACATACCCATGCCGACCAGCATGACACCTCAACACTAGTCCCCCATCTGCCTTCATTTACCCATATCCCTCTAAACCTGTTGCATCCATGTGTCTGTCCAAATGTTTTATAAACTTTGTGATATAAGTGGTGGTACCTGCAACTATAGCTAGACTTGGATTTTGTGTTGTTTGTAAACCAGCACCTGCAGTTCCCTGTGGTTCCAATGAATTGCATGTTGTTGGATTGACTGGCCATGGTAATGGCCCTAATGTATTGGTGAGGGGTTGAATGGGGGGGAGTTGATGAGAATGCAGGGTGAAGGTTGATTGGCTTCTGTAAATTGTCCCTAGTGTGTAGGATAGAACTAGTACATGACTCCGTGGGCTGAAGGGCCTGTTTCCACACTATTTCTAAACTAAACTAAACTAAACAACTAAACTAGCCATGTTCTCCAGAGATGCTGTCTGTCATAAGGTCATAGGTTCTTGGAGCAGAATTAGGCAAATTCAGTCCATCAAGTCTACGCCTTTCAATCATGACTGATCTATCTTTCCCTCACAAATCCATTCTCCTGCCTTTGCCCCATAACCCCTGACATCTTTACTCATCAAGTATCTGTCAATCTCTGCCTTAAAATATCCATTGACTTAACCTCCACAGCCGTCTGTGGCAATGAATTCCAAAAATTCACAGGCATCTAGCTAAAGAAATTCCTTTTCATCTCCTTTCTAACGGTACGTCCTTTTATTCTGAGGCTGTGGCCTCTGGTCTTAGACATTCCCACTGGTTGAAACATCCTCTCCACATCTCCACTATCCAGGCCTTTCTCTGTCCCACTGACTTACTCCAGCACTTTAAGGAAGTTTGAAGAAGGGTCCTGAACCGAAACGTCACCAGCTAAACTAAACTAAATTAAACTAATTGGATAGCATGCAAAACAAGGCTTTTCACTGTACATCACGGTACAATAATAAATCTAAACCTAAACTTAAACCTAGGGAGTGGAATAAAAAAGAACTGCTGATGCTAGTTCATAGCAAAGATAGGTACAAAAAGATCGAATAACTCAGCGGGTCAGGCAGCATCTCCGAAGAAAATGGATGGGTGATGTTTTGGGTCGGAACCCACAGCTACAATACAGGAATGGCAATGAATAGCCATTTACTTTATTGTCACATGTACTTGGTATTCTTTGTTTTGCCTACAGTGCACAAAGTACGCAAAGAGTCACCCCCCCCCCCCGTCAGGTTCCTCTTCGTTCTCCCGTGATCGGTGGGTGTATGGAACAAGCTGCCGGAGGAGGTAGTTGTGGCAGGTACTATCACAACATTTAAGAAACATTTAGACAAGTACATGGATAGGACAGGTTTAGAGGGATATGGGCCAAATGCAGGCAGGTGGGACTAGTGTAGACGGGGCATGTTGGCCGGCGTGGGCAAGCTGGGCTATAGGGCCTGTTTCCACGCTGTAATACCTGTAAGTCAGGATGTTACGTATCTTTAGCCAGCTGTTGTTCCCCTGTTCCCAACCGCCTTGTTGTTGTTCTTGGTGGTGGAAGTGCAGCTGTCAGAGTAACTGCAGCGTACTGCAGCGTAATTTGTAGCTATTGCACGCTGCATTCCTAGTAGTCTGGTGCCAAAGGGATTGAATGTTCGATGTGATGATAGGGGCGTCAATCAACAAGCCCGCTTGGTCCCGGCTCCTGTCAAGATCTTAAGTTTTATAGAGCAGTGCCTATCCAGGCAAAATGGGATGAAAGTCACCGTGAAGTGGATTGCATTTGAGATTTTGATGTTCGTTGATCTGCAACTCAACGTCAAGTGTGTGATTTTACAGGTTTCACAAAGCCACTTAGATAAAACGATAAATATATCCTTCAGACTTTAATAAGAAGTGAATCATATACAACTCAGATTAAATTCAACACTTAAATAAACGATAACGTTCTGACAAGATGTATCCGTACCAATGTGTCAACCACTTTCTGACTGAGTGGAGCTTTTAACTCCAAGTGAATATGTTACCCATTCAAGATCCACTCCCGAAACCTGCATGTTAGGCTGCTAACTGAAGGAGTTTGCAGTTAGGCTCATTTAACCCCCCCCAGACACATTCTTGACTGACGTAGAGTACGCAGGTTTAAGGTTAGAGGACGCAGGTTTAAGGTTAGAGGACACAGGTTTAAGGTTAGAGGACACAGGTTTAAGGTTAGAGGACACAGGTTTAAGGTTGGAGCACACAGGTTTAAGGTGAAGAGGACATAGGATTAAGGTGAGGGGGGAAGATTTAATAGGAACCCGAGGGATAACTTTTTCACACAAAGGGTGGTGGGTGTATGGAATAAGCTGCCGGAAGAGGTAGCTGAGGCAGGTATTTTTGGAACGTTTGTTAAACATTTAGACAGGTACATGGATAGGACAGGTTTAGAGGGATATGGGCCAAGTGCAGCAAGTGGGGCAAGTGTAGGTAGGATATCTTGGTCGGTGTGGGCAAGTGGGCTGAAGGACCTGTTTCCACGCTGTACGACTATGACTCTATGACTTGTTTGGTTTATTTTTGTCACGTGTAACATTTTTTTTTGTTGCTTGCTATCCAGTCAGTAGAAAGATTACATGATTACAATCAACCTGTCTACAGAGGGTAAAGGGTGTAACATTTCTACCCACAGCAGTGCAGTGGTAGAGTTGATGCCTTACAGCACCAGAAACCCGGGTTTGATCCTGACTACGGGTGCTGTCTGTATGGAGTTTGTACGTTCTCCCTGTGACCAAGAGGGTTTTCTCCAGATGCTCCAGGTTTTCTCTCATAATCCAAAGATGTTCAAGATTGTAAGTGAATTGACTTCTGTAAATTGTTCCTAGGGTATATGATAAAACTTGTATACTGGTGATCATTGTAATGTAATCATGCATATTCATGTATATGTTAATGAGTTGGTGTTCGATATAAGCAGAGAATGTTGGGTAATAAACCTCTCTCATGATCCAGGCAACATGCGTGTAAGTTGTTATTCATTCTGTCGTCTGGAATATAAACAAAATTGGCGACAAGGATGGGATAGCGCTTGTGAACTCATCCTTTAAATACAGTGCAGGACTGTTTTGCAACATGCAGTATTGTTCAACATTTTAAACAGTAAATACGGCGTTCTGTTGCAGTTGTTTGCGAGTTGGACACGATAGGCCACAGATCCTTCTACGCAGGGGACTGTAGTTTAAAACAGCAGCTGTACAAATCGTTGGGAGTTTGTCAGGCTATCTCTATGTTGTGTCTACGTGGCAAGAAGGCGTCCTTGGGATTGTATAAGATTTTTTTTTGTTGAGTTCCTCAAGCTGAATAGCCGTCATACGGCTAAATTTTAGGAGAATTGTTACAACAGAACAGACAGAAAATCGGGGCTTTTGAACTGGAAAAAAAAAAGAGAATGACACGATGGCAGCGTCCACGGGCTACATCGGAAACCTTGGCACTTTTGACAAGAGTAGAGAGCCGTTCAGCTATGTGGAGAGAGCAAACATGTTTTTCATGGCAAACAACATAATGGAGATTAGTGGTGAAGGAGAGATAGTGACTGAAACAAATAAGGCCGTTTGCGAACAAATGAAAGCGATTCTGCGCATGGAGATCGGTCCTGAAGTGTACAGCACACTCATGAATCTCCTTGCACACATAAGTGCAAAAGACGTGCCATTCAATGACATTATGAAAAAGTTGGAGGAGCACTTCAACCCAAAGCCTCTGGAAATTGCTGAAAGCTATAAATTTGGCACTAGAAACCAGAAGCAGAATGAGGCAATCAATTACATTGTTGCCTTGAAAAACTTAACTTTGCATTGTAAGTTTGGAACCTTTCTCGGATGCGCACTACATGACAGATTTGTTTGTGGTCTAGTGGATGAACAAATTCAGTCCAAACTCATGAACACTTGGAATACTTGAAACTGACCAACTAATAACAATGAACCAAAGAATTTTTATCGACTATTGTCTAATAATTGGGAAAAAATTAATATTAAAATTTTGGAAAGGCCCT
Source organism: Okamejei kenojei (assembly GCA_035221665.1). NCBI lineage: Eukaryota > Metazoa > Chordata > Chondrichthyes > Rajiformes > Rajidae > Okamejei > Okamejei kenojei. The sequence goes on from CM069134.1 coordinate 33,563,209, forward strand.
GCATTCCCAACAATCAAAATGTGGAATACAGAAATGTCGGAGACACTCCATTTGGAGAGATTGAGGCTCGTCCTTATGGATAGGTTAGACCTCTTCAAAGGGATTTGGTCTCCATATATTAAATATTTACAGGGTCATAACGGTTCGGCGCGAGGACTTGACTGAGACCTGAATATTTGAATGGATGAAGAAATATATATAATAAATCATGAATATATCTCCAAGTACGGATTAATGAGGAATATTTTACTCTCCATCAAACTTTTCTCACTCTTTACTCTATTTTCTATTTTCTTATATCTATATAAAAAATTAGAAAATAGTATAGAAACACATTATCTTAAATTCTTAATATCAGTACGAATATAAATATCATTAACTTCATGAAAATATTATTAGTATCTTATATTTTCAATTATATAAAACTGTGTATTTTCAATTATATAATAATTTTAAATTTAAAATCAATGATAATACAAATATTGTTAACATTATGAAAATATAATGAATATTATAAAAGTTTTACTAGTATTATGTATTATTAATTACATAAAATTTGGTCTTATATTTAAAAATCTGAGACAATAGAAATATTATTAACAGTATATATTGCTAATACTATAAATGCATTATTAGTACCATGTATTCTTAATTATATAAAATATATAACCTTGAAATTTATAATTAATAATAATACAAATAATATTAATAGTATGAATTTATCATTAATATCACGTATTTTCATTATAGTAAAATAATGTACTCTGTTATTATTTTGTTTCTATAATAAATAAAATTAAAAAAATAAAAAAAAACAAACTCATGAACACTCTAGATCTTACATTCGAGAAAGCATGTAAGATTGCTACCACAATGGAGATGGCATCATTTTCATCGAGTTTCGTCCACCACGGACTGCAGTGGCCGTTTAAAGTCACAAGGCAGTGCCTATGGCCAAACCAAAAGGTGCTAAATCAAAACCAAAGTATGGCGGGGAGCCGAGTTCAGCCAGTTGTTATCATTGCAACGGTAATCACTCATCCCAATTTTGTCAGTTCAAAATGGCCAAGTGCTATAACTGCCAGAAGAAAGGCCATATCGCCTCAGCATGTCGGACCAAGCTTAAAGCAGGAAACCAACAATCTGCGGGAATCAAGCGACATCACCAGAGAGGAGTTCACAACATGGAGATAAACTCAGATGGGAATGAACTTGGGTTGTACACCATTTATGCAACCAACATCGATAAACCTACAACCAGCCAAGGCAAGGACTTTCGAATTAAACTATTGATAAATGAACAGTTAATCGATATGTGTATTGACACGGCAGCAGATTGTTCGGTCATAAGCAAAGACCTGTACGAAACAAAGTTCCACAGATACCATTGTTTGAGATTAAGGTCAAGCTGAGAACATACTCGAGTGAATTTTTGGAGACATGCGGACAAATGAACTGTTAAGTTCAGCATAATGGTCTGTAATACTGACCATCATAGTGGCCAGCTACAGAAATAAACCAACCCTCCTTGGAAAGGATTGGCTGAGTAGAATAGAGTTAGACTGGAAGAACATTTTCAGCGTCTATTTGTCCAAATCACATCTTGAAAACATCATAAGCAAACATGCAGAAATTTTTGCCGACAGTTACACGGAAATAACGGGGTACTCTGCACACATTTGACTTCAGCAAGATGTGAATTGTCAACCAAGACCTGTACCATATGCATTAAAACAACAAGTGGAGGAAGACCTCGACAGGTTAGAGCGGAATGGAGTACTCCTGAAGACAGACCAGAGTAACCCTTACGCCCAACTCAATGTCGACAAGGAGAGTCAGCGGTACTTGACTATCAACACACATAAGGGCTTGCATTCATAAACAAAGCTGCCCTATGGTGTGAAATCCTGCCAGAAAATCTTTCAGTCTGTCATGGACAAAATGTTACTGTGTGTGCAACCAGGATGACCTACTGATATTCACAGAGGGCATAGTAGAACAGCTGGAAATCCTTGAGCAAGTTCTCACACGACTGAACTGCCACAATGTCAAACTGTGACAAAGTAAATGTGCATTTGCGCAGTCGGAGGTGGTCTACCTTGGATTCAAAGTAGATGCCAACGGACTTCGCCCTGTGAAGGCAAAAGTGGAAGCAATAGTGAATGCTCCAAAACCCAACAATGTGTCAGAGCTATGATCACTCCTTGAGATGGTGCAGTTCTATGCACGATTCCTTCCAGATTTAGCAACCGTGCTAAAGCCATTACATCATCTGCTACAAAAAGATGTGAAATGGACGTGGGGAAAGGAACAGCAACGTGCATATGACATCTGCAAGGAAAACTTGACAAGTGACAAACTCCTTGTTCACTACGATACGACACGTGAGATGAAACTTGCTTGTGATGCTTCAAGTCATGGTGCAGGTGCAGTGATCTCCCACGTAATGAATGACGGCAGGGAAAGCCCATTGCTTTTGCATCCCGCACCCTATCACCGAGTGAATGCAATTATGCACAGATAGAAAAGGAAGCACTCAGCATCGTGTTCGGAATCAAGAAATTCCATCAGTTTCTTCTAATCAGACCATTCACCCTAGTGACTGATCACCAGCCTCTACGAGTGATACTTGGTCCCAAGTCAGCTATACCTTCTATGGCAGCATCAAGGATGCAGCGCTGGGCAATTTTGCTGTCCCAGTATGACTACAAGGTTGAATACAGAAGCTCCAAGTGCAAGAGCGGAACTCTCCATCAAAACATGGAGGGGACGGGGGACACAATTTTTTGGCGGCCGCGCGCGCATGCGCACACTCACCCACACATGCGCGAGGCTTCAGAGGCTCAATCCAGCGCTAAATGCAGCTCAACTCTGCCTGTCTCACCAGGTTAACTACACCTCTGTCTGGACTGATGGGACACCAGCGCTGCTTCTTCGCGCTGGCCATATTTCCCGCAAGCCCAGGCAGTTCACTTAGCGGGACAGGGCATAGTGAGCTGGGTTTAGCGCTGGTCGTGGGCCTGGGGTACAGCTTGCATCTGACCCCCGACCAAAGGCTCCTCTAGCTTCTTTGCTCCCGACCTCTCTGGCCACCCATGGGGGGGGGGGGGGGGGGGGGGTTACTCGGGTGGGGATGGGACAGAACTGGAGACACGGCCGGGATCGATCCTGGCTGTGGATGAGGCGCAGGTTTGTGCCACGTCTCCCTCCTCCAATCACCGCACTCTATCCTCAGTCCCACCCACCCACTCATGTCTCCCTCCTCCAATCACCGCACTCTATCCTCAGTCCCACCCACCCTCCACTCCCTCCTCCAATCATCGCGCCAAATCATCATGTCCCGCCCCCATTACCTGCTGACTGACCTCTCTCTCGCCCTCGATCAGTAGTCCCACCTCCACTATCTCACGGAAAGCAGAGATTTTAAAATCTGGATCACAAAAACTTGGGGGGGATGTTCCCCACCTCTCAAAACATGGAGGGGATCTGCCCCCCCCCCCCCCCCCGTGTTTTCCGGCCCTGTCCAAGTGCAACGCAGTTGCAGATGCATTGTCCCGGTTGCCCCATGAGAACTCCGACGTGGGAAATGAGAATTCAATCTCCATACTGCAAGTTGTAGATGAAGACTTTCCAATGACTGCAACAGAAATTGCAGCAAAAACAGAGAAATACACTGTGCTGAAGAGGGTCTATGAACAGACATTGAACGGTTGGACTGAAATCGATAGTGGATTGAATTCAGTTCTGAACTCAGAGCTGAAGCCTTTCCATAATCGACGCCATGAATTATCATGTGAACAGGGATGCATTAAGTGGGGACACAGAGTGGTTGTACCAGAGTCTTTGAGAAACAAAATTATGAACGAACATCATGTCGAACATCCTGGTATAGTAAGCATGAAGTCAATTGCCAGAAGTTTTGTGTATTGGTCTGGTATTGACAGTGACATCGAGTCCCTGGTGAGCAAATGTAGCTTCTGCCAAAATTGCTAGAGTAAACCACCAAAAACACCACTGCAACCCTGGTCATGGCCAAGTAGACCTTTTCAGAGAGTTCATGTAGATTTTTGTGAAAAGGGTAATGATCACTTTCTGGTACTAGTAGATAGTCATTCCAAATGGATTGAGGTTAGGCATATGGGGTCAAGCACTACTACTGAGTGTACCATAGATGAGTTGAGATACATTTTTGCATGCCATGGTTTACCGGAAGAACTTGTTTCTGATAACGGGCTTCAGTTTCATTCAGAACGGTTCAAAGAGTTCATGCAGCGGAATGGTGTAAAACACACATTTGTTCCCCCATACCATCCAGCCTCCAATGGGGTGGCAGAAAGGTCTGTTAGAATTGTCAAAAATGCTCTCAAGAAACAGGTTTTGCAGGGCAGTTCAAAGCTCAGCATGAAACATCATTTGGCTAGTTTCTTGCTGAAGTACAGAACCACACAACAATGGGTTACTCACCTGCAGAACTGTTGATGAAGAGAAGGCTAAGAATATGCCTAAGTCTAGTTCAACCCAATTTGGACTTGAGAGTTGAGCAAAAACAGTTGTCAAAAATGTCATTTTAACTCCCACAAAAAGGAGAGGTACTTCAAGCCAGGTGAGCAGGTTTGTGTTCTCAGTCCTCCCAACAAGTCCAGTCGAGGCAAATGGGATGTTGGGAAAATAGTGGAAGTGTGTGGAACAAAAAGATGCTTAGTTGAAGTTGGAGATAGGATCAAAAGTGTTCATGTTGATCAAATGATTCCAGCCAAAGATGAATCAAAAACGGAACATGAAGTCCTAATCCCTGAGTTTGTATCTGAAAGTGAGTTGGAAGAGACCACTGTGATTGAAACACAAAATTCCGCTAGTACAGACAAAGAAACAGATTCCTCTGGTCAAAGTCAGGGTACTCAAACAGAGCCAGACAAGCCTACAGTTGAGTCAACACCTAAACCTGTTACACCTGTTACTGTTAGACGATCAGGCAGGATCCACAAACCAGTAGTCAGATTAGGTTTGTAAGTTAAGTAACTCACTGTATAAGTAAAATGAAAATGTGTAAATATGTAAAATAAAAATATTGTTTATCATTTAAAATCTCATAAATACTGGTTTAAATCAAGTATCACAACAACAAAATTGTAACTGAGTACTTAGATGTAATACTTAAAAAAAGAAGAGCAGTGTAATGTATTCATGCATATTCATGTATATGTTAACGAGTTGGTGTTCGATATAAGCAGGGAATGTTGGGTAATAAACCTCTCTCTCATGATCCAGGCAACCTGCGTGTAAGTTGTTGTCTTTCTGTCTGTTGTCCAGAATATAACAGGCGTGGACTCATTGGGCTGAATGGCCTGTTTCCATGCTCTATCTCTAAACTAAATGAAACTAAAGGTTATGGGGAGACCTGACAGATTTTCTAAAGCTTTCAGCAGAATAGATAGGGTACACTGTCAGGGTCGTCTTTGATGGAAACATCAAATACCAGAGGGCATAGCTTTAAGGTGAGAAGGGCAAAGATAAAGGAGATGTGCGGGGCAGGTTTTTTACACAGAGGGTTAGGTGGGTGCCTGGACCACGTTGCTGGGGGTCATGGTTGAGGCAGATATGATAATGGCATTTAAGGAACTTGGATATGCATGGAATGGAGGGATATGGATTATGTGCAGGCAGATAAGAGTTGGTCCTGGTATTATGTTCAGCACAGATATTGTGGGCCAAAGGGCCTGTTCCTGTCCTGTATAGCTCTATGTTCTATCTATGCCAAGGCAGCGTGAAGTGTAGATGAAGTCAATGGAAGGGAGGCAGGTTTGTGTGATGATCTGGGCTATGTCCATAATTCTCTGCAGTCCCTTGCGGTCTTGGATGGAGCTGTTCCCAAAACATGCTCTGAATTCATCTTGTACATAGATGGTGTTCGTACAACATGTTCTGCAGTTCCTGTAAATTCATAATAATGTACTGACACTTGTTCTCAGCTTCTGCTGTGCTTTAGTTATTATTGTTACCAGCGCAATCACGCAGTCCTGGTATTGTTACTGTTCCTTTAGTTCGGTTTAGGTTAGGTTAGTTTCGTTTGGAGATACAGCGTGGAAACAGGCCCTTCGGCCCACCGAGTCCATACGGAGCACTGATCCACCAAATACACTAGCGCTATCCTGCGCACCAGGGACAACGTACACTTTTGCTGAAGCAAATCAACCTACAAATCAATACATCTATGGAGTGTGGATAAACTGCGGGGTCAAAGAGAACATACAAACTCTGTACAGACAGCACCCAGAGTCAGGATGGAATCCAAGTCTCTGGCGCTGTGAGGCAGCAACTCTACGCTACACCACTGTGTCGCTCAATATCCCACTCTCTCCTCCCAAACACTGTTCCTCTCCCAACCGCCTCACCGCAAGACAGCAGAATCAGAACCAGAGCATTGTGTGGAAACACAGAGAATTCCCAACACGGAAAGAGTTCAATCATCTATTTGTTGATGTGCAGGACAAACACAGTGAAGAACCAGGTCTGTACCCATGCAGATCATGCATCGTCAAGTGTAGGTCAGCCATGATCGAATGGAGGAGCAGGCTCGACGGGCCGAATGTAGCCCAGACCATCACGCAAATTTCACTGACTCCATCCACACCACGCTGCCTCTACAAGGCCACCAGTATAATCAAGGACCAGTTTCACCCCGGCCACTCCCTCTCCCCCCCTCTCCCATCAGGCAAGAGGTACAGAAGTGTGAAATCGCACGCCTCCAGATTCAGGGACTGTTGGCATCATGCAACCAAACCATCCGATCACCAATTAGAGAATGGTCCTGACTTCCCATCTGCATCACTGGAGACCCTTGGACTATCTTTAATCAGACTTTACTGGAGTTTATCTTGCATTAAACGTTATCCCCTTTATCATGTATCTGTACACAGTGGACGGTTTGATTGTAATCATGTACAGTATTTTCGCTGGCTGGATAGCACGCACCAAAAAAGCTTTTCACTGTACCTCTGTATATGTGATAACAATAAACAAAACTAAATTAAACCATGGTTTAAATATGGCGAAGGTATCGCCCTCTATAGTGGGATCCCGACCCTAACCACCCTCTTTGGAGAACTTGTACTTCCCTCATCTCTCTTCTGATCTTTCATCTAATCACTTGAAATCCACGATCTTGGCTATTGACTCCCTTGATAAGGAACATTGGTCCTTCCTATTCACCTCTCGTAACTAATAAAGTAAACTAAACGGACTCTTTATGTTGCAGCATTATTCAACCAGGAGATCTATCTCTCCTCTATACGCTGACTGATCACGGCCCATGATCCGGTTGACGAGAGTGGTGTTGCGGATGAATGCTTGGATGGCATTAGAGTGGTGCTTAACCACATGGACATTAGTATAAAAAGAGTAACGAGAATTGGGCTCCAAGCATGCAGCCTGGATCTGAATCTGTGTTGATGGTGAGTGAGAAGATTTTGTTACCAATCTGCACTGATTGTAGTCTGCTGATGTTTATCTGGTTTATCTTGCACTAAACATTATTCCCTTTATCATGTAACTGTACACTGTGGAAGGCTCGATTGTGAGCATGTGTTGTCTTTCCGCTGATTGTTCAGCAAGCAACAAAAGCTTTTCACCGTACCTCGGTGCACTTGACAATAAACTAAATTCAGACTAAAAACTAAAACTAAAACTGATGAGGACGTCAAGGATGTAACTAGGAAAATGGACAAGGGACAGCCAGTAGATATAGTGTACCTGGACTTTCAGAAAGCATTTTATAAGGTCCCACATAGGAGATTAGTGGGCAAAATTAGAGCACATGGTTTGGGGGTAGGGTGCTGACATGGATAGAAAATTGGTTGGCAGACGTGAAACAAAGAGTAGGGGTTAACGGTTTGCTTTCAGAATGGCAGGCAGTGACTAGTGGGGTGCCGCAAGGTTCGGTGCTGGGACCGCAGCTATTTACAATATACATTAATGATTTAGATGAAGGGATTACAAGTAAGATTAGCAAATTTGCAGATGACACAAAGCTGGGTGGCAGTGTGAACTGTGAAGGGGATGCTATGAAGATGCAGGGTGACTTGGACAGCTTGGGTGAGTGGGCAGATGCATGGCAGATGCAGTTTAATCTGGATAAATGTGAGGTTATGCACTTTGGTGGCAAAAACAGGAAGACAGATTATTATCTAAATGGAGTCAAGTTGGAAAAAGGGGAAGTACAATGGGATCTGGAGGTCCTTGTTCAACAGTCAATAAAAGTAAGCATGCAGGTACAGCAAGCAGTGAAGAAAGCAAATGGCATGTTGGCCTTCATAACAAGAGGAGTTGAGTATAGGAACAAAGAGGTTCTTCTGCAGTTGTATAGGGCCCTAGTGAGGCCACACCTGGAGTATTGTGTGCAGTTTTGTTCTCCAAATTTGCGGAAGAACGTATTTGCTATTGAGGGAGTGCAGCGTAGGTTCACGAGGTTAATTCCCGGGAAAGCGAGACTGTCATATGTTGATAGAATGGAGCAGCTAAGCTTGTATACTCTGGAATTTAGGATGAGATGGGATCTTATTGAAACATATAAGATTATTAAGAGTTTGGACACGCTAGAGGCAGGAAACATGTTATTGATGTTGGGGGAGTCCAGAACCAGGGGCCACAGTTTAAGAATAAAGAGATTTAGCGTGGAGATGAGGAAAAACTTTTTCACACAGAAAGTTGTGAGTCTGTAGAATTTTCCACCTCAGAGGGTGGTGGAGGCTGATTCTCTGGATGCTTTTAAGAGAGAGCTAGATAGAGCTCTTAAAGATAGCGGAGTCAAGGGATATGGGGAGAAGGCAGGAATTGTGGATGATCAGCCATGAACACATTGAACAGTGGTGCTGGCTCGAGGGGCCGAATCGCCTACTTCTGCACCTATTGTCTATCATCTATTAATACAGTTGCAAAGCCAGGCAAAAAAAAAAGACACAATATGCTGGAGTAACTCAGCGGGTCAGGCAGCATCTCTGGAGAACATGGATAGGTGACATTTCGGGACAGGATCTTTCTTCAGACTGAGGTCAGTTGGCCAGGTCGTAGAGCTTAGAGCTTGGTTATAAGATTGGAGCGGGTGATTATGTTGAATAGCGAGCTGCTTTAATGAACAGCAACCTGACATATGTGTTCCTGTTATCTAGATGATGCAGAGCTGAGTGGAGAACCAGCAAAATAGCATCTACTGTTGACCTGTTGTGCCGTTCGGCGAACTGAAGCAGATCCAGGTCATTTCTGAAGCAGATCATTCATACCATAATCAACTTCACAAAACGCTTCATTACAGTGGATGTAAGTGGGACGATAGATATTCAGCCAAGTCATCATGTTATTCTTAAGCAGACGGTGCGATAGATTACTTTTTAGTTTAGTTTATTATTGTCACGTCTGCCAAGGTAGAGACAAAATGTGTAGGAAAGAACTGAAGATGCAGGTTTAAATTGAAGGTAGACACAAAATGCTGGAGTAACCCAGCGGGACAGGCAACATCTCTGGAGAGAAGGAATGGGTGACGTTTCGGGTCGAGGCCCTGTCAGGGGAGTGGGCGGGACAAAGATAGAATGTAGTCAGAGACGGTAAGACTGATGGGAAAACTGGGAAGGGGATGGAGAGAGAGGGAAAGCAAAGGCTACTTGAAGTTAGTGAAGTCAATGTTCATACCGCTGGGGTGTAAGCTACCCAAGCAAAATGAGGTGCTGTTCCTCCAATTTGCGCCGGGCCTCACTCTGACAATGGAGGAGGCCCAGGACAGAAAGGTCAGATTGGGAATGGGAGGGGAAGTTAAAGTGCGTAGCAACCGGGAGATCAGGTTGGTTAAGGCGGACTGAGCGGATGTGTTCAACGAAATGATGGCCGAGCCTGTGTTTGGTCTCGCCGATGTAAAGTTGACTTGGAACAGCGGACACAGTAGATGAGGTTGGAGAAGGTGCAAGTGAACCTCTGCCTCATCTAGTAAGACTGTTGGGGTCCTTGGACGGAGTCGAGGGGGGAGGTAAAGGGACAGGTGATGCAGCTCCTGCGGTGGCAGGGGAAAGTACCTGGGGAGGGGGTGGTTTGGGTGGGAAAGGATGTTGACCAGGGAGTTGCGGAGGGAACGGTCTCTGCGAAAAGCAACAAGGGGTGGAGATGGGAAGATGTGGCCAGTAGTGGGATCCCATTGGAGGTGGCAAAGGTATTGGAGGATTATATGCTGTATGCAATGGCTATTGGGGTGGAAGGTGAGGATAAGGAGGACTCTGTCCTTGCTACGAATGGGGGGAGGGGGAGCAGTCGTTAATGTAGCGGAGATAGAGTTCGGGGATAGGGCCAGTGTACGGCTGGAACAATGATTGTTCGATGTACCCTACTAAGAGGCAGGCATAGCTGGGGCCCATGCGGGTGCCCACAGCTATGCCTTGGATTTGGAAGGTGGGAGGAGTCAAAGGAGAAGTTGTTGAGAGTAAGGACCAGCTCTGCTACGGGGAGGAGAGTATTAGTCGACGGAGATTGGCTGCTTCTGCGGTCAAGGAAGAAACGGAGGGCTTGAAGACTGGTGGGGATGGAGGTGTGGAATGACTTGACATCCATGGTAAAGAGGAGGGAGTGGGGGCCTGGAAAACGGAAGTCATTGAGGAGGTACAGTGGAAAGCTTTTTTGTTGCGTGCTATCCAGTCAGTGAAAAGACTAAACATGATTACAATCAGTCCGTCTATCATGTACAGATACAGGGTAAAGGAAATAACATTTAGTGCATGATATTGCAAATAAAGTCCGATTAAAGATAGCCCGAGGGTCTCCAATGAGGTAGATGGGAGATTGACACAAAGTGTTGAATAGTAACTGAGCGGTTCAGGCAGGTTTCGGATCAGAACCTCAGACAGGATGGTCTTTTGAAGCAGATGGGAATTTCAGAATGCAAAAACGAGAGATTAAAGATATGCAGAAACAAGGAACTGCAAATGCTGATTTACAAAAAGGACACAAAATGCTAGAGAAACCCAATGGATCAGGCAGCATCTCTGGAGAGCATGGATAAGTGACGTTTCTGGTCGGGACTAAAGAAGGGTCGAAATGTCACCTATCTATGTTCTCCAGAGATGCTGCCTGACCTGCTGAGTTACTCCAGCACTTTGTGCCCTTTAGGTTAAAGATACCCTTGAATACTCCATCCAGTTGTTCTGCAAGGGTCTTTGACACTAACCAGGAACACTGTCTGGGTTGGATGCTTTGCCTGGATACTTACAGGAAGCTCTGACGTCGGCCGAGGAGACTAAGATCACAGGGTCGACAGGGGCTGTGTTGGGCTTGTGCAGGTGTGTCATTGTTTTCCCTTTCATAGCCTGCATAAGAAGCATTGAGATGGTAGCGGAGACAAATACAATAGTGACATTCAAGGGACAATTAGTTGGGCACATGGATATGTAGGGAATGGAAAGATATGGATCTCGCTCAGGCAGAGGAGATAAGTTTAATGGCATCATGATCAGCATGGATCATCGTCAGGAAGAAGATAGAGGCGTCTGAAATTGTAACGTCCAGGTTCAGGAACAGTTTCTTCCCTACAGCCATCAGGCTATTAAACCATACATCCTCCAAAGAAGCTCTGAACTTTGGGAACATTATTCTTGTCTTTGCACTCTATTGTTTCAAGATTCAAGATTCAAGATTCAAGAGTTTGTTGTCATGTGTCCCTGATAGGACAATGAAATTCTTGCTTTGCTTCAGCACAACAGAACATAGTAGGCATGACTACAGAACAGATCAGTGTGTCCATATACAATTATATAAATATATACACACATGAATAAATAAACTGATGCAAATAAACAGATAATGGGCTATTTTACTTCGGAGTCACGAAGGCTGTCAGTCCGCTTGCGCGTCATTACGTCTGAAGCATGCGCCAACGACTGACTGGCAGGCGCGTCGCGACCTTCCAGCGGTAAGTTTTAAAAATTCAGGTAAGTGTTTTCAAAAGCTACTCTGCGGTCGTGTTGGCGGGTTCGTTACTTCTTGTTTTCCAGCAAGTTAGAACCCTAACCATGTCGAAGGTGAGGAGACAGTCTGCGGGGAAGCCGGCTACTGAAGACCACGGAGAGGCGGGTAGCGGGCGACTGTCTGAATCGCCTTCCATGTCGCTGGCGGTGGAACCAGCGACAGCAGACTTGGTGCCTGAGGAGAGCACCGTGGCAGTCCCGCCCGGGGGCGCAAGGCCACTCACAAGTCTGCGAGGCCCGTAGACTCAGACGAGTCCGGGCCGGAGGGATCCCCTCCTTCACTGGGAAGCGTCTACGGCCGACTTTCCCAGATGGAGCACCAGACCGATATGCTCCAGAGGAGGGAGCAGTATCAGCTCGGGTCTCCACGGGAGCCTGCGCCAGCGGCACCGTACACAGGGCTGCGAAGTGTCTCCCTCTCTGGAGAGGGGAGTACACAGAGTCAGTATATCCCTGACTCCGAGTATGGAGGCACAGCAGATGAACACTCCCGGGGGCATGGGGCCGAAGTGCCCCTTTTGGCATCCAAATTTGCCATCACTACACCAACAGGAACACCCCTGGACAAAGAGCTGGCCACTACTATTAACTACCTGGCATCTCATCAGCTCAAAGACCTGGCAATGGAGGAGACCTCCAGCAGATATCACACACCTGCCAACTGTGCCTCCCTTAATGTGCCAGCCATCAACCACTCCTGGGGTCATATTGGAGCGGGTGTAAGAGCCCAGAAAGTCAAGCTCCAAAATTGTTTTAAATTATTGGTCTCAACAAAGGAAAACTAAATCGCATTCTAGTGATTTATTAAACGCATACATTCAAACGACTAACATTAAAGATGTTTGGAGAACAGAAAATCCTACTGGTCGAGAATATTCCTTCTACTCGCCAGTACATAAAACCTATTCAAGAATAGATTACTTCCTAGTAGATGCAAAGCTTATTTCACTTACTTACGAATCCAAATATCATAATATTATAATTTCAGATCACGCACCATTAACATTTAAAATTAAAATAAATGGTAAAACAGGAAATCTAGGACAATGGAAACTTAATCCACAAATTTTAAAAAATAAAACAACTCAGGAATACATCATAACTCAGATTAAGATGTTTTTTGAAATAAATGATCAACCAGAAATATCTCGCTCTTTATTATGGGAAACATTTAAAAAAGCATATCTTCGAGGATTATGATTTCTTCACAAGCATTCCATAATAAGAAGATTCGGAAGGAACAACATGACTTAGAAAGGGAGATTAAACAATTAGATATACAGAATGCAACAAAATCAGATATAATAATACATAATAAAATTGTAGCATTGAAGTATAAATTAAATAAAATATATACTGATCAAGTTTTAAAATACTACCAACATACTAAACAATTGTTGTTTGAATTTGGAGACAAACCACAAAAACTATTGGCTCGACAATTAAGGAAAATTGAAGCGGAAAAAATTATACATAGGATTAAATCACAAAACGGTGAATTATTAATACAACCAAGGATATTAATGAAAGATTTATGCAATATTATAAAATTTGTATACTGGTAACACAACAGTAAATAAAACAGAAATAGATGCCTTTTTAAAATGTATGTAACTTAAAAGAATTAGATTTACAAAATAGAGAATTTTTAAATGCCGATATTTCAATAAAAGAAATCCAAGAATCTATTAAATCTTTAAAAAATGGTAAAACTCCAGGACCAGATGGTATAGGCTCGGAATTTTATAACATTTTTCATGCCCAATGGTCCCATATTTAAAATCATTATATGAACAGATATATACACAAGAGAAATTACCAGACACATTGAACGAATCTATTATAATACTTATACCCAAAAATAAATAAAGATTTGGATGACCCAGGATCGTATAGAGCAATTGCTTTATTAAATACGGATCAAAAAATTTTAACAAAAATTCTTGCACAAAGACTAAGCAAAATTGTTAACGAATTAATTCATCCTGATCAAACAGGATTTATACCTAAAAGATATTCTTCATATAATTTAAGACGGTTATTTAATATCATATATTCGAAAAGAAGTGATAAAAAAGACTTAGTAGTCATCTCGTTGGATGCAGAAAAAGCTTTTGACCAGGTGGATGGCCTTATCTATTTTCGGTGATGGAAGCTTTAAGCTTGGTGATAAGTTTACTTCTTGGATTAAATTATTATATGCAAATCCAACAGCTAGAATAATAACAAATCATATGTTATCAACTAAGTTTAGTTTATCTCGAGGTTGTAGACAAGGCGTCCTTTATCACCATTACTGTTTGCGTTTAGCAATCGAACCTCTTGCTCAAAGGGTAAGATTACATCCAGAAATATATGGATTCGATACTAAAGATACTAAGAATAAAATCTCGTTATATGCGGACGATATATTACTTTATATTACTAAACCGGAAATAAGTATCTGTAATTTGTTAAACTAATAACGGAATTTGGTTTAATTTCAGGATACAGTATCAATTGGAATAAAAGTGAACTTATGCCAATAACCATGAATAATTTACAGATATTACAACAATTTCCTTTTAAGATAACAAATGAAAATATTAAATATCTTGGTATTTTTGTTACAAAAAGATTTGACTCTTTATTAAATCTAATTTCCCGTTATTATTGAATAAATTAAATAAAAATATCTTATATTGGAAAAGCTTACCTATCTCATGTTAGGTAAAATAAACGCAATAAAAATGATTTTCCTCCCACAATTATTATATTTATTTCAATCAATCCCGATTATATCTCTCTAAAAATTTCTTTAAAAAAGTAGATTCAATAGTCACTAACTTTATTTGGGATTATAAAAATCATAGAATAAATAAAAAACATTTATGTAAAGCTAAAATAAACGGGGGCTTAGCTTTACCAAATTTTATGTTTTATTATTGGGCAGTTAACATTAGAAATATGAATTTTTGGTTAGGAGAAATAGATAATAAACCAAATTGGTTAAAAATGGAAAGAGAAGACTGTTTTCCATTTGAAATTAGCTCTATAATATTGCTAATACTAATGTACCTAAGAAAATTTATAGTGAAAATTTGATAATAGAAAGTGGAATACGTATTTGGAAACAAATAAAGAAAACACTAAAACTAAAATTTATACCGCTAGCTCTTACAATTGCCAACAACTTACGTTTAAACCGTCAATGATGGATAAAGCTTTTATACAATGGAAAAATAAAGGAATTTTAAATATAGGGGATCTTTATAAGGATAATTCTTTTCTTTCATTTCAAGAATTACAACAAACTTACGGGCTTCATAATAATGAATATTTCAGATATTTACAAATCAGAAACTATATCTCTGCAAATACACAAGAACTTAGAAATAGAAAGAGTGAAATTTTAGATGAATGCTTGAATAAACATCCAAATACAGAAAAAATGATATCATACATTTATAATATTTTGTTGGAAAGTGATATCCCATCATCGGAAATACATAGACAGCGCTGGGAAAATGAACTAAGTCAAATAATGTCCAGAAATATGGGAAGAAAGCCTACAACATATACATTACTGCTCTTTTAATGCTAAACATGCACTTATACAGTTTAAAATCTTACATAGATTACATTATTCTAAATCTAAACTACATAATATATTTCCAAAACTATCACCTATATGTGATAAATGTCAAATCATGGAAGCAAACTCTGTCACACTCATTTACTAATTGTACGAAGATTCTAGAATATTGGAATGAAATATTCAAAATAATCTCGAAAGTTATTAATATTACTATGATTTATGACCCAAAGTTAATCATACTTGGAATTACCGGAAACGGAACAAATAATTACAAGGAATCATAGAACTTTTATCGACTATTCTTTAATAATTGGGAAAAAATTAATATTAACATTTGGAAAGGCCTGTATCCCCAACAATTAAAATGTGGAATACAGAAATGACGGAGACACTTCACTTGGAGAGATTGAGACTTGTCCTTATGGACGGGTTTGATCTCTTCAAGGAGATATGGTCTCCCTATATTAAATATCTACAGGGTCACAATGGTTCGGCGCAGGGACTTGACTGAGGCCTGAATATCTGAATGGATGAAGAAATACACATAAACAAATCATGAATGTATCTCCAAGATTGGATTATTTAGTAATACTTCAATCTCCATCAAACTTTTCACATTTTCTTTTCTATTTTCTATTCTTTTTCTCTATCTTTCTATCTTTAATTAAGGAAAAAATTATAGAAACATATTATATAAATTTTTAATACGTACACACTTATTTCTGTTCGTATGAAAAGATTATAGATGTCTTAAACTTGTAATTATATAAAACTATGTATTTTCAATTATACAATAATTATGAAATATAAAATTAACAATAATACAAACATTATTAATATTTTGATAACATTATGAATATCAAAAAAACTTTGTTTAAGATTGGGTACTACGTAGTTATATTAGCGGGGATTTCTATTTGGTAATTAGAAGAATATCTATGATTTGAGAAATCTAAGTGTATTACTTATTTTAGGAATATACTACATATACTCCCAATTATATAAAATAAATAACAATGAAATGTATAATGGATAATACTACAATTATCATAAATAGTATTAATCAATAATCAATACGTTATAATTTTATACATTATATAACTCTCAATGTCGTATAAGAGTGTACTTGGTATATATTGTTTCTACAATAAAAAAATTAAAAAAAATAAAAAAAATAAAAAAAAAAAAAATTATTGGTGTCCTCTGGCATAACGGCCTTTGCGAGGTCCGTAGATGAAGGGCTGCTGACGGAGACACAGCAGGATGCTGTGGGGCTTCTGTGTAACGCCCACTTCGAAATAAATTGTCTGCATAAAAATGCAATACGGCCGGCACTCAATCCTAAATTTGCTGTGCTGTGCAAGGCCAGCAACGTCCAGCCGGCTAATTATCTATTTGGGGCAGACCTGCCGATGCAGGTCCGCGAGCTAGACGATGAGGCCAAGACCATTCGCCTCATGAGCCGAGCCCAAACAACACCCAGGGACTCATCACACCAGGCACTCCCCTATGCCTCCTTTAACACCAGGCGAAACCAGCCTAGAGGCTCCGGGACCAGAGGAAGACTCGAGCTGGAGGCACCGAGGTCTTTTTTAGGGGTAGGCCCCAGCCGGCCCACGGCTCGGATGCGCGGGGGGCACCCGCCATCAGCCGCCCTTCCCAAGCCACGAGGACGGAAGACAGTACCACACCGCCAGTAACGTCAAAGGTAGGAGAACCTAGTTCCTTGTGGAACACCTTTCACATCACTCACTCACAAGTTGGGGGGAGATTGCGACATTTCTTGAATGAATGGAATTGGATCACAGTAGACCCGTTCATACTGCACAGTATACAAGGTTTCAAAATTGAGTTCCTTCTTGATTCATCACCACCGACACAAAATTTACCAAAACGCACATATGTGTTCTCACAACAGGAAAGAGGTACAAGCTGAAATTCAGGCTTTACATAAAAAAGGTGATTCAGAGTTTGCAACAGGAATCACACCAATTTGTATCCAACATATTCACCAAGCAGAAAAGGGATGGAGGATGTCATCTCATCCTAGACTTGACAGAACTCAATACCTATGTGCAATATAAACATTTTAAAATGGATAACTTTGGCACAGCCATCCAACTGGTTTCCAAAGGACGTTATATGGCATGCATTGATCTAAAAGATGCATACTACTCAGTATCCATTCACAGGGAGCACAGAAGATATTTGAAATTTAACTGGATGGGACAACTGTGGCAATTCAAAGCATTGCCTAATGGGCTGACTTCAGCTCCCAGACTATTTACAAAGTAACTAAAACCAGTTCTGTGGCTACTACGAGCTCAGAATCACCTGGTTATGGCTTATTTGGATGACATTTTAATAGTTGGGGACATGAAGGAATCAGCTGAATCATCTGTTTCAACCACGAAACTCATGTTTGAGAGACATCCTCTTTGGTGGGGAAGAATACATTGGTGTAAGTTTCAAAAGCAGAACATGCGGAGAGTTGGGGCTCTACCAAACAATCAATACCTATCAGCGTGCCAGATACAACGTGGTGGCGGGCACTAGATCGCGGAAATTCAATGATAACACAGAATGGATGTTGAATCATGACGTGTTTAACGACATTGTCGCCCGGTATGGCATGCCAGATATTGACTTCTTTGCATCCAGATTGAATCACCAGTTACCCAAATATGTGTCATGGGAGCCAGACCTAGGGGCAGTGGCAGTAGATGCATTCACACTGCATTGGGGAGGAATGTTTTTGTACGCTTTTCCTCCATTTTGCCTCCTCAGCTGATGCCTGGTAAAAATAAAGCAAGAAAATGCCACAGGCATTTTGGTAGTGCCAGACTGGCCTACGCAATCCTGGTTCCCACTAGTCCTGGGAATTATGACACAGTCTCTCATGGCTGTCCCCAAAAGCAGGGATCTGCTGGTACACCCAGTAACGGGGGCAATCACCCGCTACATGACCGAATCAATTTATTGATTTGCAGATTCTGAGGAGACCATACCTGGGACTCGGACTGGCTGACCGGACAGTGGATGTCATAACAGCGGCATGGAGGGACAGTACACAAAGGCAGTATGTCTCTCACATCAAGAAGTGGGAGATGTACTGTCATGTCTCCAACATATCATATGATACAGTATGCATCACGGATGTTCTGGGGTTCCTATCAACATTATACTATGACCATAAGTGTTAAAGAAGGAACTGCAGATGCTGGAAAATTGAGGGTACACAAAATGCTGGAGAAACTCAGCGGATGCAGCAGTATCTATGGAGTGAAGGAGATAGGTAATGTTTCAGCCCAAAATGTTGCCTATCTCCTTCCCTCCTTTGCACCCGCTGAGTACCTACTACGACCATAAATTAGGCTACAGTGCCATCAACAGTGCCAGGAGTGCACTATCTTCCTATTTATTACTGGATAAGGGGCACCATCCGGTAGGAACACACCCCTTAATTACCAGGTTCATGAAGGGAATTTACAATTCAATACCACCCAGGCCACGGTATGTGGACATTTGGGATGTGAGTGTGGTGCTAACACTGCTTCGCCAGTGGGCGCAGCCACCTCCTTATCCTTAGCCTAACTCACCCTCAAGTGGTCATGCTGATGGCGCTGGTAATGGCGCAACAAGTCCAGACATTGCACAAGCTACGACTGGACAACATGACCACCAATGTAAACACCATAACCTTCATCATAAATGACTTAATCAAACAGAGCAGGCCGGGGGTACCAGGGCCCAAGCTTGAGTTCCTGGCATACCCCGAGGATCCACGATTATGTGTAGTATCACACTTCCACCAATACATAAAAGCCACTAGGAGCCTCAGAGGTTCTGAGTTAGCTGTCCTAATAAGCCACAAGAAACCACACCATAGGGTATCAGCACAAACCATCTTCAGATGGTTAAAGGAGGTACTGGCGGGTGCAGGAGTGAATACTGACACTTACAAATCTCACTCCACCAGGTCTGCATCAACGTCGGCAGCCAGGGCTATGGACATCCCCCTCGGTAACAATCCTAGCGGCTGCAGGATGGGCCAATGAACGGATGTTCCACAGGTTTTATAATAAATCTATTGCCGGACCGGGGGTGTTTGCAATTTTAGATTCTGTTTTATAGTTTTCCCCCAGGTTGGGCGGGGTCAGTATTATTTTGTTTTCACATTAAAGCATCAGTATTGTTACCTAACTACGTTATGTCTGAATGCATTAATTTTTTCTCACTCATCCATGGTCAATCCATTCAGTGTGTGACGCCTGGACTCGAACCGCCGTGAAATCACAGAGCTTTGAAATCTTCATGTAATCACTCTCGTGACTCCGAAGTAAAATAGTAAGATTAAATGAGAAGTTACCAGTTTGAAGTTTGATCTTGATTTTATGAGGAGTTACGATTACGTGTCCACCGCACACAACCCTCATATTATCAGGTCATCTGGTAGTTCTAGTTCTCCAAATCTTATTATCTACAGGTCAACCTCTCTTATCTGTGATTTCACACCGCTGCTTTGAAGATTGACGCGCAAGCGGACTGATGGCCTTCTTCACGTAATCGCTCATCGTAACTCCTCATAAAATCAAGCTCAAACTTCAAACTGGTAAATTCTCGTTTAATCTTACTATTAATGTTCAGAGTTGTGTCCGAGCTAAATTTAAGAGCCTGATGGCCGTGGGGAAATAGCTATTCCTGAACCTGGTCATTGCAGTCTTCAGGCTCCTGTACCTTCTACCTAAAGGTAGTGGGGAGATGAGTGTGTGCCCAGGATGGTGTGGGTCCTTGATGATACTGCCAGCCTTTTTGAGGCAGCGACTGCGATAGATCCCCTCGATGGAAGGGAGGTCAGAGCCGATGATGGACTGGGCAGTGTTTACTATTTTTTGTCGTCTTTTCCGCTCCAGGGCACTTAAGTTGCCGAACCAAGCCACGATGCAACCGGTCAGCATGCTCTCTACTGTGCACCTGTAGAAGTTAGAGAGAGCCCTCCTTGACAAACCGACTCTTCGTAATCTTCTCAGGAAGTAGAGGCGCTGATGTGCTTTCTTAATAACTGCATCAGCGTTCTCGGACCCGGAAAGATCTTCAGAGATGTGCATGCCCAGGAATGTGAAGCTTTTGACCCTTTCCACCATCGACCCGTTGATATAAACAGGACGGTGGGTCCCCATTTATGTTTATATATATTGTATATACGTAAGAAGTTCAATGAGTATGTATATATTTATCCTATATCTGTCCACTGTGAATGGCTCGATTGTAATCATGCATCGTCTTTCCACTGACTGGTTCGCATGCACCAAATGCCATAGAGTGCTGTGGAGGACAAGTCAATGGATATTTTTTAGGCGCCAGAATGTCAGATTCTTGAGTAGTTAGGGGTGTCAGGGCTTATGAGGAGAATGGGGTTGAGAGGGAAAGATAGGTCGGCAATGATTGTATGGTGGAGTAGACTTGATGGACCGAATGGCCCAATTCTGCTCCAAGATCTTATGAAAAGCTTTCCACTGTGCCTCAGTACATGTGACAATAAACAAAACTAAACTGAGCCTCTTGTGCTCCAAGAAATAAAGTCCTAAAATTTCAAATGTTTAGAAGTTTATACTGAAAGACTTGGGTCCATGTGCTTTCTGCCATCTCCGACACTGGGTCATAATGTCCGCTTACATTTAAGGTCCACAAATTACAGTGGTTGGGGACAGTCTTTTGCAACTGGAAAGGATGTTAAAAAGATTTACCGACTAATTGGGGTTGGATGTTTGAGTGCAAAGGAGAGGCCAGGCCAGGATTTGGTCAGGCCAAGATTTGTTTCTCTGTTGTGTTGGAGGCTGAGGGATGACCTAATTGGAGTATATAAAATCATGTGTGGGCATAGATAAGGTGAATAGCCACAGCCCTTTCCACAGGGTAGAGGAGTCTACATTAAAAAAAAGTGGGTATAGGTTTAAGGTGAGAAGAATTTGTTTTTAAATGGAACTGAGGGACAATTGTTTTGCAAATAAGGTGGTGGATATATGAAATGAGCTGCCAGAGGAAATGGTAGGAAGGAACTGCAGATGCTGGTTTACACCGAAGGTAGACACTAAATGCTGGAGTAACTCAGTGGGTCAGGCAGCATCTCTGGAAAAGGTGACATTTCGGGTTGAGACCCTTCTTCAGACTCTGCAGAACTCTCACCAGAGTTAGGAGGAGAACATGTCTGAGAAATCCAGTCCAAAGAAGGGTCTTGGCCTGAAATGTCACCTATTCATTTTCTCCAGAGATGCTGTCTGACCAGCTGAGGTGCTCCAGCATTTTGTGTCTATCTTAGGTTTGTAGGGATATGGGCGAGGTGCTGGAAAGTGGAAAAGCTTGATTTGACAATTTGGTTGTCATGGAAAAGTTGGGCCGAAGGTGCTGTTTCCACGCCGTTTAGTTCTGTATCTCTTTGACTTTATAACTATGTTCACTTTCACAGATGCGCCTGTGCTTTTGGGTGCACTTTTACCTCCTACCATGACAAGTATGTCAAAAAACCTGCAAGTGTGTCGCAGTGTCAGCCACAGCTTGGTTTGGGAACAGCTCTGCCCATGACTGCAAGATATTTCAGAGAGTTTGTGGAAGTAGCCCAATCCAACACACAGGTTCCGTACCATTGTCTCCATCTACACTTCCCGCTGCCTCGGAAAAGCAGCCAACATAATGAAAGACTTGTCCCACCCTGGTCATTCCTCCTTCTCCCTGCTCCTTTTCGGCAGGAGATACAGAAGCTTGAAAGCGCGCACCACCAGACTCAGGAACAACTTCTTCCCCTCACTTACCCGGCTTCTGGACGGTCCTTTCATAAGCGAGGGTGCTGTCTGATTCACTTCAACCACATTACAAACATTGGACTTTGTCTATGGAACTGATGCGCTACAATGCTGAGAACTATATTCTGCATTCTGTATCTTCCCCTTTGCTCTGTCTATTGTATTTGAGTTTGACTTTGATGGTATTAATGTTTTGTATTATCTAACGGTTAGGACAGCATGCAACACAAAGCTTTTCACTGCATACCGTTACACGTAACAATAATAAACCTACACCTAATCCTGAAAGAATTAAGTGGCTCGGTATAGTTGCTCCGTCGGTTTAAATGAACACCGATTTCTCTAACTTCAAGTAACCCTCGCTGTCCATTCCTCCCCCACCCTAGTTTTCCGACTAGTTTCACTGTCCTCCTGATTAATTTTACTGATTGGATGCCTCGTTGTCAACTTCCCCTCAGCTAACAATGAACCATTCAACATTTCCTTAGCATTGTCTGCTTTGATCTGTTGTTTTTACACCGTACCCTGCCATGTCTCTAGTCTCTCTCTCTGCTGACTCTCAGTCTGAAGAAGGGTCTCGACCTGAAATGTCACCCATTCCTTCTCTCCAGGGATGCTGCCTGTGCCGCTGAGTTACTCCAGCATTTTGTGCCTGTCTTCAATGCACCTGTGTTGGAGCACCTGAACAGGTAGTGTGTGGGGTTTCTGAGAAGCCTATTTTCAGTTAGATTAATAAAACTGCACCAAGTCCCCGCTCTTAGTGGACTTAGATCCACTATCAAGGAAGACCTTTTACTTAATAGTTTTATATTATTCGACTGGCTGACTTTGCCAATGATTTTAAATTGTGTATCTATTTTAGACTTTAGAGGTACAGTGTGGAAAACAGGCCCTTCAGCCCATCGAGTCCGTGCCGACCAGTGATCGCCCCGTACACTAGCACTATCCTACACACATTAGAGACAATTTCAGACACACTTCGGACGTTTCGGGTCGGGACCCTTCTTCAGACTCGATATTTCAGACTAGTTTTGTTTTGTTTGGAGATACTGTGCCCTTCGGCCCATCGGGTCCACGCCGACCATTGCTACACCAGCACTGTCCTACACACTCGGAACAATTTACAATTTTTACAGAAATTTTTGGAGAAAAACAGAGCACCCGGAGAAAACCTGCATAGTTATGGGGAGAATGTACAAACTCCGTGCAGACAGTACCCGTCATCAGGATGCAACCCGGGTTTCTGGCGCTGTAAGGCAGCAACTCTACCACTGCGCCACCATGTGTTACGCTCAAACTTTTAAAGCGATCTAACCATAGCAATTTGGTTAGCATAGCAAGAAAAACTTGGATATAATTTCCTGATTACACTCGGAGAAGAATTGTACCTCTGATTCATTTTCACACATTAGTTAATAGCACATCAGGTGTTCATTTTATGTGTTGTTAAATGTAGATTTAGTGGACAAGCTGAGATTTCAGTACTGTTTCCACACACCGCATGGTAGCCACGAAGGCACTAATCAAATATAAATCACATCTCTGCAATATATCTGCCAAAATATAATCTATTACTTTGTCCTAATTATATTAACATTTATTGGTTGCAATTCCTGCATAAATTCTTGGAAAAGCAGTCAAATATTTCAACTTAAATCATCTATTGCCCATGTGTATTTGGAAAGTTTAATTTTGTGCCTCTTTGAAAGTTAACTGGTCTTAACAAAACAATACACAAAATGTTAATGAGATCTCAACATTATGAATAGTAATATTGTAATATTGCAGCAAATGTTTAAAAAGAAGTCTGAAGAGCAGTTTACCTTCAATAGGAAGTGCAGCACTCTGTCCCTGTCCATACATGAAACTCGTACAGGCAGAATTGGTTTGAACTTTCTCTGTGTATTTTTTTTTTGTGCAGAACTTTCTGCTTTCGGAAGTCACTCAACTGAAAGTCCCAGTTCTCCCCAAAAAACGTCCGGACTGAACACCTATCTCAAAATGATTCCTGGTGGAATTTATTTTTTCTTCTGATCAGCAGCTCTTGCGCCTTGTGAGAAGTAGTTGGCAGTCAATGAAGAACTTTTGTCTCGCATGAGTCAGCCACTGTTGATTGTAATGCAGGCAACTCAAGCCAAGCCCAGTGCAAATGGGACTCTGAGAAAAACCTAGAGCTCATCGGGAGAGAAAAAAAAGCAAGCTGGTCCTGCAAGGAGGCAATTCATCTTTGTGTTGAAGCATTTGCAAGTGCCAGGAATGTGCCTTTCATTTGCTGATTAGTCAGGGAGGCAAGCAACCACTTTAGAGACCGGGTGTATAGCCTTCAAAAGCAAACGGCAGCAAACCTTGCCTCTCCTCCTCCAACACTCACACCATTATTTCCCTCCGTCACATAATCGTCAATCCCTCTTCATAGCCCCATGAATGCCTGACCATGAACTGGCTTGTTTTCATACAGCCTCCACTTACACGGGTCTCTTTAGACACTGCACACTAGTTTCAGTATTTAAATTCATGGCCACACTTGGAATGTAAACGCACGTGGTTTGTAGGTATGTCCGTCTGGTTGAGGACGGCAGCAACTATGAATTCTGTGATTGAACGGGATCAAAGAAATGTTTGTGTTCTTTCCTGCATTATTTTTAAGGCTGGGATTTGCTGGTCGAGTGGTTTTTGCTTTCATCAATGGAATGACGGGCAGCACAGTGGCGCAGCGATGGCACCAGAGACCCGGGTTTGATCCTGACGTTGGGTGCTGCTTGTACGGAGTGTTGAGTGATGTCCTCCCCGTCACCTTCATGGGGTTTCTCTGGGTGCTCGAGTCCTGGCAAACCTTCTCCTGCACTCGCCTAAATAGTCGCCTAAGTGGGACAGGCCCACTTAGCTGGTAATTGATTTTGCAGGAGCTCCCTTTCTTGCTGTTAAAATAATCAAACTGTGTAACAATGCACAGCAATAAATAGCAGCAAGACATCCAAGTTGCTCTTCAGCTGCCCTGGCTGTAGCTTCCAGGAAGATGTCATTTTTTGTTCCGTTATCGGTTCACCAGACAAGGCTGAGCGAAGTTAAGGAAACGTTTGGGATCCCATGAGTATTTTCTCAGGTTAAGTAACAAAACAAACCTTCGCAAGATTGAGAAATGAAATATAATTTCTTTGAAACAAAAGAGTTGCTGCGTTACAGAGCCAGAGGCACGGGTTCGATCCTGCTTATGGACGCTGTCTGTACAGCGTTTGTACATCCTCCCCGTGAGCACGTGGGTTTTCCCCGGTTTCCTCCCACACTCCAAAGACGTACCTCTAGTTTCCCTCTCCCCTGACCCGAAACGTCATCTATTCCTTTTCTCCCGAGATGCTGCCTGACCCACTGAGTTACTCCAGCATTTTGTGTTTTTCTTCGGACTGTAGGTTACTTGGCTTTGGTACAATTGTAAATTGCCCCTAATGCGTAGTAAGATAGTGATAGTGTACTGGGTGATCATTGGACTCGGTGGGCCAAAGGGCCTGTTTCCTCGATGTATTTCTAACAATAATTCTGTGAGAATCATCACTGCCAACTGTACAGTTTATTTTAGACTTTAAACAGACTTAGACGTTGGCCCACTGAGTCCGTGCCGACCAGCGATCATCCCGTACACAAACACCATCCTACACACGAGGGACAATTTACGATTTACAGAAGCCAATTTACTTACAAACCTGTACGTCTTTGGAGTGTGAGAGGGAACTGGGGTAAACCCATGTGGTCACAGGGAGAACGTGCAAACTCCAAACACACAGCATCCATAGTCAGGATTGAACCCGGGTCTCTGGCGCTGCAAGGCAGCAACTCCACCGCTACCACTCTCCCACTGTGCAACCCCAACTGTATTACAAAATTATATTACAAAACTATATTACCTGTATCACAAAATTATTCAGGGACCAAAAGCAATGCTCCATTCCACTTACCTGGCTCGAAAAGATGTTAAGCTGGAAAGGATACAGAGAAGATTGATGAGGATTTTGCCAGGACTTAATCGCCTGAGCTAGAGGGAGAAGTTGGGCAGGACAAGGCTTTATGTCTTTGAGCTCAGGATGAGGGGTGATCTTATAGAGGTGTACAAAATCATGAGGGGAATAGATAGGGTAGATGTGCATTCGTTTATCCAGAGAAGGGAATCAAAAACAAGAGGACATAGGTTTAAGGTGAGATCAGAACAATTTCATAGGAACCTGAGGGGCAACGTTTTCACACAGGTATATGGAACGAGTTATCAGAGGAGGTAGTTGAGACAGGTACTATCGTAATGGTTAAGAAACATTGAGACAGGTGCGTGGATAGGGCAGGTTTATAGGGATATGGGCTAAACACAGGCAGGTGGGACTAGTGTAAAATGGGACATTGTGACCGGTGTCAGCAAGTTGGGCCGAAGGACCTGTTTCCACGCTGAATGGCTCTATAAGTTACCCTCATCCAAGCATCTGACCACTTGTTATGCCTCTTGTCCAAGTGAAAGATCAGTGATCTGAAAATTGTTTATCTTTTTGCCACGCAGGCAGGTGGGACTATAGATGGGGCAAGGTGGTCGGCATGGGCAAGTTGGGGCGAATGGCTTGTTTCCATGGTGTGTGAATCTATGAGCCTGGGGACTTCTCAAGATGGCTTTGTCTCAGTAGCTCACTTCCTTAGGCATTGGAAGATAAGTAGTAAGTTAAACTAATAATGGGACTTTAGAAAACATACTTTAAGCAAAGCAGCATTTCTTCCAGTGGTTTGGTTAACCATGAGAACCTTCACAAACACAATGTTCCAGTTTGTACATTCATACAACATACCCAGAGAAGACAGCTGGCCACAAGGCACGATTATTAATGAAGCATACACCCAATATTACATAAACTCTTCATAAACCTCTTTAAAGTCACCCTCAGCCTACCGCACTCTAGTGAGAGCAATCGCAGTCTCTCCAATCTCTCACAATTAAATGGATTGAGTTGTAAAGAGGGGCTGGATGGTTGGGACCTTATGCCCTGGAACACAGGTAAGATTCCTGGAAAGATTCTGGTCATTCTCATGTACACTCTTTCAAGCGCTACCACATCTTTCTTATAATGTGGTGCTAGAACTGTACACAATATTTGCAGTGTGGCCTCTAACCAATAACTTGTACAGCTGCAAATGGACACAAAGTGCTGGACTAACCTAGCAGGTCAAGGAATCATCTCTGGAGAACACAGATAGGTAACGCTTCAGGTCGGGACCTTTCTTCAGCATTGTATAGCTGCAATGTGATGTCCCAACTCTTATACTCAACACCCCTGTCTATGAAGGTAAGCAAGGTATACCTTTTTTTCACTACCCTATTCACACATATTGCCATTTCATGTGAACCTTCAAGTGTGTTTTATTTTCAAGTGTGTTTTATTATACATATGTCCTGAAACAGAACAAATACATTCTTATAAACTATAAATAAATATATGGTAACAATATATTTATATATATATATATATATATATATATATATATATATATATATATACAAAATAAATAATTGTAACCATTAATACTCATTTCCCATGTCTCAATTCCCAATGCAGTAAACAGCATAGAACTTAGGAGCAAGTATGTATACCTTGGAGTGAAATGTAATGTTCCTTGAATTTTCAACTTTTGTGTATATATATGTATATGTGTGTGTATATATGAATGTATATGTATATCTATGTGTATGTGTATGTATATGTATGTATATATTTGTGTATATATATATATATATATATATATATATATATGTATATGTATATATGTATATGTGTGTATATATATATATGTGTGTATATATATATGTATATATATATGTGTGTGTGTATATATATGTGTGTGTGTGTATATATATATATATATATATATATATATATATATATATATATATATATATATATATATATATATATATATATATGTATGTATTATTTATATAAACAGTCGAATTATGCAGTCGAATATGTATAATACAATGTTGAAAGATATTTGGACAGGTACATGGATCGAAATTGCTTCGAGGGATATCGAAGGGATTCGAGGGATATACAAATATCTTTCAACATTGTAATGTAACTTGCTTCTACAGCTTCATCTTGTAGCTCATCAAAAATATCCACCACCTTCCACGTGAAAAAAAATTCTCCTCGTCCCATTGAAATCTTTCCCCAGTGCCCAGAGCAACACAATACTCTAAATGCGGCCTCACCAACATCTTATATAACTGCAACATGGCCAACTTCTATACTGATTGATGAAGGCCAAGGTGGCAAAATCCTTTTTGACCACCCTACCTACCTGTGACTTCACCTTCAAGGAACTATGTACCTGCACTTCGAGATCCCTCTGCTCTACAACACTCCCTTCAACATCATCCAATCACTCCTGTCCCCCCTCTCTTTACCAATCTACAGCCCTGCAACTTATTTTCTCACACACATGCCAAGAATCAACTCTGCACTGGTGCTGTTTGCCATTTGCCCCACGCCAGGCATAATATACAGTGGCCAATGCAAAGTAACAGGGAACTAGAACAAACTACAGGAACCCCTCACAGTAACAGGTAGAACGTGCAAGCTTCATTCATTCAGTCTACGCCCACAGTCGGGATCGAACTAGCGCTTTGTTCATCTGTCCTAACAAAATACGTATATAACACTGTCAAATTTTGCTTAATAACACCCCTTAGAACACCTTTCAACAATAATATGTACGTTGGTGTTGTCAGAATTAAGCGGGCAGGCCAGCATTAGCCGACAATGCCAATAGAACTTCAGCTTATTAATTAAAGAACATGTTGGCCCAAATAGATAAATCACTAGGTGTATCAAATGTAATTAGATGTTATGCAACAACAGTTTGCAAAGAAAGAACACAGGATGGAGAATAATTTCATTGAAACCTGCCTTCACACGGTGTTGTGGGCATTACTCCCTGATAATCTATACCTTGGAGATGATAACTTGTTACTGACTCTGACAGCTTGGGATCAACGTAGCAGAGGACTGTGATTTACTCAAATTGTAGGTTTGTACTCAGCTCAGCAGGATAATGGAAGGAACTGCAGATGCTGGTTTAAACCGAAGATAAACACAAAGAGCTGGGGTCGCTCAGCGGGTCAGGCAGCATCTCTGGAGCGAAGGAAAAGGTGACGTTTCGTGTCGAGACCTATCTTCAGACTTAGCGTCAGGGGATATTTTGGGTTGCGACACAAAACATCTATTCCTTTTTTCCAGAGATTCTGCCTGACCCGTTGAGTTACTCCAGCATTTTATGTCTTATTTGTGCCCGTAAATAAGCACAGAAACAGGCCTTTCAGCCCATCTCGCCCATGCCGATTATGCTGCCCCATCTAAGCTCATCGCAAATGCCCGCATTTGTCCCAGTCCCATCTAAACCTTTTCTATCTGTGTACCTGTTCAAATGTCTTGTAAATGTTGTTATAGTGCCTGCCTCAACTACCTCCTCTTACAGCTCATTCCATACACCCACTGCCCTCTCTGTGATAAAGCTTTCTGCCCCAGGTTAATATTAAATCTTTCCCCGCTCACCTTAAACCAATATCTCCTGGTTCAGGCAGGTGGGACTAGTATAGATGGGGTGGGCAAACTAGTATGTTGGTTGGTGTGGGCAAATTGGTTCCAAGGGTTTGTTTCCACACTACTATGCAATATGATACGATAGAACTTTATTCATCCCTGGAAAGAAATTGGTCTGCCAACAGTCACAACACACAACAAGGTACATGAAAACTTGAAATTAAAATTAAATTAAAAGTGAAAAAAAAAGAAAAGGACAAGCAACTGTTGTCTGGCGGCCGTGTGCACAGCGCCTTCACCAGAACAAATCAACAAACAAACACAGACTTATCCCCTGGGCAGAGTCTCTAAAACAAGAGTGCCTCCCCTCCTCTCCCACACCGGGTCCCCCTTTTTTCTCCCACCATCTCTCACGGCGGTCCCCCCACACCGGGTCCCCATTGTCTAACCCTCCTCCCTCATGGTCATCGACTGCTGATCGCGGTTTGATCGCGAGGCCCCACTGCCGCCCAGCCTCCCGTTGCCGTCGAGGCCCCACCACCGCTGAGGTTCACACTACTGTTGAGGCTCACACTGCCGCCGAGGCTCACGCTGCCGCCGAGGCTCACTCTGTCGCCGAGGCTCCTTCAGCCCAGACAGGCCTCACTGTGCCGGCTTCTCCACAGTCCTCTGGGAGGCATGTGGAGCGCGTCGGGCCGACCGGGGTGCGTTCCGGTCAGCGGCGCGGTTGTTTGGCAGTGGATCAGGCCTGCACAGCTTGCCGGGACATACGTATGATTCTATGAGTTTGTGTGTATTGGGTTGTGCCTGATGAATAAGTGTAGTTAATCTATTGCTACGTTGAATTGTTGATTGCGTTTTTCCTGGAGAAAAATAAATAACCTTATTTGAATCTCTCTTGTGTGACTGGAGATTGCAGAACCCCTTGCCATTAGCGTTATCAAACATTCTCACTTGCCCTGTTCATCAGCATCAGACTTGAGAATGCCCAAGATCCCTTCCACCAGGTTGTAGATGAGGCCGCATTTGGAATAGTGTGTACACAAAAAGCTGGAGAAACTCAGCGGGTGCAGCAGCATCTAAGGAGCGAAGGAGATAGGCGACGTTTCGGGTCGAGACCCTTCTTCCTTAGTGTGTTTGGGTTCGGTCACCTTGCTATAGGAAGAACGTTGTTGAGCTGGAACGGCTACAGAGAAAATTTACGAGAATGTTGCCAGGGCTTGCGTATCTTGAGGGCCTGAACTATAGGGAGAGGTTGGGCAGGATAGGATTTTATTCCTTGGCATGCCGGATGCTGAAGGGTGATCTTATACAGATGTATAAGATCATTAGAGGAATAGATTGGAATAAATAGTCTTTTACCCAAAGTTGGGGAATCAAGATTTAAGGCTCATGGGTTTAAGGTGAGAGGTGAAAGATATACATGTATAGTGGCATTTAAGAAGCTTTTAGATAGGCACATGGAAGTGCAAGAAGTGCAGGGAATAGAGGGATACGGATCATGTACAGGCTGCCGGGATCAGTTTAATCTATGTTCTATGTTCTATGTTCTATGTTCCATGGTCTATGTTTTATGTAGAACAAAGACCCCAGTAAGCACAGGAACAGGCCTTTTGGCCCACAATGTCTGTGCCAAGACCAACTCTTATTTCCATGCACATGATCCATATCCCTTTGTTCCCTGCATATCCCTAGGCCTATTCAAAAGTCACTAAAATGCCACTGTTGCATCACACCCTAATATTTTACCCTAATATCTCTTCAAATATCTCCTATTCCTATATCTATTCATATATCTCATAATTGCTCTTATGGTACATACTTCAAATGAGGGTAGAAGCAATAGGTAGCAAAAAGTAAAAGTGTCAGGCAGAAAAATCCAGGGCAAAATCAAAAAGGGCCACTCTTCAACATAATTGTATAAGAGGTAAGAGTGTTGTAAAAACAAGCCTGAAGGCTTTGTGTCTCACTGCAAGGAGCATTCGTAATAAGGTGGATGAGTTGAATGTGCAGATAGTTATTAATGAATATGATATAGTTGGGATCACGGAGACATAGCTCCAGGGTGACCAAGGCTGGGAGCTGAGCATCCAGGGATATTCAATATTCAGGAGGGATAGACAGAAAGGAAAAGGAGGTGGAGTAGTGTTGCTGGTTAGAGAGGAGATTAACGCAATAGAAAGGAAGGACATTAGCTTGGAGGATGTGGAATCGATATGGGTAGAGCTGCGAAACACTAAGGGGCAGAAAACGCTAGTGGGAGTTGTGTACAGGCCACCTAGCAGTAGTAGTGGAGTTGGGGATGGCATCAAGCATGAAATTAGAAATGCGTGCTACAAGGGTAAAACAGTTATAATGGGTGACTTCAATCTACATATAGATTGGGTGAATCAAATTGGCAGGGGTGCTGAGGAAGAGGATTTCTGGTGGGTCTCATCAGTGACAATGATGAGTCGGCGTACAGGATGGAGGTGGAGCTGCTCACAGGATGGTGCAAATCCCACAACTTCATTCTCAACGTGGGAAAATACGAAGGAGATGGTGGTTGACTTCAGGAGGGTGGGAAATCAACGCCATACACCTCTGCACATCGATGGAGCTGATGTGGGCAGGGTCAGCAGTGTGAAGTTCCTAGGACTCCACCTGTCAGATGACCTGACGTCCATGACCAACACCACAGCACTGGTCAAGAGAGCCCAGCAGCGACTACACCCTCTCCGAAGACTACGGAAAGCAGGTCTCCCCACTGCACACCTACGAACTTTTTATAGGGGGACAATCGAGAGCACATTAACCTACGGCATCACCTCCTGGTTCGGGAGCTGCAAGGCATACGAACGGCACCAACTGGACAGGATTGTGAAGACCGCCAGCAGGATTATTGGTGCTCCACTCCCTTTATGGCTGGACATATACAGGAAGAGATGTAGTAGCAGAGCCATCTCCATCATCAAAGACCCCTACCACCCATCACATCACATATTCTCCATCCTGCCATCTGGGAAGAGGTACAGGAGCATCAGCTGCAAAACCAGCAGGATGCTCCTCAGCTTCTTCCCGCAGGCTATAAGACTGATAAACGGACTTTGCCCCCTGCCAAAGTATCGCGCACCAAACACCAACCTGGACACACTGAAGCAGAGCCATTGTCATGCCACTGCCGATCGGAACTCGTGATATATCTACTTTTATTCTTTATTTCTATTTTTTTTTAACCACACACTGAATGGACACTGGTTGAAAAACGCTTTTTCGTTTTCCTCTGGGTATGTAAGTACTCAGAAAAATGATAATAAAGACATACAATACAATACAATTCTTGGAATGTATGCGGGATAGTTTTCTAAACCAACATGTAGAGGAACCAATGAGAGAGCAGACTATTCTAGACTGGGTACTGAGTAATGAGGAAGGGTTAGTTAGCAGTCTTGTTGTGCGTGGCCCCATGGGCAAGAGTGACCATAATATGGTTGAGTTCTTCATTAAGATGGAGAGTGACATTGTTAATTCAGAAACAAGGGTTCTGAACGTAAAGAAAGTTATCTTTGAGGGTATGAGATGTGAATTGGCCAAGATAGACTGGCAAGTGATTCTTAAAGGGTTGACGGTGGATATGCAATGGAACGCATTTAAAGACTGCATGGATGAACTACAACAATTGTTCATCCTAGTTGGCAAAATAATAAATCAGGGAAGGTAGTGCATCCGTGGATAACAAGGGAAATCAGGGATAGTATCAAAACTAAAGATGAAGCATACAAATTAGCCAGAAAAAGCAACCTACCAGAGACTGGGAGAAATTCAGAGTCCAGCAGAGGAGGACACGGTGCTTAATTAGGAAAGGGTAAATAGATTATGAAAGAAAACTGTCACGGAACATAAAAATGGACTGCAAAGGTTTTTATAGATATGTGAAGAGAAAAAGGTTAGTTTGTCAGAAACTGGTGAATTGATCATGGGGAACAAGGACATGGCAGACCAATTGAATAACTACTTTGGTTCTGTCTTCACAAAGGAAGACATAAATAATCTTCCGGAAATAGCAAGGGACCGGGGGTCAAATGAGATGGAGGCACAGTGAAATCCAGGTTAGCCGGGAAGTGGTGTTAGGTAAATGGAATGGATTAAAGGCCGATAAATCCCCAGGGCCAGATAGGCTGCATCCCAGAGTACTTAAGGAAGTAGCCCCAGAAATAGTGGATGCATTAGTGATAATTTTTCAAAACTCTTTAGATTCTGGAGTAGTTCCTGAGGATTGGAGGGTAACTAATGTAACCCCACTTTTTAAAAAGGGAGGGAGAGAGAAAACGGGGAATTACAGACCAGTTAGTCTAACATCGGTAGTGGGGAAACTGCTAGAGTCAGTTATTAAAGGTGGGATAGCAGCACATTTGAAAAGCGGTGAAATCATTGGACAAAGTCAGCATGGATTTATAAAAGGTAAATCATGTCTGACGAATCTTATAGAATTTTTTGAGGATGTAACTAGTAGAGTGGATAAGGGAGAACCTGTGGATGTGTTATATCTGGACTTTCAGAAGGCTTTCGACAAGGTCCCACATAAGAGATTAGCATACAAACTTAAAGCACATGGTATTGGGGGTTCAGTATTGATGTGGATAGAGAACTGGCTGGCAGACAGGAAACAAAGAGTAGGAGTAAACGGGTCATTTTCAGAATGGCAGGCAGTGACTAGTGGGGTACCGCAAAGCTCAGTGCTGGGACCCCAGCTATTTACACTATATGTTAATGATCTGTAACATCTCCACGTTTGCGGATGACACGATGCTGGGGGGCAGTGTTAGCTGTGAGGAGGATGCTAGGAGGCTGCAAGGAGACTTGGATAGGTTGGGTGAGTGGGTAAATGCATGGCAGATGCAGTATAATGTGGATAAATGTGAGGTTATCCACTTTGGCGGCAAAAACAGGAGGGTAGATTATTATCTGAATGGTGGCCGATTAGAAAAAGGGGAGATGCAACGAGACCTGGGTGTCATGGTACACCAGTCATTGAAAGTAGGCATGCAGGTGCAGCAGCCTGTGAAGAAAGCAAATGGTATGTTGGCATTCATAGCAAAAGGATTTGAGTACTAGAGCAGGGAGGTTCTACTGCAGTTGTACAGGGTCTTGGTGAGGCCACACCTGGAGTATTGCGTACAGTTTTGGTCTCCTAATCTGAGGAAAGACATTCTTGCCATAGAAGGAGTACAGAGAAGGTTCACCAGACTGATTCCTGGGATGGCAGGACTTCCATATGAAGAAAGACTGGATAGACTCGGCTTGTACTCGCTGGAATTTAGAAGATTGAGGGGGGATCTTATAGAGACTTAGAAAATTCTTAAGGTGTTGGACAGGCTAGATGCAGGAAGATTGTTCCCGATGTTGGGGAACTCCAGAACAAGGTGTGGTTACACAAAAAGCTGGAGAAACTCAGCGGGTGCAGCAGCATCTAAGGAGCGAAGGAGATAGGCGACGTTTCGGGTCGAGACCCTTCTTCAGATGATTCTATGATTCTATGATTTACCTCCTCTGGCAGCTCGTTCCATATAATCACCATCCTCTCAGTGAAATGTTGCCCCTCAGGTTCCTATTAAATCTTTACGTGATATTTTCATCCTGGGAAAAAGGTTCTGACTGTCTACCCTATCCATGCCTCTCATAATTTTGATGATTCATGTGATTCATGAGTGTCATGGTGGCACAGCGGTTGAGTTGCTGCCTTACAGCGCCAGAGACCTGGGTTCAATCCTGACTACAGGTGCTGTCTATACGGTGTTTGTACTTATAGTTACTTCTCTAGATGCAGGAAGATTTTCCCCCAACAGCTCTGGTTTCTTCACACTCCAAGGGGATCAAGAGGGTATGGAGAGAAGGCGTACGATGTTTTGTAGGCTAATTGGCTCGGTAAAATTGCAAATTATCCCGAGTGTGCATAGTGCACGAGGATCGCTGGACAGCGTGGAGTCGATGGGTCGAAGGGCCTGTTTCCGTGCTGTATCTCTAAACTAAACTAGACTAAAAATGTGCTTGATCAGATCAGTAAACGGTTTGAAAGTACCTGCCTCCACCACCCAATCTGGCTGGGAATCAATCGCTCCACTGAAATTGTTTGAATATAAGCCAAATCATTGGAAACACAGCAGACATCACAGGCAGAGAAGGGCTGTCATGACAATTGGAAAAATAAGAATAGAATAGAATAGATGATCTACCTTGTTGACTTTGGCAAGCTTCGCAATCTCCAAAATGTCTCTGATGGGAATGGGTCTCATGCATTTAAATTGGTGTCTTGGTGCAGGCTGGGTGACATTCACTTCTGCCTGAAGTGGTATGTTTTTAAAATGGTCTCACACAAAATAGGATCGCAGAGCAAAATATCCAACACAGTTGGATCCCTTGGAGTATGCTCGTATAATCAGACCACTTTATTTCTCCACATGAATCTTTGCTTCTTTTGGGTTTGGGAAGTGTTTTTTTTTTTTTTTGCATGTTCCAGAAGGACGTTTATTGTTAATGGATGAAATGAATGAATGAATGTAAAATTTATTGTCACATATGACAAGTCACAGTGAAATTATTTGCTCGCGTACTTTGTCGAGGAATGCAATAGTTGCCCTTAAAGGACGCTTTCAAAGTTAACGTCAGTATTGCCGAAACCTGGGAGTTTACGATTCGGGAGAAGAATATACTTTTCTTCAGCACGTCTAATTTAGAACATAGAACATTTTCATAAGTCATGAGTGATAGGAGCAGAATTAGGCCATTTAACCCATCAGGCCTTCTCCGCCACTCAATCATGGCTGGTCTATCTCTCCCTCCTAACCCCATTCTCCTGCCTTCTCCCCATAACCCATAACACCTTCACTAATCAAGAATCTGTCAATCTCCGTCTTAAACATATCCATTGACTTGACCTCCACAGCATCTGTGGCAATGAATTCCACAGATTCACCACACTCTAACTAAAAAAATTCCTCCTCACCTCCTTTCTATAGGTACCCCCTTTTATTCTGGAGCTATGGCCTCTGACCTTGAACTCTCCCACTAGTAGATACATCCTCTGCACATCCCCTCTATCCAGACCATCCACATAAAACAGTACAGTACATGATCAAGCCCTTCGGCCCACAATGTTTGTGCCAAACATGATGCCAAGTTAAACTGATCTCATCTGTCTGTAAATGATCCCTATCCCTCTATTCCTGCACTTCCATGTGTTTATCTAAATGCCTCTTAAACACCACTAT
This sequence comes from Okamejei kenojei, assembly GCA_035221665.1. NCBI lineage: Eukaryota > Metazoa > Chordata > Chondrichthyes > Rajiformes > Rajidae > Okamejei > Okamejei kenojei. Next base: position 33,600,394 of record CM069134.1, read on the forward strand.
CATATCTGCCGCAAAGCGTGTCATGGGCCCCCACCACTCTCACGTCCTTCTATTCCCTGCACTTTCATGTGCCTATCTAAAAGTCCCTTAAAGATCACAATCGTATCTGCCTCCACCACCACTCCTGGCAATGCGTTCCAGGCTCCCATTCCTCTAGAGATGCTGCCTGACCCGCTGAGTTACTCCTGTATTTTGTGTCTATCTCGTGTTACCTTGGGAGGGAATTCGGCGTGTTAAAAGCACAGTGCAAAAGGCAATTATCTCTGCAAAACCTTTCCAGTCTCTGTCGAGAGTGAGTGATTTTTAGGCAAAGCATTCTAATGGTTGCAAGATGCCTTCTTCATTCTAGTTCCGGTCTCAGCACACCCTCTTGGCATCATTACTGAAGCTAAAATGTCAGCATACAATGGGAACTTTATTCGGCCATTTCTCTTCTGGCAGAACTGGGTGGTTGGAACTTGTTTAATGTCAGGTTTTGCAGCACAATAAGCCAGATGTCATGTTCTCTGGGTGACCAGATCCAGCTGTATAAACCAGCAAGACAATCCAGCCTTTTCAAGGAGATGGAAACTTTCCCTAATGACGGCGCTGTTTAGAGATGATGAGCTCAAAAGCAAATTTCCCAGCCCTCCCCTTTCCATCCCACCGCCCCATGGTCTTAAAAAGAGCAACTTCGAGTTGAATATAGAAGCATTGCAGCATGAGTGCGCAGCGGTAGAGTTGCTGCCTTACAATGCCAGAGACCCAGGTTCGATCCTGACCCCAGGTGCTGTCTGTACGGAGTTTGTGCATTTTCCCTGTCACCGCATCGGTTTTCTCCGGGTGCTCCGTTTCCTCCCACACTCCAAAGATTACAGGTTTGTAGGTTAATTGGCTTGGTGCAATTGTGTGTAGGATAGGGTAAGTGTACAGGGTGAACGCTGGTCAGCATGGACTCAGTGGGCCGATGGGGCCAGTTTCCACGCAGTATCTCTAAAGTTTAAAGTTGGGAGGTTATGTTTCAGTTTTACAAGACATTGGTGGGGCAACATTTGGCATATTGTGTTCAGTTTTAGTCACCCTGTTATAGAAGAGAAGTTGTTAAGCTGGAAAGAATACAAATAAGATTTGGAGGATGGTGCCAGGACTCAATGGCCTGAGATAGAGGGTGGAGTTGAGCAAGCTAAGATTTTATACTCGGGAGCACAGGAGGATGAGGGGTGATCTTATGGAGGTGTATAAGGTTATGAGTAAATAGGATAAATGGACAGTGTCCACAGTAGGGGAATCAAAAACTATAGGACATAGGTTTAAGGTGAGGGGGAAAGATTTAATAGGAACCTGAGGGGCAACATTTTTACAGAAAGGCTGATAAGTGTATGGAACGAGCTGCAGGAGGAGGTAGTTGAGGCAGGTACTATCACAAAAAACATCTGAACAGATACATGGATAGGGTAGGTTTGCAGGGATATGGGCCAAACGCAGGCAGCCGAGACTAGTGTAGAAATGACATGTTGGCCGGTGTGGACAATCTGAGTCGAAGGGCCTGTTTCCACAATGTGTGACTCCAAGTGGAGTGGGAACGAAGGGACTGGACAGTAGTTCATTAAGTCAATGTTTTTTCAGACACGTTATAGTAAAACTTGTTATAAAAAACACGTTATAAAAAAACCAAGACACCTTCAATTGTGATCAGTTGATTGGCAGAAATTGATTGTAATGGTCATAGAATGGAAACGGGCTCTTCAGCCCAAGTTGCCCATGGCGACCAAAATTCCCCATCTACACTAGCCCCACCTGCCCGTATTTGGCCCATATCCCTCCAAAATATTCCCATCCATTAACCTGTCCATTGATTGATTGATTGAAAGATGTAGTAAGGAAACAGGCCGTTCAGAACTGCTCACACTAGTTTTATGTTATCCCACTATTGCATCCACTGGGGGAATTTTACAGAGGGGCAATTAACCTGCAGACCCGCACCTCTCTGGGATGTGGGAGGAAACCGGAGCACCCTCACGGTCACATTTTGGGGGGGAACGTGCATGGGGTCCGATCCAGCAGCCGACGTCAGGATCAAACTCGGTTCCCTGGTGCCGCGAGTCAGCAGCTCCACCATCTGCGCCACTGAGCCCCCACAGAACGTAAGGCATCGGAGGCCATTTATTCTTCGGCGACAAGGTCATCCAGTCAAGAAGTCGGCAGCTTCAGTCCGCAGTTCAGCTCCTGATCTTCAAACTCACATCAAATGCTCAACTGCTGCAAGGATTGACAGCGGAAAGCTAAGCTAGAAGCCTAGGCTCTTCGGGCATGGTTATGGACCACTGATTTCCAGACAAAAAGCCTCCCAGTCTCTCCTGATGATGCTTTCAGCTCGGTGTCAGCGCTCGATCCATCTCATAAGCCCCTGTAGAATCTCACCCATGCATAGCGCAAATATAATTACGCCACAGTTCCCTGACTCTTGAAATCCATGCATAATTCTCGGGACCAGACAGATTAAATGTAGGCATTGAAATCACCAATTTGTACAGTGATCTGTGCATAAGACAGCAACATACACGCCAAGGCTTTAACAACATTAAATTTAATTTCCATCAAGTGTGAGTATATTGGATTTTAAATCCTTACCGAATTTAAAAAAAGTCTTGTCAGAAGAAATGAAGAACGTGTAATGGAAAATGTTAATCTCTCTTCCCATTTAACCTCCTGAAAACCATGGTATTGTTTCACACTGAAATAGGGAAAACAAGGTAGGAGGATTTTGATTTATTCAGAGAACTTACAATGGTCACTGAATGGATCTAGCACTCTCTTATTCCGCATTAATACATCTCACTGCTCCTCACACATAGAAGGCTCTTTCAAATCTATTTTTCTTCTGTTTGGTGCTTAATCAAGTGAAAGGGCAGCGGTTTAAAAAGGCTGCAAGCACAATGTCTTGTACAAAGATATTCTGTACAAGGAGATGGCTCCAGTCCAGATACTTCCATTCAGACTATAAACTCTGAGACTCCATGAAGAAATGGATGGGATGGAAGGAACAGTGGGACTAAGCCTCCTGTGGGTGACAAATCTCAATGTAGACTATTTGGCCTGCTTTCAAGCAGAACCTTTCGCACCTCCCTGTAGATGTTTAGCTATTATGAATGACGTTTTATGAATTATGAATAAGTTTATGAATGAGCTCATTGGCCAAGTATTCACATACAAGGAATTTGCCGTTGTGCTCTGCCCACGTGACAACATGACATACAGTGACAGTTAGGAATGACACATAAATTTAAACATTAATAATGAAACATTATTGATTAAACATGTGAATTAAATAAAATACCAGAACAAAAGGAGGCTACAGATTTTTGGCTGTTGACAGAGCTACTACTCATGGAAAAAAAAATGTTTTTATCTTTGGCTGTGGCAGCTTTGACAATCCGGAGTCGCCGTCCAGAGGGAAGTGATTCAAAGAGTTTCTGGCCAGGATGAGAGGGGTCAGAGGTGATCTTATCCCGCTTGCTTCCTGGCCCTTATAGTGTACAGTTTGTCAATGGAGGGAAGGTTGCAGCCAATAACCTTCTCAGCTGATCGGATGATTTGCTGCAGCCTCCAGGTGTTGTACTTGGTGGCTGAGCCAAACCAGACCATGATGGAGAAGGTGAGGCCAGACTCTACGATGACCATATAGAATTGGACCATCATTGCCTGTGGCAGATTGTGTTTCCACAGCTGCCGCAGGAAGTACATCCTCTGTTGCGCCTTTTTGACTGTGGAGTCGATGGTAGCCCCTCATTTAAGGTCCTTGGAGATGATGGTTCCCAGGAACTTGAAAAACTCCACAGATGTGACTGTGGTGTTGTTGATGGCGAGTGGGGTTAGGGGAGGGGGAGCTCTCCGAAAGTCTACAATCAATTCCACTGTCTTAAGCGCATTGAGCTCCAGGTTGTTGCAATGGCACCAGGACATCAGCTGTGTCACTTCCTGTCTATAGGCAGATTCCTCCCCATCCTGGATCAGTCCAATCAGGGTTGTGTTGTCCGCAGACTTGAGAAGCTTGACAGAGGGGTCAGAGGAGGTGCAGTCATTGGTGTAGAGAGAGTAGAGGAGAGGGGAGAGTACGCAGCCTTGTGGTGCTCCTATGCTGAGGGTGTGCGGGTCCGAGATGTGCTTTCCCAGCCTCACATGCTGCTTCCTGTCTGTCAGGAAGCTGGTGATCCACCAACAGAGGGGTTCAGGCACAGTCAACTAGGAAAGTCTGGAGTGTAGTAGCTCTGGCACAATGGTGTTGAATGCAGAGCTAAAATCAACAAACAAAATCCTCGCATAGGTCCCCTGGAGAACACGGTGCTGGAGGATGAAGTGCAGGCCCAGGTTGACTGCGTCATCCACAGATCTATTGGCCCGATATGCAAACTGCAGAGGGTCCAGCAGGGGGTTCGTGATATTTTTCAGCTTGGCCAGCACAGGCCTGTCAAGGGTCTTCATGACTACAGAGGTCAGTGCGACAGAGTGCTGTTTAAATCACTGGCTGTTAATCCAGTGGCCGATACTCAGGGTGTAGGTTCTAAATCAAATGTTGTTCATTCAATAAATACCGGAAGTTAAACCAAATCTAATAAAGGGTGGTATGGTGGCACAGCGATAGAGTTGCGGCCTTACAGCACCAGAGACCCGGGTTTGATCCTGACTACAGGTGCTGTCTGTACAGAGTTTGTACGTTCTCCCTGTGACCAGATGGATTTTCTCCGGCTGCTCCGGTTTCCTCCCGCACTCCAAAGACATGTAGGTTTGTAGGTTAATTGGCTTCTGTAAATTGTCCCGAGTGTGTGAGATAGAACTCATGTATGGGGTGATCGTTCGCCCATAATGCCAAGATTAATTAATTTGTCTGTGTGTGCAACATATCCCTCTATTCCCTGCATATCCATGTGCTTCCAAAAGTGTATTTCGTGCCACAGGTTTGTGTTTGTGTGTAGTAGGTGTATGGTGTGTGTGTGAGTGTGTTGTGTATGGGGTGTGTGTGTGGGAGAGGTGTATAATTCCCAGTTAAGGGAATGGTAAAGCATATCAGATCTTGAGCTTCCTAATGGGATACAAAAGCAGGTTAGTTATACGAATCTGTACAAAACACTGGTTAATCCATGACTTTAACCTTGTGAGTTTCGTCCAGTCCTCCAGATTCCTCCCACATCCCAAAGACGCGCTGGTTATAGATTAGTGGGTAGGTCTACCTGGTTTGGGTAGATGGTGATTGAATCAGTAGAGAATTTATGGGCATGCAAGATATTGCCAGGGGCATTATCAAATACTTTCCTCATATTTTATTTATCTTTCATTTGATCTGATTTATTTCTGCTCTTTACGATATTGCTGTATTGCTAAATCACTTGAAGCTGCATCTTTCAGTGGCCTTGAACGGTATACAACGGCGCAGCGGGTAGAGCTGCTGCCTCACAGCACTAGTGATCCAGCTTTGATTCCGACCTCAGGTGCTGTCTGTGTGGAGTTTGCACGTTCTCCCTGTGACTGCCTGGTTTCCTCCGGTTTCCTCACACGTCTCAAAGATGTGTGGGTCGGTAGGTTCATAGGCCACTTTAAATTGCCTCCAGAGTGTAGAAGGAAGTGGTACCTTGAATGTGAGGAGGATATGAAGGGATTAGTGTAAATGTGTGCTTGAAGGCTAGTATGGGCTTCGTAGACCAAAGGGCCATTTACTATGTTCTATTACTATACAACTTGTTATAGGAAAGATGTTGTTCAGCTTAGAACAGGTTTAGAGTGATATGGGCCAAACACAGGCAGGTGGGACTAGTATAAATGGGTCTTGTTGGTCGGCGTGGGCCAGTTGGGCTGAAGGGCCTGTAGAGTCATAGACACTATGACTCTATGACTGCATGTCTAAACTGGAAAGGGTGCAAAAAAGATTTATGGGGATATTGCCAGGACTCGAGGGCCTGAGATATAGGGAGAGGTTGAGCAGGCTAGGACTTTATTCCTTGAAGGGCAGGAGGATGAGAATTAATATTATAGAGGAATAGATAGGATAAATGCTTGAGAAGAATAAATCAGGTAAATGCAAAGAGTCTTTTGCTCAGAGAAGGGGAATCGAAAACCAAAGGACATAGGTTTAAGGTGAGGGGGGAAAGATTTAACAGGAACCTGAGGGGCAATTGTTTTATGCAAAGGGTGGTAGGTGTATGAACAGGTTGCTGGAGGAGGTAGTTGAGGCAGGGACTATCACAATGTTTTAGAAACATTTAGGCAGGTACATGGATAGGACAGGTTTAGAGGGGTATGGACCAAATACAGGCAGGTGGAATTAGTGTAGATGGGGTGTGTTGGTCAGCGTGGCAAAATGGGCCGAAGGTCCTGTTTTCACACTGTATGTCTCTATGTCTCTCTATGACTTCATAATTTCAACTTGGTCTGTGAACTTTAAATATCAAGACCAATTTATAGTCCCAATCCATCACTGTACAGATCTTTCTGCATCTCTAATTAGCTATTGAAACAGATGCTTATTTTGGACTATTTCTCTCATTGAAAAATAAAACATGGAAACAGACCCTTCAGCCCACCGAATCCACGCCTGTTTCATGCTATCCCACTTTCCCATGCACTCCCTACACACTGAGGGCACTTTACAGAGGGCCAATTAACCTACAAACCCGCATGTCTGTGGGATGTGGGAGGAAACCAGGGCCAGCGGTTCTACCCGCGTGCCACCATACCATCGTTGAGAAATATCCTTTGTTTTCCAAAATGAGCCGGGTTTGTAATGGCAGAGTCAAAGGTTATGTTGAGCGGGATCAAGCCTCTGAACGATCCTTCCATAAGCTAGGGTACTGTCCGATTCACCTCTACCCCATCGCGGACATTGAACATCTGTCAATGGAATAGCACTACAATGCTGAGGACTATAGTCTGTATTCTGTAACTTCCCCTTTGCTCAATCTATTGTACTTGAGTTTGATTTGTTTGTATTTATGTATGGTATTATCTGATTTGATTAGATAGCATGCATAACAAAGCTTTTCACTGTACCTCGGTAAAGGTGGCAATTATAAACATGAACCTAAATCAAAATAAAGGACATAAGACCTTGTAGGAAAACTGACCACTTTCAGAATTATTAATGTTTTGTTATGATTTAAAAGCAACAACTCTCATTGACAGTAATACCAGCAAATGGCACAAATTAAAGTTGCTATATAAATGAAAATGGGGAGACATTTCTTTAGCCAGAGAGTGGGGAATCTGTGGAATTCATTGCTACAAACGCTGTGGAGGCCAAGTCATTGGGTTTTCTCAAAGCGTAGGTTATTAGGTTGTTGATTAGTAAAGGGCCTGTCCCACTTTCACGACCTAATTCACCTTTTTTACTCGTGGACATTTTTCATCATGCTAGAAAAAACGCCCCGACCTACTTGATGCCACGAGTGCCTACGACTAGCATCACGGCCTGCTACGACCTACCTACGACCTCCTACGACCTCCTACGACCTCATGACGACCATGCTGCGAGTATGAATCAAGGGCAAACTCGGCAGAGGTCGTGAATTAGGTAGTGAAAGTGGGACAGGCCCTTAAGGGCACCAAAGGTTACGGGGAGAAGGCAGGAGAATGGGGTTGAAGGGGAAAAATAGATCAGCCATTAGTTTAGTTTAGTTTATCCAGTCAGTGAAAAGACTATACATGATTACAATCAAGCTGTCCAGCATGTACAGATACAGGATAAGGGAAGAATATTTAGTGCAAGATAGTCCACTAAAGTCCAATAAAAGATAGTCTGAGGGTCTCCAATGAGGTAGATGGAAGGTCAGGACTGCTCTTTAGTTGGTGAGAGGATAGTTCAGTTGCCTGATAACAACTGGGAAGAAAATGTCCCTGAATCTGGATGTGTGCGTTTTCACACTTTGTTCCTCTTCCGTAATGGGAGAGGGGAGAAGAGGGAGTGCCTGGGGTGAGACGTGGCCTTGAGCGTATGGCAGGGCAGACTCGTTGGTCTGAATGACCAAATTCTACTCCTATGTCTCATGGTCATATGGTCTAAATGCAAATTACCACTATTCCTTTTAAAGCTGAATAAGGCATAGGGGTGACACAGTGGCACAATGGCACAGCAGTAGAGTCGCTGCCTTGGGTCCTGACTATTGGTGCTGTCTGTACTGTCTTTGTACGTTCTCCCCGTGACCGCGTGTGTTTTCTCCGTATACTCCGGCTTTCTCGCACACTCCAAAGACTTTGTAGATTAATTGGCTTGGTAAAATTGTAAATTGTCCCCAGTGTGTGTACGATAGTGCAACGATCTGCGGGAATTACTGGTCGGTGCGGACTCAGTGGGCAAAAGGCCGTGTTTCCACACTAAACTAAACTAAACTAAGGCATGCAGGTTTGCAGGTTAATTGGCTTTGGTAAATATTGTAATTGTCCCTGGTGTGTAGAATAGTGCAGGATTGCTGGTCGGCGCGGACTTGGTGGGCCAAAAGGCCTGTTCCCGCGCTATATCTCAGAATTAAACCTAACTAAATTAAATTAAACACCAAAGGTAGACTCAAAATGCTGGAGTAACTCAGCGGGTGAGGCAGCATCTACGGAGAGAAGGAATGGGGGATGTTTCGGGTCAAGACCCTTCTTCAAACACCAACCTGGTGCAGATAAGGTATTTCTAAATAAAGCTGGAACTTCCTGAACTCTCTCTGCCTCCTGGGATCCTCAGTATTGCTGCAGCTATTAGCTTGTACATCTGGCCGTGTATCAAAGATGTTCACTGTGCTTCACACAATTCCCCAGCCTTGACTTCACACTCAACCAGTTTAACTGAATTGACTCAAGGTCTGACTGCTGCTTATCTACATGAATACACCTGCAGAAACATTCTGCTTTCATCGTGTAATCTCAGCATTGCATCGTCACGTGATCATCGTCACCGGGTGGCGCCATCAGCATTGGCAGCCTCGCCAACGATACCCGGACGTGGCGCCGACGGACGAGAAGCCAAAGCATAGAAGTGGAAGCCAAATAACCAAATGGAAAAGAAGCCGAAACGCCACCTAACCGAGAGGGCAGGACATCTAAAAGCCAACTAACCGAAAGGAAGCGTCGCCTAAAAGCAAACTCACCGAATGGCCGCTCTGCTGAAACGCCACCTACCCAAAAGGCAGCGTCGCCTACAAGACAACGCTCAACAGAAAAGTCCAATAACGGACATGACGTTGCCAGGGGGCGGGACTTGTCAGCAATTGGTCGAGACGCCCGCATCCATCACATCACTGCGGAGGGAAGAAAACATTGTCCCACACCTCCGCTCCACCCGACCCACAGCCGGTGGAGATGGGAGGGTGGGGGTCATTTTCCCACACAAGCCATAGGTGACTGGGCAATCTGAACCGCTTACACCAAGTTGTAAGCGGCCGAAGGAGCGCAACCCTTGGGACAGCCCCCACTCTCCCACGGCCACCCTCCGAGGGCTGCGGGTCTCATGGAGCGGAGGTGTGGGACAATGTTCATCCCTCCACAGTGATGTAATGGACACGGGGGTCTGGACCAATCGCTGACAAGTCCCGCCCCCCGGCAATGTCATGTCCACTATTTGACTTTTTTGTTGAACGGCATTCGGTTCGTTGGAGTGTAGGCGACGCTGCCTTTCGGGTAGGTGGTGTTTCGGCAGAGCGGCCATTCGGTGAGTTTGCTTTTAGGCGTCGTAGCCTTTTGGTTAGTTGGCGTTTAGGCGACCCGCCCTTTCGGTTAGTTTGCATTTAGGCGTCCCACCCTTTCGGTTAGTAGGCGTTTCGCCTTTATTTCCATTCGGTTATTTGGCGTTTCGGTTTCATTTCCATTTGGTTATATGGCTTCCACTTCTTTGCTTCAGCTTCTTGTCCGTCGGCGCCACGTCCACACACGCTCGCAACGGTCTGTCTGTCTTTTCGTCTTTTAGGTAGACAAAAATGCTGGAGAAACTCAGCGGGTGAGGCAGCATCTTTGGAGCGAAGGAAATAGGCAACTTTTCGGGTAGAAACCCTTCTTCAGTCTTTTATCTTATTTTTAGTGTGTTTTAAAAAGTTTGTGTGAATGTTCTCTGGTTTGTTTTTATGTGGGGGATGGGGGGTGGGGGGTGGGGGTGGTCGGGGGAAACTTTTTACAATCCCTTACCTTTCCGGAGATGCGATTGTTTTCCAGATCATATCTCCGGTCGCTCTGCGGCCTAACATCATGGAGCTGGCCGCCTTACTCGAGACTGACTTTGAGCCCATCTGCGGGTCCGTGGACTTACCAAAGGAGTCTGCGATCCCTTGCCTGGGATTGACGCTCCAAACGCGGCCTACGGATTTCAACATCGAGAAGCTCGCAGTCTCGGGTAGAGACTGATGTCGGGAAGCTCCAAAGTTGCAGGAGATTCGACCAGCCAGGACCCGGGCTCCGATCCCCCGGCGGGGGAGGGGGGAAGTTGAGAGCCCCCCGATGCAGGAGTTGGATCGCCCCAATACGGAGGGCCCGACCGCCGGCTACGGGAGCCAAGATCATCCCGTCAACGGAAGGCTTGAGGCCCCCGACAAAGAAGGAGGACAACGAAGGGAAGAGATTGAACATTTTTTTTTCGCCTTCCATCACAGTGAGTGATGTGGAGGAGACACTGTGGTGGATGTTTATGTTAAAATGTATTTTGTGTGTCTTGTTGCTTTTTATTGGTATGACTGTATGGCAAATCAAATTCCTCGGATGTTGCAAAACACACTTGGCTAAGAAAGTATGATTATGATGATTATAATGATGATTATATCTGTGGAGGAACAGAGAAACTAGATTTCCCCTTCCCATTCCCACACTGACCTTTCTGTCCTGGGCCTCCTCCATTATCAGAGTGAGGCTACATGCAAAATGGAGGAACAGCACCTCATATTTTGCTTGGGCAGCTTACAACCCAGCGGTATGAGTATTGATTTATCTAATTTAAAGTAGCCCCTGCATTCCCCCTCTCTCTGTCCTTCCCCCACCCTGCATGTCCTGCTCGTTTCACTGTTCATATCCCTTAATTTTCAACTCCATTGTGGGCTCATCAGCCATCGGTGCCAGCTCTGATTTGTTCTGTACCTTTCCATATCTCTAGTTTCTCTCTCCGTTGACTCTCAGTCTAAAGAAGGGTCTCGACCAGAAACGTCACCTATTCCTTTTCTCCAGAGATGTCGTCTGATCCGCTGAGTTACACCAGCATTTTGTGTCTATCATTGGTGTAAACTAGCATCTTCAGTTCAAACCAGCATCTGCAGTTCCTTCCTACACAGATAAATTAGTTTAATTTAGTTCAGTTTCAAGATACAGTGTGGAAACAGGTGCTTCAGCCCACTGAGACCACACTGACCAGCGTTCACCCATACACTATTTTTTATGTTTGCCAGTTTTGCACCCTTGTAAATTCCAAAGATTCATAAGCTTCTGCTCATCTCAAATCTGAAATATTAGTCACTGATTAGATTAGTTTAATTTAGAGATACAGCATAGAAACAGGCCTTTTGGCCCACTGGGTCCGCGCCGACCAGTGATCACCCTGAATACTAGTTCTTTCCTACAAGCTAGGGACAATTTACAGAAACCAATTAACCTACAAACTTGCATGTCTTTGGGATGTGGGAGGAAACCATAGCACCTGGAGAAAGGCCACGTGGTCACATGGAGAACGTACAAACTCTGTACAGACTGCACCCGAGGTCAGGATCGAACCCGGGTCTCTGGCGCTGTAAGCCAGCAACTCTACCGCTGCGCCACCGCGCTGCCACACCAAATGCTCTCATCATTTGTTACATCTAGTTATAACTTAGAACACAAGGTTCTTGATAGCCAACCTTACTAAAATAAATACAAATAAAGGTTAGTTAGTTTATTTAGTTTAGTTTCTTGTTACGTTTACTGAGGTACAGTGAAAAGGTTTTGCTGCATGCTGACCAGTCAGCGGAAAGACAATACATGATTCCAATCGAGCCATTCACAGTGTACAGATACATTATCATGGAATAAGGGAATAACGTGAATAACGTTTAGTGCAAGATAAAGCCAGTAAAGTCAGATCCAAAGAGAGTCTGAGGGTTTCCAATGAGGTAGATAGTAATTCAGGACTGCTCTCTAGTTGTTGATAGGACAGTTCAGTTCCCTGATAACAGCTGGGAAGAAACTGTCCCTGAACCTGGAGATGTGCATTTTCACGCTTCAATAAAGGAGTGAATACTAGATATTATTAGATATCTAGTTGTTCTAGATATCAGTGTTTTTGAGAATGTATTGTGATCGGTGATAACAAATTAGAGAGTGCACCCGATTTCACGGATCAACATCTGTATAAAGGCTGACAGTTCGGAGTGGAATTTCAGAGCAGTGTGGTAACTGGGGTTGTACTGCTCCCCTTAGTGCACAAGTAAATAATGTGTGTCTGGAAATTGCATGCAAGTTATCAGAGTTCAGTTGATCGGCGATGATACAGGCACCCGCCATCCTCTCTGTAAAATAAAACTGCCCATGCACATCTCCTTTCAATTTTGTCCCTCTCACCTTTAACCTATGCCCTCTAGTCTTTGACATTCTCTCCCTGGAAAACAAGGCTCTAATTATCCTGCATTTGTCCCATATCCCTCTATCTCTTTTCTATCCATGTACATGTCCGAATGACTTTTAAACATTGTAATGACTCCCACCTCTACAACTTCCCCTGGCAGCTCGTTCTATATATTCACCACCCTCTGAGTGAAAATAAATAGTAAGATTAAACGAGAACTTACCAGTTTGAAGTTTGATCTTTATTTTATGAGGAGTAACGATGAGCGTGAAAATACTTCAAAGCAGCGGCATGAAAAACACAGAACACAATAACCGGAGTAAGATAGTAAGGCTTCTCATAGATTTAGAACTACCAGATGATCATTTATTTTATGAGGGTGGGGAGTGGAGGGCACGTAATCCCTCATCGTTACTCCTCATAAAATAAAGATCAAACTTCAAACTGGTAAGTTCTCGTTTAATCTTACTATTTTACTTCGGAGTCACGTGAGTGACTACGTGAAGATTTTGAAGCTTTCTGTGTTTTTCATGTCATAGAATTTATTCCATACGACAGTCCGGCTCATTCAACACAGTGAGGAGCGAATAACACATTTTTCCCCCAAACATTGCCTCAAGTTATGTGATAAATTATTTCACATTATAAAGAATAAAAGTAATGCCCTTTCCATTGAAAGGCAAGTTTATCACAAAATATCAATTGATATATATATTTTTGATGGTATGACAAAGCAACAATTATAGAGAACCCAACACTCCGTGTCCAAACCTGACACCATGACTGGTTCCTTTTTACTTTAACATTAATTTACACCCTCCTGCGGCCTTGCATCTTTGCTCGAGCGGCTCATCCCGTGCCATTCCTGTGAATGTATCTACCTCATTAACAGAGTGATTTTCCACCTTTCAGTGTCTAGTTCCACTGAGTGTATCCAATTTCTAACCATCTAGAATACATTCCTCTAGAACCATCAATTTTTACTGAACCTAATGTGGTTTTTGTGTGTAATAAGTAGTGCTGTCTCATTACCACAGAGACTCTTACCTACTTCAACATATTTCATCAATGTTCACACACACACACACACACACACACACACACAACTTAAGGCCGACAGGATATGCTTATAGGTTTACCTTGGTTTCAGTTCCTCTTGGTGTGCTTTGTTTGGTAAATTCATAAACATATATGATAATGCAATCTGTATCCACATGCAATTATAACGTAACATTTGCAATGTTTGCACTCTTATATTGATACTAAAGTCATCAGCATTATTATTTTCAATGTTAACTTTTTTGAATCATTGATAGAATTAGAGTCCATTGCCTAAGGCAATTCAGGATTATTTATCTCCCGACTTATATATTACCATTTTGGACAGATTATATACACACATATATATATATATATTATATATATATATATATATATATTTATATTAATATCCACATATATATCTCTTTCCATATTGGGATATTATGAATGCACCTGATAACTTCTTGGTTAGTATATTGTCCGTTAATAGGACGGTAACACTCTGAGTCCCTATTATTGGCTCTATCAATTAGATGTTCAGAAAAATGCAATCCACAAGGAACTCCATATATCTAATATGATAAAATAACTTTACTGTATACACAGACTTCCAATTTCTTATAACAAAATATTGTTTTTTAAACTTATTTCTGCAAATTGCAGGTATAACACTTCTTTTATACATAATTATTTTATTGTTATATTAGTTAAACATTCATAGACTTCTTTGACCATCAGCTGTTGTAATGGTCTGGTCAACCTGCAGATAGTCAAATTCATATTTTCATGTCATGGATGCCTTTGTACAACAATAAATTACTGCAGGGTTACACAAAACTGGAGAACCCAGCGGGTGCAGCAGCATCCAAAGAGCGAAAGGAGATAGGCAACGCCTCGGGTCGAGACCCTTCCTCAGACTTCAATAAATTACTGCAACTATGAATCATCACAAGTGGTTCAACATCACTCAATATTTATGAAACCATGAAGGATCCGTATTGGGCCACCAAAATGCCTCTGGCAGTGTCCTGCTACATTTTCATCAGACACTGCCCTATCAAACAAAATGAGGAATACAAAAGAACATATTTTCCTCATGTAATTGAGAGAAAGCATCCACCTTTCCTGTTCTTGGTTTACCCACAAGAAACATTTGAAAGATCGGTGATTTAATTTGTATGCAACCAGATTAATCGTAAGTAATCCATATTAATGACAATGTGTTTTTCCTCCCAAATTTGTTGTCTCCGATACCATTGTCTCTTCCTTAGAGATAAACAGCTGGACTAAATTTTTTTAGAATATGCCACATCTGTTTACTCAGATAATCCCATGATTGTTATTTGACTTATCTTGTGTGTTTTAACATATGCCACAGCCGTGGTATTGTTCACCTTGATACGACATGGACACTTCCATAATAAAACAATCGATATTTTAATCCATAACTCCTTATACTTCAATAATTAATACAAATGTTTGGAAAATTTCTTAGGACAATCCATTTATGCTCACCTGGTATTATTGTCCACAGTCCCAACAAGAGACGTATCAATTATTCTTATAAGAATAGATAATATTCTTATCTTTACCCAAACATTCACAGAAGCTGTACATCATCTGTAACACTTGCTTCAGTTTGCAACAGCTGTTAAGCTTATAGTTGAAGCAGCTTGTGAACCTTTTTTACATTACTTTAATAATGATAATGTATCATTTGATATTTGCATAAGCCTCTCACAAAGGCATACATTTTCTTATAAGCCTCTGTATTCCTTCTTTTGGAGCTTTATTTACCCTTTACCTAACCTAATGGAGGGACAAAGTATGTCAACAACAATGAGACATATTTGTATCATGGAACAATTTTCCCCCTCTTATGGTGCTGAATTACTTCTAAATTCAGAATAGTAATTTATGAATATTTTATTAATGCCTAAGCATACGCTTTATGTAATGGGTCAGGTCCTTACCTACCACCAGGTTTGTAATTGCAGCACTAATTTGCAGCCGACTCTTATAACCTTCCAATTTAAATGTAATCAAGATAACCCATGACCATGACCTCATTAGTGCAAGTGCTGATCTTTTATCAGCATAATTGTTCCTCCAGTATTCTGTTTAACAGCCTTGAACTGGTTTAATCCTTTGGACAATGTTTTAACTTGCACAGCTTGACCCATTTTAATTAATTTCAAGCACCTGTAATATTGATTAACAATTTGTTAATAACAACTGTATTTCCATGTTCTAGATGTTTCCATTTTAATAAATGTTCTTACATTGTGAAAGTTTATATAAAATGATGTTTTGTATGGTTTATACCATCAAATCTTTACACTGAGGTAATTTTATAATATATATGTACGTACCCCTTCTTTATTGGAGTTACTTTTGAGTGCGAACCTAAAATCAATTTTTAAGGTTTTTTTATACAGGTGAACCAATCCTTCCTTAGTTATATTAAATTAACGATCATAATACACCTGTAATCCCCCACAATTGGAGATTTACATGAACTTATTTTGTAACAAGATGTTTGCACCTCTTCAACGTACTTCAAGCCATTCTTTCCCAATTATATGGGTTTGGATAAGGCTTGTTGGATTATACCACTTCTGCCTTTGTTTTGATCCATTATCAAATCTTTCATTGGATCATAGTTTTTCCCCCAAGTTTAAAGATCTTTGCCTTTGTTTTGATCCATTATCAAATCTTTCATTGGATCATAGTTTTTCCCCCCAGTTTAAAGATCAGTAGTCTGTTCTCTTGTAATCAATATCTTTGATTTATCATAAGGCAGGTTTATTCCATAATAATCAGGAGTTTAACATAACCTGATTTATATTGATCTGCAAATCTAGAGTGCAGATTTGGTAAATTATATATATTTCTTCCCATTGAGCTCCACAAACTGATGGCAATTTATTTTATTTTAAATGTATTAGTTATTTGCACAACGTTTTATTTTATTTTATTTTTCTTTTTGAATAGTAATGCCATGCACCAGTTTGAAATACTTTGAAATTGTATTTCTTTATATCTCATATAATTTGAGACATGGATATCATAAACGGATTCACCGTTGATATCTTTATAAAACATAAAAGTTTTATCATATTCTGCTGTTTCAATCATTACAGCTTTGGTGAGTTTTTAGTTTCCATGTTTACTTTTCATGGCCTCACTCATCATTAGTTCTGCTGTTTTAACCATAACAGCTTTTAGTGAGAGACCAACTAATTTTGGTTTCCATGGTAATTTTCCATGGCCTCACTTCTTATTCAGGTGTTGTGCATACACCTGTGTGTATATATATATATTATATATATTGGTGCTGTGGTGGGTACTTCATGACCAGCCACCACTATCAGTGCATTTTTAGGGTCAGTTTTTCCATTTTATTTTTCACTGCCCTTGTTTCTCCTGAGTTTTTTCCCCCTCAAGGAGACTACCTTCAGAAATATCTGAGGTAGATATTCCCACCATATTTCATCATATTTTTTCCTTTTTATATGTGAAACCCCCTTAGGGTAGGTTAGGGAATATTTCCATTATTTTCCGTCTGAAGGCCTTTATTAACTTTTTAAATTATGGCCTTTCTGACTTATTTAAAATTTCCCCCCCTGCCAAAAGTTTGTGGAGCATCTAAACCTCCCTAACGTATTTTTAACGGTCACCAGTATTGGAACCGGCTCCGTAATTAATCTCCCGTCCCGATCGCTGGGTATTCCCCCGGGACGTTCTTTTTTAAACTCCGTTGTATTATACAGAGTATTTTTGTTCTATTTTACTCTTTTATTTTATTTTTGTTTTTAAATTCATTTCAAATCCTGGTTCAATACACCAGACACGGAGTTTTCCAGACCCTAAAAGTTTTTCAACTGCACTTACCTGCCGGTTCCGTACCTACCGCTGTCGACAAGCTAGCCTCTGCAGCTCTTCCTTCTGCCGTCAGCGTCGACGTAATGCCGTTCCAGCGCCAGGCGGGGTTCTTCACGTAGTCACTCACGTGACTCCGAAGTAAAATTGCCCCTCAATTTCTTTCAAAACCTTTCCCCTCTCTTCTCAAATCTTAGACCTCTCATGTTAGACTCCTCATCCCTGTAGAAGTGTCTGCAACCATCCATGTTATTTGTTACCTTCATGGTTTGTCCCCTATCAGGTCACCCCTTCAGTTTATGTAATGTCTTTTAATTATAAAAGAACAAAAGTGATAACCCCTTTATCCCAGGGGAAAGTTTTCAACAAAAGTGATAAAGGTATAAAGTGATAACATAAATCGATAATATAAATCGATAGTGAAAACAAAGCAAACAATCACAGAGAACCCGACACCGTGTGTCCAAACCTTGGCACCGTGAGAACAGGTTTATCGTAGAACTTTGAAAAAGTTTCTTCTTTACACCACCCTGCAGCCTCTAAAATTTGGTCGAGTGGCACACCCTGTACCTTCACCGCGGACGTAGCTGCTGCCCTGGTGGAGTGAGATTTAAACACATCAGTGTCTACTCCTGCTAAATCCAAAACCTGTTTTAACCATCTAGAAATGGCTTGTACTGATAGTTTTGTATGTGGTTTTTTGTGCGTAATCAGTAATGCTGTCTCACCACCCCGGAGACTCTTGGTTACTTCAATATATTGAGTCAAATGTTTGACTCTAAATCTGCCCTAAATAGGACTACACACAGTGTTTGATCAACAGGGTAAGCTTTAAACATTGCCTTGGTTTCAGTTTTCCCTGATCTGCTTTGTTTGATTAGATCATAAACATAAAATTCAATGTTATCTGAAGCCACATGCATGCAATCTAAACGTAACATTTGCAATGTTTGTACTCTTTGTGCTGACACTAATGCCATTAACATTACCACTTTAAATGTTAATTTGTGCAAATACATTGGCGTGATTGGAGTCCATTGCCGAAGCAAAGTAAGCACAATGCTGACATCCCAAATTTCTGTATATCTGGGTTTGGGAGGATTTTTAGTAAAAATCCCTTTCATAAACCGAGATATTAATGGATGACCCGATTGATTCACGGTCAGAAATTTGCCCTAAATAGGACGATAAAGCACTACGAGCACTATTAATGGCACTATAGCTTAAGTGCTGATCAAAATGCAACCCAGCAAGGAACTCCAATACATTTGATATGTTCGCAGTATGATAAGATATCTTTGACTGTCTACAGAAGACTTCCCATTCTTTATATGCGACATATATTGTTTTGTAGTGCTATTTCGCCAAGCCGAAGCTATAACATCCATGGTCCTATCCGACAGTCCAAGCCCTTGCAATGGTCTGGTCAGAACCTGCAGATTAACAAATTCATATGATCATGCAATGGATGAATTTCTTTTGTTACTGGTTGCACCAACAAATTACTGCAGCTAGGAATCGTCATAAACGGTTCCATAATCATTTTAAGCATCAATGGGAACCATGCCTGTGTAGGCCAATTTGGAACCACCAATATGCCTGTGGCAGAGACTTGCTCTATTTTCGTAAGACATTGCCCAATCAGGCAGAATGGGGGAAAAGCATAAAAGAACATATTCCCCCAATGTAGCGAGAATGCATCCACCGCTACTGCTCCTGGGTCCCAAGACACGTATTTGGGCAATTGGTGATTTAATCGAGACGCAAACAGATCAATGTCTGGTAATCCATACCAACTGACAATATTTTTGAAACTTGTGGATTTAACATCCATTCCGTATTGTCTTTAAATTTTCTTGATCTGTTGTCTGCCACAACATTGTCTCTCCCTGGGAGATAAATTGCTGAAAGCCAAATATTGTTACCAATACACCAATGCCATATCTGGTTAACCAGACAATCACATGCTAATGATCTTACGCCATCCATGTGATTAATATATGCAACAGCTGTGATATTGTCTACTTGTAATTGGACATGCAAATCCTTCATAGTAGAACAATAAGCTTTTAATCCATAAAATGCCCCCAATAACTCCAAATAATTAATACCATATGTTTGGAGAAACAATTCCTCTTGGACAGTCCATCTGCCACCACAGCTGGTGAAATTATCCGTAGCCCCCCATCCAATAGCACTTGCATCAGTTTGTAAAAACACTATTAGCTGCTGTACTAATATGTTTTTAGCAGCTTGTGGAACATTCGCAATCCACCACTGTAACTCTGATAAAGCCTCCTTTGGCAATTGCATGGGCCTATCAAAATGGCCTGCTAGCTTTTTTAATGCTTGTGTTTTTGCCCTTTGGAGATGTTGGTAATGTAGTGGACCAAATTCCACTGCAGGAAATGCTGCTACTAACTTACCAATAACCTTTGCTACTTCTCGGATGGAGGGATAAGGTTTGTCAACAAGGCAACCACACACATTTGTAATATCGACAACATTGTCTCTTGGTAAAGTTACTTAACATGGTAACTGAATTAATCACAAACCCCAAAAAGTCAATTGTTTGGGATGGCTGAAGCTTAGATTTTGTTGGATGGATCAGGAACCCTAGCCTTTCAACAGGCTTGTAGTTGCTGAACTGATTTTTCAGCTGACTCCTGATCAGCATTGCCAATTAAAATGTCATCAAGATAAACCATGACAATGTGTTTTTTGTGCCCTTAACAGTGCAAGTGCTGGTTTCAACAATTGTGTGAACAGCCTAGGAGCTGAGCTTAATCCATTAGATAATGCCTTAAATTGCCACAGCTGACCCATCCAATTAAATTTCAAGTATCTTTCAGGTAATGACGATGAATTGGTACTGAATAATACGCATCCTTCAATTCTATAGTAGCCATGTAACAACCTGTTGATAACAACTGCCTTGCAGTGTTGAAGGTGTCCATTTTGAAATGTTTATACTGGACAAATGTATTAAAGTGTGTGAGGTCCAGAATGACTCTACAACCCCCATCTTTCTTAGGTCTGGGGAAATTATTTGATACAAATCGTTGTGGATCCTTACCCGTTTTTTCAATTACTCATTTTCTAAATACATTTTTTACCTCTTCTTTTATTTGAGATTTTTCAGGTGCAGAAAACATCAAAATAGAATTAGGTTTATTCTGTACAGGTGGATCAATTCCTTCCACAAATTCTATTGTAGATCCTGACACAGTATCTAATATAAACCGATCAGATGTTATGCAGTATCATTCATCATAAAACAATTGTAATCTACCACCAATCGGAGGTTCATCCAAAGATTACTCTGTGATAGAATAAAGCTTTTGTACCTCTCCAAATGCACGTGATGGCCTCCTTTTCCCAACAATATGGGTTTACATAAGGCTATGGGGGTTACACAAAATGCTGGAGAAACTCAGCGGGTGCAGCAGCATCTAAGGAGCGAAGGAGATAGGCGACGTTTCGGGTCGAGACCCTTCTTCAGACTGAAGAAGGGTCTCGACCCGAAACGTCGCTATCTCCTTCGCTCCTTAGATGCTGCTGCACCCGCTGAGTTTCTCCAGCTTTTTGTGTACCCTCGATTCTCCAGCATCTGCAGTTCCTTCTTTAAAACTGGGTTTACATAAGGCTGTGCCTTCCTCACCATACTCCTGCCTCTGCTTGTTCCAGCTTCAAAATCAAATCCCCTTCACATTGGACCATATCTTCTTTGGCCAAAATTGAAAGGTTTCATGAGGCTGATAGTCTTTGCCTCTTCATCAATATCTTTGATTTGTTTTAGGCAGGTTTTCTCCGAACAAATAACCAGGAGCTTAAACATTGCTTGATCTGCACAGACCTGCAAATCTAGAGTGCAAAATAGGCCGAATGGCAATTTTCCTCATACAATTGAGCTCAATAATATGAGTTATAAAACAATGCCAACATGTCTTATTGAATTTTGGTCATTGCACAACCTTCCACTTGCTTCCCAAAAGCAGTGATGCCACCCGCAATAAGCTTGAGAATTCTTTGGAATCGTATTTCCTGTACTATTGAAGACATGGGTGCCCAAAATCGGATTCACCGTTGCTCAAGGAGACTACCTCCAGCCCAATCCGAGGCTCTGGAGGTTCATATTCCCACATTGGTAAGGCACCATATTCTCGATATGGAAACCCCTCAGGGCCTGCCTGGGAATATACTGGGTTTTTAGACCCTTGGTTGATGATTGTTTGGAGCATTTCCTTCATTTAATCCATTCTTAGCCTCGTGGCTTTTCTATCCGGAGGACTTTCACAATCAGAGTCATCAGAAACCACGGGCCTCTCAGATTTCCCTTTATTTTCTTTGGCACTGGAATTTCCTCCGTGGCTTCTGCTTGTGGAGCAACTAAAGGCTCGCTATCGGGTATATCAACGGCCACCGGTATAGGAACCGGCCCCGCACTAATCTGCCGTCCCGACTGCTTTTCTTCACCCCGGGACGCTCGTTTTACCCTCATTGATTTTTTCGGAACTTTCTCCATTTTTATTTTAACTCCTCCTGGCTTTGTACGCCAGCGTCATGGAGTTTGAATTTGCCCTGGAAGTAAAATAAATTCACTTACCTGCGGGCCTGTTCCTTACCGCTGGTGGAGCTGCGCTCTGCAGCTCTTTCCCTACCGACAGTGTCGATGTAATGCCGATCATGCGCCAGGCGGGGCTTCTTCACGTAGTCACTCACGTGACTCCGAAGTAAAACAAAAGGTAGAGAGGCATTGTTTCTAGTTTAGTTTAGGTTCGTTTATCGTCACGTGTACCGAGGTACAGTGAAAAACTGTTTTCTTGCGTACTATCCAGTTAGCAGAAAGATTATACATTAATTAAAATTAAGCTGTCCACTATGTAAACATACAGGATAAAGGGAATAACATTTAGTGCAAGATAAAGACCAGTAAAGTCCAATTAATACTAGTTCCAGGGACTCCAATGTGGTAGATGGTAGGTCAGGATCTGCTCCTTACGCTGCTCTCTGGTTGGTTATACTGTAGGGTGGTTCTGTTGCCTGATAACAGTTTTTTACAGTACCTTTGTAAATGTGACAATAAACTGAGCTAAACTGGAAAGAAACTATCCCTGAATCTGGAGGGTTTTTAGATCAGAGATTATTGATTTCAGACATGATGAGAAGAAGCTTGTGAATTGTTGGAATTCCTACTCTAGAGAGCCGTCGAACATGCTTCAAGCTGCAATGGAGTTCTTGCATGTTCAAGGAATCTAAGGGTTTGGGGATTAAACAGGAAGTTGAAGTTTGGGACTAAAGATTAGAATAGCCTTGATTGTATTGACTGGGAGCAGGTTTGAGAACTTGTATGTCCCACCTCTGCTCTTATTTCTTATGTTCTTATCAAGAGACTACAACATTCACTAACAATCTTTAAAAGACATTTGGACAGCTACATGAATGGGAAAGGTTTAGAGGGGTATGGGCCAAGCGCATGCATCTGTAGCTCCTTGTGTCTAGTCAAATGGGGCTAGGTTAGACAGACACAGTGGTCAATTTCACGGTGGTAAATCTGTGGAATTCATTGCCACAGAGGCTATAGAAGTCGTTAATGGATATTTTTAGGGTAGAGATTCATAGATTCTCGATTATTGTGGGTAACAGGTTATGGGGAGAAGGCAGGAGAATGGGCGACATGTTGGTGCAGCGGTAGGGTTGCCGCCTTACAGCACCAGAGACCCCGGTTCGATCCTGACAATGGGTGCTGTCTGTACGGAGTTTGTTCGTTCTCCATGATACCACGTAGTCTTTTCCCCAGGTGCTCCAGTTTCATCCCACCATCCAAAAATATACAGGTTTGTAGGTTTATTGGCTTGGTAAAATTGTAAATTGTCCTTAGTGTGTGTAGGATAGTGTTAGTGCATGGGGATCGCTAGTCGGCGTGGACTCGATGTATGTGCCGAAGGGCCTGTTTAACTCTAAACGATACTAAACTAAACTCTCCTTTGCTCCCTACCTTGTAGGCTTTGACAGTAGTGTATTGAGCGCTAAATACCAAAGGCTCAGTCAGGACACTAGAATTGAATCCAAGAATCCAACCCGGACATTTAAAAGCATTATAATGAATAAACAGTAACAGAAGTGAGATTATCACCTTGTATTCTACACCTGTGTCTTGCTGCTTACTCTGTTTATGTTGCTACTACAGTTATAAATTGTAAGATGTGCAATAATTATACACAATTTGCATTCCTTAAAAGGCTGAGGAAGTTCGGCATGTCCCCAACAACTGTCACCGACTTCCACAGATGCGCTGTAGAAAGCATTTTATCGGGATGCATCGCAGCCTGGTTTGGGAACAGCTCGATCCAAGACCGCAAGAAATTGCAGAGAGTTGTGTCCACAGCTCAGACCATCCCGGCCGGGTGGAGTAGCGGTACAGCAGAGATCCGGGTTCCATCCTGACTACGGGTATTTATCTGTACGGAGTTTGTACATTCTCCCTGTGACCTGCGTGGGGTTTCCCTGAGATCTTTGGTTTTCGCCCACACTCCAAAGACGTACAGGTTTGTGGGCTAATTGGCTTGGTGTAAGAGCCCTGGCCGCAGGGGGCCAATCGGCCCGATGAGGTTGAGATCGGCAGTCTCACCTGGCTAAGACGCCATGCATGTCTGAGGGGCTTCGGGGGGAGGCGGGGGATTTCAAGTGCGCTCTTGTAATTTTATTCAGATTAGAGGAGGTGTTGGACCACCCGTTGCCGTCAAATCAGTGGTGGACCTGCAATAACTTGCTTTTCAGAATAAGTTATTTTGCAGGGAAGTCTCTGGCTACTATGTGCATGGACGTGGTGTCTCTTTGCTCTCACTACACCCCCTCCTCCCCAGGTCGTGAACAAACCAACTTTGAATTCTTGCGTAGGAAGGAACTGCAGATGCTTGTTTACACCAGAGATAGACACAAAATGCTGGAGTAACTCTGCCGGTCTGGCAGCATCTCGGGAGATAAGGTATAGGTGACATTTTGGGTCGAGACCTTTCTTCAAAGGAGGGTCTCGACCCGAAACGTCACCTATTCCTTTTCTCCAGAGATGCTGCCTGACCCGCTGAGTTACTCCAGCATTTTGTATCTAACATTGAATTCTTGTCAAGATTTTTGTGCGAGAGATTCTCAGTGAAGGAGAGGCCTGCAGATAGAACCTGATGGAGGTTGACCCATGGGATCGCTGCAGAAAACTGAGCAAGAAACAGTGCTGGAGGAACTCTGCAACATCTGAGGAGGGAAATGGACCAATGATGTTTTATGTCAGGAAATGTCTTCCTCTTTCTTCTTCAGATCTCTGCTGAGCTCAGTGTATGGAAGGGGTTGGAAATATTTCCCTTTGTAGGAACAGAATAAAAATATAAGAACTTGAAGCATCTAACCCTTTAACGCTGGCTCTGCCATTTATCAAAAGCACGATTGATCTTTTGGAGCTTGGCTCCATCTTCTTGGGCCTGTTCCTCGTTTCCCTTAATATTCATATATCTGTTGAACCGTGTTTTGAAAGAACTCCGTGACTGAACCTCCACAGGCCTCGAGCGTAGAGAATTCCAAAGATCTGACTGCCTTTCACTGCGAAGATCTCTTCATCTCAGTCCTTTATTTTATCTTTCCAGACTTCACAAGCATCCGAAGGGCATTCGCTGTGAAAGGAGACAACCAGTAGTGTAGTTACGACATCTGAGCCCACAGTAAACTGGCAGCCTTGTCACGACAGAGACTGCCGATGTAGTTGGGTGGGAGATACAGATGACAGATCACAGGCAAACTCCGTGCTAAACCACCACCCCTGTCTTCACGTTGACATCTTGGGGAAGTTTACGTTGAGCCAGGGAGGGAGTGTGGGTTGAGCATAATTCAGCTCCATGTCCGAAAAGGATCAGTAAGAATATCTTAACGACTCGTGTTCTCACATCACAGCCTATCAGCTTGGGAGGAGCTCAACACAAACCTCCTCAAGATGTCAAATCTGAGGTTAGCTTGAGTTCCTTCATCAGAACCATTTCTTCATTGTCATGTGTACCAGATACAGTGAAACATATTTTTCTGCGCAAAGCTCAGCAAAACTATCCCCGCACATAAACACAATCAGCCCGATCAGTACAGTATGCACAGCCTTAGTGTTCTCGTCACCTTGGTGTTCCTGATAGGTCACTGAAGGTGGCAGCACAGGTGGTAATGACGGCATGTGGTATGCTTGCCTTCATTGCTAGGGGCATTGAATACAAGAGTCAGGAGGTCATAGCAGCTCTATAGGACATTAGTTGGGCCACATTTCGAGCAATGAGGGCAGTTTTGGTCACCCCATTAGTTTGGTTTAGTTTAGTTTAATTTAGTTTTACTTTTGAGATTCAGTGCAAAAACAAACCCTTCAGCCCACCAAATAAACGCCAACCAGCATTATCCTACACACGAGGGACAATTTACAGTTTTACTGAAGCCAATCTATAAACCTGTACGTCTTTGGAGTGTGGGAGGAAACTAGAGCACCCGGAGAAAACCCACGCGGTCACAGAGGGAACGTACAAACTCTATACAGACAGCACCCGTAGTAGACAGGATCAAACTCAGGTCTCTGACGCTGTAAGGCAGCAACTCAATCGCTGCACCAATTTGCCACCCACTCTGCCGCGCTATAGGGCTTCAGTTAGGCCACATTTGGAGTATATGTGCAGCACTGGTCGTCCCATTACAGGAAGCATGTGGAGGTTTTGGAGAGGGTAGAGTGGAGGTTTACTGGAATGTTGCCTGGATTAGATGGCTTCAGTTTGGAATGTTGCCTGGATTAGACAGCTTTAGCTCCAGGGAGAGGTTGAATAAACTTGGCTTGTTTTTACTACTACATTGGAGGTTGATGGGAGACTTGATAGAAGTATATAAAATTATGAGAGGCATAGTTAAGGTAGACTGTCAGAGCCAATGTAAAAAAATGTGCCTCACACAGATCCATTAATCTTTTCCCCTCTCAATTTATAGATATGCCCTCTAGTGTTGGACATTTCCATTAAGGTTCTGACTGTCTACCCTATCTCCGCCTCATAATTTTATATCCTTATGTCAAGTCTCACCTCAACCTCTGACGTTCCAGAGAAAACAATCTAAGTAAATCCAAACTCTCCCTGTAGCTGAAACCCTCTAATCTAGGCAGCATTATGGTTAAAAAAAAGCATGGATCTTGTGTGAATGGGTGATAGATTGTCAGCAGGGACTCAGTGGGCCTAAGGGCTTGTATCCATGCTGTATCTCTAAACAAAAATGTGCCTATCATCGAAGGATAAGCTCAGCTGGAGGATAGAGCAGAACCACTGGGCATCTCAACCTTGGTACAGCAGTAGAGTTGCTGCCTTAAAGTGCCAGATACCCCGTAAGTGGCAGCACTTCCCAAGCAGCTGTGGCTCGCCTGCAGTCCGTCTGTCTTTCTTCTTTTTGTCTTTTTAGATGTATGTTTTAGTCTATTTTTAGTTGTGTATATGTGGGGGACGAGGGGGGTTGGGGGTGGGGGAAACTTTTTATTTATCTCTTCCTTCAACGGGGATGCGACCTTTTCCTAGTCGTATCTCCATTTGCGCTGAGGCCTAACATTGTGGAGCTGGCGGCCTACAACTGGGCTCCAGTCGCAGAGCAGAGCTGGCTGACCGGAGGCCGTGATGGCGTTGTGGCTGCGACCTGACTTCGGAGCTCTGAGGCTTCGGCCGCAGGCCCCGTGGACGGTAGCATCAGGAGCTCGCAGGTCCCTGGTTGGTGACTAATTTTCCGGAGCTCCCGCAGCAACAGCTTCATCCACCCCGAATCGCAGGGTTTGAATCGGTACGTTCGCAGGGCCTTTCATCACCCGGCGCAGCTTGGGGTCGACCACGGGATCTATCATCGCCCGCGGGGGCTTCAACATCGAGAGCCTTGATTGCCTTGACTCAGCAGTTTGACTGCCTGACCGCGGGAGAATTAGCACGGAAGAGATAAGACTTTTTGCCTTCCATCACAGTGCCAGGGTGCCTGGAGATTCACTGTGATGGATGTTTGTGTTCAATTGTGTTAATTGTCTGTTTTGTTGCTTTTTCTGTCATGACTGCATGGTACGAAATTTTGTTCAATCTTGTTTGAATGACAATAAAGGAAATTCAATTCAAGTCAATTCAATTCGATCCTCACTATGGGTGCTGTCTGTACGGTGTTTGTATGCTCCGGTTTCCTCTAGCATTCCAAGGACATGCAGGTTTGTAGGTTAATTGACTTGTGTAAATTGTTCCTAGTGTGCAGGATAGAACTAGTGTAAGGGTGATCGCTGGTCAGCGTGGATTCGGTGGGCCGTAGGGCCAACGGTCACCCAGTGCACTAACACTATCCCACACATTAATGTAAATGCAAATCAACCTGTCCGCACATCTTGACTATTTAGTGATCTTCGGAAGGATGGATCTGCATTTATGGTTATATTATCGTCATGGATATCAGCCACTTATGAAGCAAACAGTGAGGCTGCCTGTCCATCTGTTCTATGCCCTTTCATTCTGGTATGCAACGCTCGCTGGCTCCAGAGCTGAAAGCCTTCGCCACAGCAGGATACAAGGATGTCCACAGTAGGGGAGATAACCCTGTGCGGTGTGTCCAGTCAAGGAGCATCCCTGAAACCATAATGAACTACTTGCTAATTCTCTCCTGGAGATGAACTTTTTTTTTTAAAGCCGCACCTGCTAGAAATATGAAACAAAGCTAGATAATGCTGGAGACACCCAGCAGATACCACCAGCAAGTGGCACAGCCATCGTGATGATGCTACCGCTCAGCGCCAGAGACCCTGTTTCGATCCTGACTACGGGTGCTGTCTGTACGGAGTTTGTCTGTTCTCCCTGTGATCGTAGACACAAAATGCTGGAGTAACTCAGCGGGACAGGCAGCATCTCTGGAGAGAAAAATGGGTGACGTTTCGGGTGGAGACACTTCTGCACTCGACCCGAAACGTCAACCTTTCCTTCTCTCCAGAGATGCTGCCTGTCCCGCAGAGTTACTCCAGCATTTTGTGTCTACCTACAATTTAAACCAGCATCTGCAGTTCTTTCCTACCCTCCCTGTGACGGTGTGGGTTTACTCCAGGATCCTTCTTCAGACTCAAAACGTCACTCATCCCTTTTCTCCAAAGTTGCTGCCTGACCCACTAAGTTACTCCAGCACTTTGTGTCTATCTTCGGTATAAACCACCATCTGCAGTTCCTTCCTACATAGAGATCCTCAAGCTTGTTCCACACACACAGAACTACACATGTTCATAAAAACACTGTTTATAACAACAAGGGCAGAGCTGAAAGGTAATATTCATACAGGCGCTGAGGAAATAAGGGACGTAAAATTATTTTTTCATGTCATTGTTGGGTCGCTGGGTTTTATCAGAACCCCTGGGTGTGATAAATAGTGGTGGTTTGCAGATTTGGATACATTTTCTAACAAGGTGAAACAAAGCAACTTTGAACAATAATGAAAGACTAAAGTTAAGTAACCTTTGCAAACATAGAAACATAGAAACATAGAACATAGGTGCAGGAGTAGGCTCTTCGAGCCTGCACCGCCATTCAATATGATCATGGCTGATCATCCAACTCAGTATCCTGTACCTGCCTTCTCTCCATACCCCCTGATTCCTTTTGCCACAAGGGCCACAACTCCCTCTTAAATATAGCCAATGAACTGGCCTCAACTACCTTCTGTGGTAGAGAGTTTCACAGATTCACCACTCTCTGTGTGAAAAATGTTTTTCTCATCTTGGTCCTAAAAGACATCCCCCTTATCCTTAAACTGTGACCCCTTGTTCTGGAGTTCCACAACATCGGAAACAATCTTCCTGCATCTAGCCTGTCCAACCCCTTAAGAATTTTGTAAGTCTCTATAAGATCCCCCCTCAATCTTCTAAATTCCAGCGAGTACAAGCCGAGTCTATCCAGTCTTTCTTCATATGGAAGACCTACCATCCCAGGAACCAGTCTGGTGAACCTTCTCTGTACTTCCTCTATGGCAAGAATGTATTTCCACAGATTAGGAGACCAAAACTGTATGCAATGCCCCAGGTATGGCCTCACCAAGACCCTGTACAACTGCAGTAGAACCTCCCTGCTATTGTACTCAAATCCTTTTGCTATGAATGCCAACATAGCATTTGCTTTCTTCACAGCCTGCTGCATCTGCATGTCTACTTTCAATGAATGGTGTACCATGACACCCAGGTCTCGTTGCATCTCCCCTTTTCCTAATTGGCCACCATTCAGATAATTGTCTACCCTCCTGTTTTTGCCAGCAAAGTGCATAACCTCACATTTATCCACATTATACTGCATCTGCCATGCATTTGCCCACTCACCCAACCTAGCCAAGTCACCTTGCAACCTCCTAGCATCCTCCTCACAGCTAACACTGTCCCCCAGCTTTGTGTCTTCCGCAAACTTGGAGATGTTGCATTCAATTCCCTCATCTGGATCATTAATATATATTTTAAATAGCTGGGGTCGCTTGCTATTGAGCCTTGCGGTACCCCACTAGTTACTGCCTGCCATTCTGAAAATGACCCGTTTACTCCTACCCTTTGCTTCCTGTCTGCCAGCCAGTTCTCTATCCACATCAATACTGAACCCCCAATACTGTGTGCTTTAAGTTTGTATACTAATCTCTTATGTGGGACCTTGTCGAAAGCCTTCTGAAAGTCCAGATATAACACATCCACAGGTTCTCCCTTATCCACTCTACTAGTTACATCCTCAAACAATTCTATAAGATTCGTTAGACATGATTTACCTTTCATAAATCCATGCTGACTTTGTCCAATGATTTCACCACTTTCCAAATGTGCTGCTATCCCATCTTTAATAACTGACTCTAGCAGTTTCCCCACTACCGATGTTAGACTAACTGGTCTGTAATTCCCCGTTTTCTCTCTCCCTCCCTTTTTAAAAAGTGGGGTTACATTAGCTACCCTCCAATCCTCAGGAACTACTCCAGAATCTAAAGAGTTTTGAAAAATTATTACTAATGCATCCACTATTTCTGGGGCTACTTCCTGAAGTTCTCTGGGATGCAGTCTATCTGGCCCTGGGGATTTATCGGCCTTTAATCCATTCAATTTACCTAACACCACTTCCCGGCTAACCTGGATTTCACTCAGTTCCTCCATCTCATTTGCCCCCCGGTCCCCTGATATTTCCGGCAGATTATTTATGTGAAGACATAGCCAAAGTAGTTATTCAATTGGTCTGCCATGGCCTGGTTCCCCATGATCAATTCACCAGTTTCTGACTGCAAGGGACCTACATTTGTTTTAACTAACCTTTTTCTCTTCACATATCTATAAAACTCTTGCAGTCAGCTTTTATGTTCCCTGCCAGTTTTCTTTCATAATCTATTTTCCCTTTCCTAATTAAGCCCTTTGTCCTCTTCTCCTGGACTCTGAATTTCTCCCAGTCCTCTGATAGGCTGCTTTTTCTGGCTAATTTGTATGCTTCATCTTTAGTTTTAATAATATCCCTAATTTCCCTTGTTATCCATGGATGCACTACCTTCCCTGATTTATCATTTTGCCAAATTGGGATGAACAATTGTTGTAATTCATCCATGCAGTCTGTAAATGCCTTCCATTGTATATCCACCATCAATCCTTTAAGAATCACTTGCCAGTCTATCTTGGCCAATTCACGTCTCATACCATCAAAGTTACCTTTCTTTCAGCTCAGAACCCTTGTTTCTGAATTAACAATGTCACTCTCCATCCTAATGAAGAACTCAACCATATTATGGTCACTCTTGCTCAAGGGGCCACAAACAACAAGACTGTTAACTAACCCTTCCTCATTACTCAATACCCAGTCTAGAATAGCCTGCTCTCTCGTTGGTTCCTCCGCATGTTGGTTTAGAAAACTATCTCGCATACATTCCAATAAATCCTCTTTCTCAGCACCCCTGCCAATTTGATTCACCCAATCTATATGTAGATTGAAGTCACCCATTATAACTGTTTTACCTTTGTTGCACGCATTTCTAATTTCATGTTTGATGCCATCCCCAACTCCACTACTACTGTTAGGTGGCCTATACACAACTCACACTAGCGTTCTCTGCCCTTAGTGTTTAGCAGCTCTACCCATATCGATTCCACATCCTCCAAGCTAATGTCCTTCCTTTCTATTGCGTTAATCTCCTCTCTAACCAGCAACGCTACTCCACCTCATTTTCCTTTCTGTCTATCCCTCCTGAATATTGAATATCCCTGGATGCTCAGCTCCCAGCCTTGGTCACCCTGGAGCCATGTCTCCGTGATCCCAACTATATCATATTCATTAATAACTATCTGCACATTCAACTCATCCACCTTATTACGAATGCTCCTTGCAAGTGAGACACAAAGCCTTCAGGCTTGTTTTTACAATACTCTTACCCCTTATACAATTATGTTGAAAAGTGGCCCTTTTTGATTTTTGCCCTGGATTTTTCTGCCTGCCACTTTTACTTTTCACCTTGCTACCTATTGCTTCTACCCTCATTTTACATCCCTCTGTCTCTGTACTCATTCTCCCATCCCCAAAGAGCAGAATGTCAGTCTGAAAACATCTTTACTTTAGACTTTAGAGATACAGCGTGGAAACAGGCCCTTCGGCCCACCGAGTCCGTGCCGACCAGCGATCACCCTGTACACTAACACTATCCTACACACTATGGACAATTTACAATTTTATCAAAACCAATTAACCTACAAACCTGTATGTTGTTAGTAACAATCTTTGACACCAAGTGCTGGAGTAGCTCAGTGGGTCAGGCAGCATCTCCAAAGAAAATGGATAGGTGAAGTTTTGTTTTGGAACCTTTCTTCAGACTGTCATTTCGGGTCGGGACCCTTCTTCAGATCCGAAATGTCATCCATCCATGTTCTCCAGAGATGCTGCCTGACCCGCTGAGATACTCCAGCATTTCATGTCTATCTTTGGTATATACTAGCATTTGCAGTTCCTTTTTGTTACATTCAGTAATCTGGCACTATTTTAAGTTTTGTTTAGTTTATTATTGTCACATGTACTGAGGGACACTAAAACGCTATTGACTGGGAACGTCATGGTGTGAAATGTTTAGATGGGGTGGAATTTGTCAAGTGTGTTCAGGAAAGCTTCCTCTGCCAATATGTAGAAGGCCCCACATGGGAGAGGGCAACGCTTGATCTGGCTTTGGGGAATTGGGAGAGGCAAGTGGATGAAGTGTTCGTGGATGAGCCTTTGGGGCAAGTGACCAGATTAGGTTTAAGATAGTTATGGATAGAATCGGGGCCGGCCCACGAGTTAAAATTCGACATTGGGGCAAAGCCAACTTTGAGGGCATGAGACAGGATCTTGATCAAGCTGACTGGAATGGGTTACTTGAAGGAAATGACATCGATTAGAGGGATATGTATCATATATAGGCATATGAGATCAGTTTAACTAGGCATCATGTTCAGCACTAGCCGTGGGCAGAAGGACCCTTCCCTGTGCTGTACTGTTCTATGCTACAATATTTTCTACTTATGAATCAATCGCAAAGTAGTAAATCCATTGGTGGTGAATCTGTGGAACTCATTTCCACAGAAGGGATATTTATGACAATGGATAATTTTGAGATGGAGATTGATGGATTTTTGATTGATAGAGAGTGGGCGAGCGCGACTCACGTTGCAGCGGCCCCTACAGCCTGTCTGTCTTTTTTTGTTTTTTGTCTAGTTAAATGTAGTTGTTTGTGTTTTTTTTGTATTGTTTTCTAACTGTGTATATGTGGGGGGTGGGGGGGGGGGGGGAGGGGAAAACATTTTTAATCTCTTCCCTGCACGGGAGACCTGACTTTTTCCCTGTCAGGTCTCCGTTGTCGTTGGGGCCTGGTGCCGTGGAGCGGCCTCCGACCGGGATGACCTGGGGGCTCCAGTCACGGAGCCTGCGGAGCTGCGGACTTACCATCGTGAGGCTGGCCGGCCTCGGAGCGTGGGGAGCAGTGGTGGATGGCCGCTGCGGCCCGACTCTGGGGCTCCAGTTCCGGCTGCGGCCCGACTCCGGGGCTCCAGCTCCGGCTCCGGCTCCGGCCCGACTCCGGGGCTCCAGCTCCGGCTCCAGCTCCGGCCCGACTCCGGGGCTCCAGCTCCAGCTCCAGCTCCAGCTCCAGCTCCTGCTCCAGCTGCAGATTACTGGCGGTGACTGTTGGGATGTCGGGGGGCTCGCGGGTCCGGGTGGGGAGACCGCTTTCGGAGCTCCGCAACACAACTTCTCCAGCCCGTGTCGCGGGGGTTGGAACGACCCAGAGCGGAGCCATACATCGCCTGGCGCGGCTTTAATGGCTGCGGGACATTCCAGCGCCCGCCGGGGGCTCCAACTTTGTGACTTTGGGCCTGGAGCGGGGCCGTACATCACCCGGCGTGGCCTCAATGGACATTTATGGGGCTTCGACATAGTGGTGCGGGGGAGAGAGAAGAACTTTGCCTTCCATCACAGTGAGGAAGGATCCACTGTGATGGATGTTTGTGTGAATTTAATTGTTTGCGTGTTTTTTTATGAATTGTTCTGTTTGTTTGTTTGTATGGCTTGTAGCAACGGAGTTTCGTTCGAGCCTCTCTGAGGTTCGAATGACAAGTAATAAATCAAATCAAAATCAAATCAAATCAAATCAAATATGGCTTATGGGGAGAAGGCAGGAGAATGGGGTTGTGAGGGAAAGATAGGTCAGGCATAATTGCATGGCAGAAGAGACTTAATGGGCTGAATGTCCTAATTCTGCTCCTAGAACTTATGACATGAAGTCCAAAGAAAGTGCAATGTAGTAAATGTTGCTCTCACCATTTTATACTGTCACGTTACCTGCTGCCAGAGCACCCGGAGAAAACCTGTATAATCATGGGGAGAACGTACAAACTCCGTACAGACAGCACCCGTAGTTAGGTTCGAATGCGGGTCTCTGGCACTGTGAGTCAACAACTTTACCACTAAATCAACATGCTGCCCTATGTGAAGAAGAATCCCGATCTGAAGCGTTCCTTCCACGGATGCTGCCTGACTCACTGAGTTACTCCAGCACATTCTGTTTTGCTCAGTGATTCTAACCTGTTGACTCAGATATGATCTAATGTGCAACCTAAATATGATGCGCAGAGAGGAGAGGGTATGGGTCATGTGCACGCCCATGAGATTAGTTTACCTTGGCCTAATGTCTGACACAGACATTGTGGGCCAAAGGGCCTGTTCTTGTGCTGTACTGTTAAATGATTTATGTCATTCATATTCATGTCATTCTTATCTTCCCAATGTCCTTGGATCCAAAGTCTCCTCTACTTAGTGCCATAGAGTCACGCAGTGCAGAGACATTCCCTTTGGCCCAAGTCGTCTATGCTGAGCAAGTCCCCATCTACACTAGTCCCACCTGCCCACATTTGCCCCCTATCCCTTACAACCTTCCCTCTCCATGTACCTGTCCAAATGCCTTTTAAATGCTCTTATAGAACCTGCCTCAACTACCCCGTCTGGCAGCTCGTTCCATATGTACAGCCCCCCTCTGGGTGAATATGTTGCCCCTTAGATTCCAATTAAACGTTTCCCTTTGACTTTAAAACTCTGCCTTCTAGTTCTCGATTTGCCTTGCCCTGGGAAATAAATCTGTGCGGGTTCAGCCCATCTATTCCCCTTATGATTTTATACACCTCCAAAAATCACTCCCAGCCTCCTGCTCCAAGGAATAAAGTCCCAGCCTGACTGACCTCTCCCCATAGCTGTCCCTCGAGTTCTGGCAACAGCCTGGTAAATCATCTCTGCATTGCTTCCAGCACAATGGTAACTTTTCTGTAGAAAAGAAACCGAAATTGAACACTATTATACTCCATCTGGGTATTTTTAAAGCGGAGTTTTATAGGTTCTTGATTAGCAAGGATGTTTAAGGTTATGGGTAGAAGGCAGGAGAATTGGGTTGAGATGATCAGCCCTGATCGAATGGCGGAGCAGACTCAATGGGCTGAATGGCCTAATTCTGCTCCTATGTCATATGTGTCATTAATATCTTGTACAACGACTCAGGACTTGAGGGTCTGAGCTGTAGGGAGAGGTTGAGCATGCTGGACTCTATTCCTTGGAGTGCAGGAAGATGAGTGGTGATCTTATAGAGGTGTACAAAATCATGAGAGGAATAGATCGGATAGTCGCACAGTCTCTTGCCCAGAATCGAGGACCAGATAACATAGGTTTAAACATAGAAACATAGAAATTAGGTGCAGGAGTAGGCCATTCAGCCCTTCGAGCCTGCACCGCCATTCAATATGATCATGGCTGATCATCCAACTCAGTATCCCGTACCTGCCTTCTCTCCATACCCTCTGATCCCCTTAGCCACAAGGACCACATCCAACTCACTCTTAAATATAGCCAATGAACTGGCCTCAACTACCCTCTGTGGCAGAGAGTTCCAGAGACTCACCACTCTCTGTGTGAAAAAAGTCTTTCTCATCTCGGTCTTAAAGGATTTCCCCCTTATCCTTAAGCTGTGACCCCTTGTCCTGGACTTCCCCAACATCGGGAACAATCTTCCTGCATCTAGCCTGTCCAACCCCTTAAGAATTTTGTAAGTTTCTATAAGATCCCCTCTTAATCTCCTAAATTCCAGAGAGTATAAACCGAGTCTATCCAGTCTTTCTTCATAAGACAGTCCTGACATCCCAGGAATCAGTCTGGTGAACCTTCTCTGCACTCCCTCTATGGCAATAATGTCCTTCCTCAGATTTGGAGACCAAAACTGCACGCAATACTCCAGGTGTTGTCTCACCAAGACCCTGTACAACTGAAGTAGAACCTCCCTGCTCCTGTACTCAAATCCTTTTGCTATGAAAGCTAACATACCATTCGCTTTTTTTCACTGCCTGCTGCACCTGCATGCCTACTTTCAATGACTGGTGTACCATGACACCCAGGTCTCGCTGCATCTCCCCTTTTCCTAATCGGCCACCATTTAAATAATAGTCTGCTTTCCTGTTTTTGCCACCAAAGTGGATAACCTCACATTTATCCACATTATACTGCATCTGCCAAACATTTGCCCACTCACCCAGCCTATCCAAGTCACCTTGCAGTCTCCTAGCATCCTCTTCACAGCGAACACTGCCCCCCAGCTTAGTGTCATCCGCAAACTTGGAGATATTGCCTTCAATTCCCTCATCCAGATCATTAATATATATTGTAAATAGCTGGGGTCCCAGCACTGAGCCCTGCGGTACCCACTAGTTACTGCCTGCCATTGTGAAAAGGACCCGTTTACTCCTACTCTTTGCTTCCTGTTTGCCAGCCAGTTCTCTATCCACATCAATACTGAACCCCTAATACCGTTGCTTTAAGTTTGTATACTAATCTCTTATGTGGGACCTTGTCGAAAAGCCTTCTGGAAGTCCAGATATACCACATCCACTGGTTCTCCCTTATCCACGCTACTAGTTACATCCTCGAAAAATTCCACAAGATTCGTCAGACATGATTTACCTTTTGTAAATCCATGCTGACTTTGTCCAATGATTTCACCACTTTCCAAATGTGCTGCTATCCCATCTTTAATAACTGACTCTAGCAGTTTCCCACTACCGATGTTAGACTAACTGGTCTGTAATTCCCCGTTTTCTCTCTCCCTCCCTTCTTAAAAAGAGGGGTTACATTTGCTACCCGCCAATCCTCAGGAACTACTCCAGAATCTAAAGAGTTTTGAAAAGATTATCACTAATGCATCCACTATTTCCTGAGCTACTTCCTTAAGTACTCTGGGATGCAGCCTATCTGGCCCTGGGGATTTATCGGCCTTTAATCTATTCAATTTACCCAACACCACTTCCCGACTGACCTGGATTTCACTCAATTCCTCCTTTGACCCACAGTCCCCTGCTATTTCAGGCAGATTATTTATGTCTTCCTTAGTGAAGACGGAACCAAAGTAGTTATTCAATTGGTCCGCCATATCCTTGTTCCCCATGATCAACTCACCTGTTTCTGACTGCAAGGGACCTACATTTGTTTTAACTAACCTCTTTCTCTTCACATATCTATAAAAACTTTTGCAGTCAGTTTTTATGTTCCCTGCCAGTTTTCTTTCATAATCTATTTTTCGTTTCCTAATTAAGCCCTTTGCCTCCTCTGCTGGTCTCTGAATTTCTCCCAGTCCTCTGGTATGCTGCTTTTTTGGCTACTTTGTACGCAATCATCCTTTGCTTTGATACTATCCCTGATTTCCCTTGTTATCCACGTATGCACTACCTTCCCCGATTTATTCTTTTGCCAAACCTGGGATGAACCAATTTTTGTAGTTCATCCATGCAGTCTTTAAATGTCTTCCATTGTATATCCACCGTCAACCCTTTTAGAATTAATTGCCAGTCAATCTTGGCCAATTCACGTCTCATACCCTCAAAGTTACCTTTCTTTAAGTTCAGAACCATTGTTTCTGAATTAACAATGTCACTCTCCATCCTAATGAAGAACTCACCATATTATGGTCACTCTTGCCCAAGGGGGCACGTACAACAAGACGGCTAATTACCCCTTCCTCATTACTCAAAACCCAGTCTAAAATAGCCTGCTCTCTCGTTGGTTCCTCTACATGTTGATTTAGATAAACTATCCCGCATACATTCCAAAAAATCCTCTTCCTCAGCACCTCCTGCCAATTTGATTAACCCAATCTATATGTAGATTGAAGTCACCCATTATAACTGTTTTGCCTTTGTCGCACGCATTTCTAATTTCCTGTTTGATACCATCCCCAACTTCTCTGCTACTGTTAGGTGGCCTGTACACAACACCCACCAGCGTTTTCTGCCCCTTAGTGTTTTGTTAGCTCTACCCATACCGATTCCACATCCTCCAAGCAATGTCCTTCCTTTCCATTGCTTTAATCTCCTCTCTAACCAGCAACGTTACCCACTCCTTTTCCTTTCTCTCTATCCCTCCTGAATATTGAATATCCCTGGATGTTCAGCTCCCAGCCTACGTCACCCTGGAGCCATGTCTCCGTGATCCCAACTATATCATAATCATAATATCTATCTGCACGTTCAACTCGTCCCCTTATTACGAATACTCCTTGCATTGAGACACAAAGCCTTCAGGCTTGTCTTTACAACGCATTTACCCCTTATACAATTTTGCTGAAAAGTGGCCCTTTTTGATTTTTGCCTGGTTTTGTCTGCCTGCCACTTTTACCTTTCACCTTGCTACCTAATGCTTCTACCCTCATTTTACACCCTCCTGCCTCTCTGCTCTTGTACCATCCCCCTGCCACATTAGTTTAAATCCTCCCCGACAGCACTAGCAAACACTCCCCCAAGAACATTGGTTCCATTCCATTCCAGGTGCAAAACCGTCCTGTTTGTACCGGTCCCACCTCCCCAGAACTGGTCCCAGTGCCCTAAAAATTTGAATCCCTCCCCCTTGCACCACTTTTCAAGCCACGTATTCATTTGCATTATCCTCCTATTTCTACTCTGACTGGCCGTGGTACTGGTTAGTAATCCGGAGATTACTACCTTTGAGGTCCTACTTTTAAGTTTATCTCCTAGCTCCCTAAATTCACCTTGTAGGACCTCATCCCTTTTTTTACCTATATCGTTGGTGCCAACATGCACCCACGACAACTGGCTGTTCACCCTCCCCTCCAGATGTTCTGCAAGCCGTTCAGTGACATCCCTGACCTTTGCACCAGGGAGGCAACATACCATCCTGGAGTCTCGTTTGCGGCCGCAGAAACGCCTATCTATTCCCCTGACCAATTGAATCCCCTATTACTATTGCCCTTCCCCTCTTTTTTCCCCCTCATGTGCTGCAGAGCCACCCATGGTGCCATGAACCTGGCTGCTGCTGCATTCCCCTGATGAGCCATCTCCCTCAACAGTATCCAAAATGGTATACCTGTTTAGGAGGGAGATGACCGCAGGGGACTCCTGCACTACCTGCCTAAATGACATAGGTTTAAGGTGAAGAGGGAAAGATTTAATAGGAACCTGAGGGGTAACCTTTTCACACAAGATGGTGGATGTATGGAACGAGCTGCCAGCGGAAGCAGTTGAGGCTGGGACTATTGCAACTTGGGTACGAAAGGTTTGGAGGGATATGGGCCAAAAGCAGGCAGGTGGGACTCATGTAGATGGAACATGTTGGTTGGTGTAGGTAAGTTGGGCCGATGGGCTTGTTTCCATGCTGTAGGACTCTATGACACTATAACTACAACACAATGTCCCTACTTCTATACTCAATGCCCTTACTGATGAAGACCAGCCTTCATCATCACTGTCTACTTGAGTCACCGCTTTTGGGGAACTATGATCTCCTTCTCCCAATTTGTTACATTCCATGCTTGCAAAGTGGCCTCCTCTACTTTGGAGCTGCCAAGTACATGTTGGGTGAGGAAACTCTTCCATTCAATCCACAGAAACAACCCTGACTTTCCAGATACTCACTGTCATTTTCCATCCTACTTCAATTCTGCCTTCTCTGTCTTGGCCCCTCAGGTCGCTCGGACGAAGCCCGATGAAAGCTGTGGAAATTACTCCTCATCTCTGCACCAGGCTCGTGAGATCATTCACTGGGTGATTTTGCTTTGCTTTCATGTATTCATTTGAACTAACTCAAGGGACGTGGTACAGATCGCAATAGAGCACAACGGGTGATTAGTTTAAAAGCATATTGGTGTTAGATAGCAAGCTTCATCCAGAACAATGAAGTAATATTTATCAATTACTATAGTCACAGTCTGTTCCTTGCTATCTTGGCTGCCTACCCCATGTTACACTCCCTCTTTTTTCTCTCTATCCTGTTGATGTTTCTCTCTCCCTCTCCCCCTCTCTCCTCTCTTCCTCTCTTCCAGAGCTCTCCCCCTCTCTCCCTATCTCCCCCTCTCTCCCTTCTCCACTATCTCCCTCACCCACTCTCTCTCCCACCTTTCCTGCTATCTCCCCTCTCCCCTTCTCTCCCCTTCTCTCTTCTCTCCCTTTACCCATCTACCCCTCTGTCCCTCTCACCTTTCCTCTCCATCTCTCTCTTGCTCTCTCCCTCCCTCTACCCCTCTGTCCCTCTCACCTCTCCTCTCCATCTCACTCTCTCTCTCTCTCACACACTCTCTCTCTCTCAACTTACTCACTCTCTCTCTCTCTCTCTCTCTCTCAATTTTTAATTTTCAATTAAAAAAAAGTTTATTGGCATGATAAAGTACATCGTTATATTGCCAAAGTATAAAACATGACATACATATTTAAAATGCATAGGTATAAATTACAAGTATATAGTGCATGGATAGATATGTCCCTGTGCATGGATAGATATGTCCATGTACACTCTCCATCTCTCTCTCTCTCTCTCTCTCTCTCTCTCTCTCTCTCTCTCTCTCTCTCTCTCTCTCTCTCTCTCTCTCTCTCATCTACTGCGTTCTATGCCTGTTCTCACCGGTTCCATATTATCCCACGTTCACATCAATTTCCTACAAACAGGTCAATTTACAGGGGCCAATTAACTTGGAAATGTTTGCGATGTGGGAGGGAACCAGAGCACCTGGAGGAAACCTACGCGCTCACAGGAGAAAGTGCAAACTTCACACAGATAGAATCCCGAGGACAGATTCGAACCCGGGTCTTTGGCGCAGTGAGGCAGCAACTCTAGCAGCTCCACCACTGTGCCTCCCTCCAATAACATGGCCCATTAGCTATTTCAAACCCTCTCTCCGTTCTATTTCACTATTTGTCATTCGGTGTCTTGCTGTTAAATTACTTGTTTTGATTCTTACGCTCTGTTAGCATGTTTTTTTTAATACTATTTTTATTAGAAGTAATCCATCATAACAACGGTATAACAACTTTTCAAATACACAACCAACTTATTTCAATAAGTATACGGATGTTACAAATAATTCTTATAAACTTCTATTTTTTTAGAAAGTAGAAAGTATTTTTTAGAAAGAAAAGAATAGATTTTAATCAAGAAGAATGGTGATTAAATGATAATTTTGATTATATAGGGAGAGAAAGAGAAGAGAAAAAAAAGAAAAAAAGAAGAAAAAAAAAGATTTATAGTATATATTATTCATCTTAATAGTGAATAACACAATTTCAAATAACGATATCAATAGAGACATGCATACAAATCCAAAAAAAAAGAATTATTTTCATCTAATCCTGCCGATCACCCATTGAGTTGTGATGCCAAGAACATGTGCCCCTTCAAATATTCTGTACATGGAGACCATATCTGTTCAAAGAGTTCGTATTTGTCCATTAGGACAAATCTGATTCTTTCCAAATGCAATGTCTCCAACATTTCCACTTTCCAAATTTTAATGTTCCCTTCCAAAATTTCAATATTAATTTTTTCCCTATTATCAAACAGTAATCCAATAAATTTCTTTGGTTTACTGTTAATATTAGATTTGAATCCGGAACTCCTAATATTATTAATTTTGGATCTGGGTCCAGTTTAATTTTAAGAACTTCAGAGATAACTCTAAAGATTTCTGTCCAATAATAGTTGAGTTTTGTACATGTTACAAAACTATGCGTTAAGTTACCTTCCAAGTTCTGACATTTATAACAAATAGAAGAAATGTTAGGATAAATTCTATTTAATTTCGTTTTTGAATAATGTAATCTGTGTAATATCTTAAATTGTATCAATATATGTCTAGCATTTAATGAGCAACGATGTATACATTGTAGGCTTTCTTCCCAAGTTTCCTTCGTTATAGATAAACCTATTTCATTTTCCCATGTTTGTCGATATATTTCCGAAGTTGGGATTTCCCTATCCAAGATAGTATTGTATATATACGCTATTAATTTTTCTGTATTTGGGTGTTTATTAAACGATTCATCTAATAATCATGGTTTTCTATTTTTATAGTCTTGCGTATTTGACTTAATATAGTTTCTAATTTGTAAATACCTAAATATGTTATTTGACTGCAATCCATAGATATCCTGTAACTCTTGAAATTAAATAAATGTTCCTTTCTTGTAAAGGTGTTCTATCCTTTTAATTCCTAAATCATTCCAGTGTCTAAACCCCTTGTCCAATACTGAGGGCTTAAACAAAGGATTATTCATAATTGGCAAACAAAGTGACAAATTATCCATATGTAGGGTCTCAACTATCTGTTTCCAAATACGTCTATTGCTATGAATTATAGGGTTATCACCATACGCTTTTTTTTGTACTTCCCTTGGCGCAAAAAGAATCGAACCTACATCAAAAGGCAAACAGTCTTCCTTTTCCATCTTTAGCCAGTTTGGCTCATAATCTAAATTTACCAACCAAAAATTCATATTTTTAATCTGAACTGCCCAGAAATAATA
This sequence comes from Okamejei kenojei, assembly GCA_035221665.1. Lineage (NCBI taxonomy): Eukaryota > Metazoa > Chordata > Chondrichthyes > Rajiformes > Rajidae > Okamejei > Okamejei kenojei. Next base: position 33,643,194 of record CM069134.1, read on the forward strand.
TAAGAAATTTGGTCTGTTAGCATGTTGCTAGTGAAGATAATGTATTGGTTCTGACCCAAGTTCTCGTTCTAAATCTGAAGTATTTATTTCGAGAGGATTAGAATACAAAAACAGGGATGTAATACTGAGGCTTTTATAAGCCACTGGTCAGATTGCATTTGGAGTATTGTGAGCAGTTTTGGGCTCCAGATCTGAGCAGGGATGTGCTGGCGTTGGAGAGGGTCCAGAGGAAGTTTACGAGAATAATCCCAAGAATGGTTGGGATGATGTTTGATGAGCATTTGATGCACTGGGGCTATACCCGTGGGAGTTTAGAAAGATGAAGGGGAACCTCATTGAAACTTACTGAGTAATGAAAGGCGTAGATAGCGTGAATGTGGAGAGGATGTTTCCACTCGTGGGGAAGTCTATGTCCAGAGGCCATAGCCCCAGAATAAAAGGACATACCTTTAGAAAGGAGATGAGGAGGAATTATTTTAGTCAATGTGGTGAATCTGTGGAATTTATAGAAACATAGCAAATAGGTGCAGGAGGAGGCCATTCAGCCCTTCGAGCCTGTGCCGCCATTCATTGTGATCATGGCTGATCATCCACAATCAGTAACCCGTGCCTGCCTTCTCTTCATACTCCTGGATTCCTCTAGCCCCTAGAGCTCTATCTAACTCTCTTTTAAATTCATCCAGTGAAATGGCCTCCATTGCCTTTCGTGGCAGAGAATTCCACAAATTCACAACTCTCTGGGTGAATTCATTGCCACAGGCGGCTGTGGATGCCAAGTCAATGGATATTTTTAAAGCGGAGATTAACTAATTCTTGTTTAGTACGACTGTCAGGGTTCATGGGGAGAGGGCAGGAGAATGGGGTTGAGAGGGAATGATAGCTAAGCTAAGCGCATTATTGAATGGAGGAGTAGACTTGATGGGCCAAATGGCCTAATTCTGCTCCTAGACCTGTTGCCTCAGTTTCTTTCTTGTTAACATTGTCTTGACTACCATCATCATGTTTAGTTTTCCAAGCTCATGGCTGCTGTTAGTATGTTAGTATTTACTTCACAATCCTTATTTTTATGTAAACTCCTCCATTTGTCAATGCTAACAAACGTCACCACACTGTTCCATCATAATATTAAAACTATGATGCAAAAGTATTTTAAAATAGGCTTATGCATTTAAAACATATGTCAGCAAGGATTTACGAAGGGTAAATCATGTCTGACGAACCTTATTGATTTTTTTGAGGATGTAACTAGTAGAGTGGATAAGGGCGAAGCAGTGGATGTGTTGTATCTGGACTTTCAGAAGGCTTTCAACAAGCTCCCACACAAGAGATTGGTATACAAACTTAAAGCACACGGTATTGGTGGTTCAGTATTGATGTGGATAGAGAACTGGCTGGCAGACAGGAAGCAAAGAGTAGGAGTGAACGGGTCCTTTTCAGGATGGCAGACAGTGACTAGTGGGGTGCCGCTTGGCTCGGTGCTGGGACCCCAGCTATTTACAATATACATTAATGATTTGGACGAGGGAATTAAATGCAACATCTCCAAGTTTGCGGATGACACGCAGCTGGGGGGTAGTGTAAGGTGTGAGTAGGATGCTAGGAGGCTGCAGGAGACTTGGATAGACTGGGTGAGTGGGCAAATGCATGGCACATGCAGTATAATGTGGATAAATGTGAGGTTATCCACTTTGGTGGCAAAAACAGGAAGGTAGAGTATTATTTGAATGGTGACCGATTAGGAAAAGGGGAGATGCAGCGAGACCTCATGGTACACCAGTAATTGAAAGTAGGCATGCAGGTGCAGCAAGCTGTGAAGAAAGCGAATGGTATGTTGGCATTCATAGCAAAAGGATTTGAGTACAAGAGCAGGGAGGTTCTACTGCAGTTGTACAGGGTCTTGGTGAGGCCACACCTAGAGTATTGCGTACAGTTTTGGTCTCCTAATCTGAGGAAAGACATTCTTGCCATAGAGGGAGTACAGAGAAGGTTCTCCAGACTGATTCCTGGGATGGCACGACTTCCATATGAAGAAAGACTGGACAGACTCGGCTTGTACTCGCTGGAATTTAGAAGATTGAGGGGTGATCTCATAGAGACTTACAAAATTCTTAAGGGGTTGGACAGGCTAGATGCAGGAAGATTGTTCCCGAAGTTGGAGAAGTCCAGGACAAGGGGTCACAGTTTAAGGATAAGGGGGAAGTCTTTTAGGACCGAGATGAGAAAATCGTTTTTCACACAGAGAGTGGTGAATCTGTGGAATTCTCTGCCACAGAAGGTAGTTGAGGCCAGTTCGTTGGCCATATTTAAGAGGGATGTGGCCCTTGTGGCTGAAGGGATCAGGGGGTACGGAGAGGAGGCAGGTACAGGATACTGAGTTAGATGATCAGCCATGATCATATTGAATGGCGGTGCAGGCTCGAAGGGCCGAATGGCCTGCTCCTGCACCTAATTTCTATGGTTCTATGTTTCTATGTTTCTAAATTGTGCAGTTGGAATATATCTATAAGCTTCCCAATCACCTTAGCAGCGTGTCTAATATCGGTTTCCTGGCGCAAGCAAGGCTGTTACATGCCTCTATTATGTCTGTTGCTTGTTCCCTGGGATAGTGACAATCAATACCCCATGCATCCCAGAATGTAGGCAACCTCCCTCCTACTTGTGAGGTTATACATGCAGCACTCCCAAGAGAACCAGACCCCCTTACCTCCATGGTTACCGGCAGGCTTGATTCTCTGGGCTTTTGTGTTCGTTGTGTTGCTGGGATATTGGGGTTGGCGCAACTTCCACGCTGGTCACTGTGGGCCCTGTCCTAAAAAAGGCATTTGTTGTTAGGGTGCGACCAGTGGATAGGTTGTGATTGCCCTGTCGGGTTGAACCCGAAGCCTGTTAGATGTAGCGTAAGGATGCTGTCTACGATACGCCGGTGGCCTGCTCGAGGATGGTGGTTTCTCAACCCGACCGCTTTTGCCTCCTCGTCCAGGTCTTTTACCTGATTTGGCAGGTCTTCACCGAACAGCTGTCTCGGTGGCTGCGAAGCAGAGGCTTTGCACAAATCCGCGTATTTTGGGTTGTGAGTTGGGCGGATGGAGCTTTCGCGAAAGCAATTTATTTCTTAATGTGTATTGTACAGCAACGCTAGTGCATCCTGCTGCTCCTCCATCATGTCCGTCCCGTCTATGGACCTGGCAAAGGCAGTAATGCCTGAGGTCAACAATTTCAGGATTTTCTGTATTTTTAATTCCTGAGCCCTGATCCCGGGACTGCCCCAGATGGGTGTGTTGACGGTCGGGACATTGAGTGACACACAATTACCCGGAGCATTGTACTTGTTTGTAGCCTCCGTGAGCACCTGTTCCTGCAGCTGGTGTGCGGTTGAGTAATCGATGCTGGCCGCTAGTTTGGGCTGAAGAGGTTGCCATGATTGCTGATTGGGCGAATTTTGACACTCCTTCCAGTAGTTCCTCTTCAGACATCTCTGGCAACATCGGTTCTTGCGCCAACCCCTCTTCAAAGTCAGCTAACGGCTGACTTTAGGCACTCCCTATTGATGAGGGAGAGATATTTGGTGGTTCTGCTGTGTGTCTCCTAGATCCTAGGGACACACGTTCTTGATGGAGAAGGTCCCGTTCGAGCAACTGCTCGACTATTCGCTCCATACGAGCCATGCGACCGCCGCCGCATCTCCGGACGACAAGTCGACTTCCCCAGGTTCTCCAGAACTACTGGGGCTTCTGCCAACGGACCGCACCTCGTCGAGGTGATGCCGAAATACACTGCCACCGGCCTGCACTCTGGCAGCCTGCCCCGGTGGTGAGCCGGTACCTCCCGCTCCTGCGGGGCTCCCCGACTTCCCAGCAGGTACGTCACCGGTCCGCGATCTGGCAGACTTCTCCGGTGGCATGTCGATGCCGGCCGCTGCAGCGGGGCTTCTCGACCTCGATGCGGCTTTCCCCCCTGGTCCGCCCTCTGGAGACCTGTAACAGAGGGGAAACAGAACGTGCCGTTGATCGAGGCACGGTTTTACGCACCTGTTTTCTGCTGGCCCGGTGATGTTTGGGCAATAGCGGCAGGGAGTCAGGGTCTTGCCTACCCTGCTCCCGCGCGGTGTTCCAACCAACGTGCAGCTCCCTGGCCTGCTGTGGTGGAGAGTCGGGCCCTGCCAACTGAACAGGGCTCCCCGACTTCCGCGTTCTTTTCCCGGCCCGCGGAGCGGGTGCTGCCGGTGTTGCGGGCAGCTCTGGGGATTGCGGCTGCTGACTCCCGTCCGAAGTCCTGCGGCCGTTGGAGGCATGCTTCGATGCCTTCTTTCTGGTCTCCTGTCCATCGTTTCTGTAAGCAAACAAGTCTACTACAGAAGCTAAGCAACTCAAGGTTAGTATAACTTACCTGAGGGCCTTTTTGAAGCTGCCGGTGGAGGAGCACATTGCCCCCCCACCCAGCTCCCATGGTGACCAGACTCTCATGCGGGAATATATACTGCCGCTAACGGAAGTCTCCGGGCCCGGACTCTCCTGGGTCACGGGCTTGCCCGACTTCCGGGTAGCGTTGCCGTCAGCCCGCGGTGTCCTGCGGGCTGCAGTGCTGAGTCAGGCTGCCGCTCTGTGAGCCCGCACCCTCCTGAGTCAACGGGCTTGCCTGACTCCGGTCTGTTGCTGCCGCCGCTGACTGCCCGCATCCCGCGGTCCGCAGTCAGTCTCGAAGCGGCCCGTGGAGTACTCTATTACACAGAGTCCCTGGTGAAGAAAAACCGACCACAGGTTAGTTTACCTGACCTGCAGGTCCGTTGCAGTAGAGGAGCGACCCTCCTCCCTGCCTGTTGCTTCGCATGCGGTTGACGATATGTCGCGCATGCGTGCTGGCGGGGTCTTCACGAAGTCACTCACGTGACTCCGAAGTAAAATAGTGTTATTGTACAGGATTGCTGGCTGGCACGGGCTCAGTGGGCCGAAGGGATTTAGAGATCCCCGCTGGTTCTCTAAACTAAGTGTGGACTTTTGTGTGCTTGTATGACAATTTGACTCTGTGAGAACATAAGCCAAGCCTTTCTAAGTCATGGGAAAGCTGAGATTTAAATATAAAAAATTACAAACAATTTCTAATTCATGTTAGAATGAGTGCATTTCCTTAAAAAAAAATGTGATTGTTCTGTTTTACTGTTCGAGTAAAGAACCTAATGAAAATAGAACGTGTTAAAGGCTTTGATATTTTTCAATACGCTGAAGTTCAGGAGACTTTTAGTTTCTGATTAAAATGTACCTTCATTTTTATGGCAAGTATTTAGTTAAATTACTTTACATAATCCACACATTTAGTAACAGATGGCAGAAAGATATGTTGAAGTGTCTGACAAATGGGTAATGAGGTTTTGTTTCTGCGATTTTCTTGGTAGTGGGTACCTGAGATGTTTAGTTTGGTTTAGTTTAGAGATGCAGCGCGGAAACAGGCTCTTCAGCCTACCATGTCCGCGCCGACCAGCGATTCCCTCACACCAACACTATCCGACACACTAAGGACAATTTACAACTATACCAAGCCAATTAGCCTACAAACCCGTATGTCTTTGGAGTATGGGAGGAATCCGGAGCACCTGGAGAAAACCCACATGGTCACAGGGAGAAAATACAAACTCCGTACAGACAGCACGTGTAGTCAGGATTGAACCCGGGTCTCTGGCACTGTAAGGTAACAACTCTTTTGCTGCACCACCATGTTGCCCACAGACCATTCGTTGGTGAAGTGACTGTTATAGAGTGGATCTTATTGTTGTGGAGAGGATCTGAGCAAGTGGAGAGACAGGCAAACCTCTTTATTCTGATGTGTAGGAAGGAACTGTAGATGCTGGTTTATGATACAAGTTGCCACTAGGGGCGCAGCACTGACGGCAGCCTCTGCCTACAGCCTGTTTGTCTTTTCAATCCTTTTTTAAATTTTTAGTTAGTTTGAAGTTTAAAGGGGAATCTTTTGACTTTTCTATGTGGGCGAGGGGGGCAGGGGAAGGGGTAAACTGTTTCCTGTCGCTTCCTGGCTGGGACGTGACTATTTCTCCGAGTCGCGTCCTCGCCCCCCCTCCTCGCAGCCTACCTCCTGGATCGGAGCGGCCTTTCTTGCCGGGGACCGGGAACCGGACCAGAGCTGGAACAGTGGCGGCGCAGCGCTGAATTCACCGCGGAGCGGGCGATGCTTACCTGGATCGCCGATTGGAACTCCGGAGCGTTGGGCCGCTGCTCCAACATCGTGGAGCTGTGGTTTAGGAGAGCTCCCAACGCGGGCGGCGCTGACCGTCATGGGGCCCTTTGCCGAGGGCCACCAGCAGTGCATCTCCGCCCAGCGCAGCCTGCGGACTTTGGGAGACACGGACTCCGGTAGGAGGTGGCCGACTCTGATGTCCAGGCCGCTGAGGAGGTCCCCCTGCCCCGTCGCCGGACTTACATCACCCCGGCGAGTGGGCCTGAACATCGGGCCGCCCGTAGCGGCGACTGCGGAGGGCTCGGGGAGGCCCCGACCACGGGTGAACATCAGGAACATTAGAGGAAGAGACTGACTTTGGTGCCTTCCTGCACAGTGGGAAACTTTGATTCTGCTGTGTGGGGATGTTTTATGTTGAACTCTATCATGTGTTGTGTTCTTTATTTTTATTGTATGGCTCTATGGTGATCACACATTTCACTGTGCCACTGGCACATGTGACAAATAAATGTATCTTGTATCTTGTATGATACGATACGATACGATACGATACGATACGGTACGGTACGATACAATACGATACGGTACAGTATGATATGGTACGATACGGTGCGGTACGATACGGTTCGGTACAGTATGATACGATACGGTACGGTGCGATACGGTAGGCACGATACGGTACGAAACGGTACGGTACAATACGGTACGGTACGGCACGATACGATACGGTACGATACGATATGGTGGGTACGATATGGTACGATATGATGCGATGCGATACGATGCGATGCGATACGATACGATTCGGTACGATACTATGCGATACGGTATGGTACGATACAATAGGGTACGATGCGATACGATACGATGCGATACGATACGGTGCAGTACGATACGGTACGGTACGATACGGTACGGTACGATACGATAAAACTTTCTTCATCCCCACCAACAGTCACAACAAGGTACACGAAAACATGAAATTAAAATTAAATTAAAAGTGGAAAAAAAGAAAAGGACAAGCGACTGTTGTCTGGCTGCCGTGTGCACAGCGCCTTCACCGGAACAAATCAACAAACAAACAAACAAACACAGACTCCTCCCATGGACAGAGGCTCTCAAACAAGAGTGTCTCCCCTCCTCCCCCACACCGGGTCCCCCTTTGTGTTCCCATCATCCCTCACGGCAGTCCCCCCAACGCCGGGTCCCCATTGTTCTTCAGGACGATCCCTACACTCTGTTTACACTTAAGATAGACACAAATTGCTGGAGTATCTCAGTGGGTCAGGCAGCATCTGTGGAGGGAAGGAATAGATGATGTTTTGGGTCAAGACCCTTCTTCAGACTGAGAGTCAGGGGAGAGGGAAACTAGTGATATGAAGAGGTACAAAGAACAAATTAATGAAAAGAACATCGATGCTGGTTTTGATTTGTCCTATTTACCCCTTTGGCAAAACCTTTCACTGTACCCCTGTACATGTAACAATAATAAACCTAAACCTAATCCTAAACATTCTCTGTGTGACCATGTGGGTTTCCTCTGGGTGCTTTGGTTTCCCCATACATGGTTTGCATCACAGCCTGGGAATATGGTTTGGAACAGCTCCATCCAAGGCTGCAAGAAACCGCAGAGTTGTGGACCTAGCCCAGACCATCACACAAACCAATCTCCTTTCCATTGACTCCACTTACACTTCACGCTGCCTCGGCAAGGCCAGCAACATAATCAAGTACATCTCAGCCCGGTCACTCCCTCATCTCCCCTCTCCCATCAGGCAAGAGATGCAGAAGTGTGAAAACGCACACCTCCAGGTTCAGGGATAGTTTCTTCCCAGCTGTAATCAGGCAACTGAACCATCCTCTCACCAATTAGAGAGCGGTCCTGCCCTACCATCTACTCTATTGGAGAACTTTGAACTATCTATAATCAGACTTTACTGGACTTTATCTTGCACTAAATATTATACCGTTTTTCCTGTATCTGTACACTGTGGATGGCTTATCATGTATTGTCTTTTTGTTGATTGGATGGCATTCTACAACTAAGCTTTTCACTGTACCTCGATACACGTGATAATAATAAAATAAAATAAATGAAACACATCCCAATGATATGTGGGCTTGTAGGTTAATTGGTACATAGCCCCTGGTGTGATGAGCATGGCTGGGAAAGTAGTTCAACATTACTTATCGCTCAATTATCATCAATGCTAGATGGATTGTTTGATAATCTTCTCTTTGCAATCCATGGGGAGATTATTGACTGGCATTCTTTTGATACAGGGAGAGGTCGAGTAGCCTGGGACTCTAATCCATGGAACGCAAGAGGTTGAGGAGCGACCTTATAGATGTGCAGAAAATCATGAGAGGAATAGATCGGATAAATGCACAGAGCCTTTTGCCCAGTGTAGGGGAATTGAGGACCAGAGGACATTGGTTTGAAGTGACGGGGAAAAGATTTAATAGGAATCTTGAGGTATAACTTTTCACACAAATGATGGTTGGTGTATGTGGAACGAGGTTCCAGAGGAGGTAGTTAAGGCAGGGACTATCCCAACATTTAAGAAACAAGTAGACAGATACATGGATAGGACAGGTTTAGAGGGATATGGGGCAAACGCAGGCAGGTGGGACTAGTGTAGCTGGGACACGTTAGCCGGCATGGGCATATTGGGCCAAAGGGCCTGTTGCCACACTGAATGACTCTGTGACTACTGTGCAGTTTAATAAATACATCAATGAATAAGGGTGTTTAGGAATGCCACATAATTATAAAAATCATAAAACCACTGAAATGTAAGCTCATTCCTTGCGGGCTTTATGTGAAGAGACCTTGATGGTTCATAAATTACCTGTGTTCATTGGATCATGATTTACGTGTTTGTGGAGTAATGAGGCCATGCATTAAAACATGATGCAGCCCCCAAGTAGCCATGTGGGAGTCTCTCGAAGGAAACAGTTAAACTGCAAAAGTTTTGAGGATGCTCTGGGAAGAATATTCTCGCTGTTTAAATGCTGCAATGCACCATTTGATTGTTGCAGAGGCTTGACAGGCTGGGCACGGAGTGTAGCCTGATCTCCCAAGTGTGCGGAATTGAACGCCTTCTATCAGGAGTCCTGCCTCTGCTGTTTAGCTCCTGGCTTGTTTGGGTTGCTTGTCTCATTAATGGCAGTGCAGAAATTGCAAGTCGAATTTGCAAGGGTCTGTGCAAACTAAAAACTGCAAACGCAGGTTTATCAAAAAGTACACAGAGTGCTGGATTAACTCAACAGGTCAAGAGTCATAGATTCATGCAGCGCGGAAACAGGCCCTTCGGTCCAACTTGCCCACGCTGACCAACATGTCCCATCTACACTAGTCTCACCTGCCTACATTTGGCCCATATGCCTCCAAACCGGTCCTATCCATGTACCTGCCCAAATATTTCCTAAACATTGCGATAGCACCTGCCTCAACCAGCTCCTCTGGCAGCTTGTTCCATACACCCACCAGCCTTCATGTGAAAGTCATCAGGCAAGAGTCAAAACCTTAGAATTTACTTTAGACATTTAATGTGGAAACAGACCATCCAGCCCATCAAATGCGTGCCAACCAGCGATCACCCCATACACCAGCACTAATCTACACACTAGGGACAATTTTATAATTTTACCTAAGCCAATTAACCTACAAACCTGTACGTCTTTTTGTTTTAAAACAAAAATATTTATTCAAACATTAAAATAGTATTCCCAACACAATAAAACAAAGCAGAACCCAGCACCATAGTACAAGGCAAAACAAATATACCTAGTAAACTAGTAAACAACTATATTACAATCCTTGTCCAGGATAAACCTGAACGTCTTTGGAGAGTGGGAGGAAATCTGAGAACCAAGAGAAAACCCATGTAGTCACAGGGAGAACGTCAAAACACCGTAGTCAGGATGGAACCCGGGTCTCTGGCGCTGTAAGGCAGCATCTCCTCCGCAGCGCCACCATGCCACCTTGATTTCTTTCACTAGCTGTTTATCCACACCCACTCTGGCGGTCTATCAGTACTTTCAATTACCACTCAGTGTTTTCCCCTGAGAATAAGCAGCCACGGTAGGTCATGCTGGTATAAGCTAAGAGCTGTAATCAGCCTTCAGGCAGGAGGACCACGGTTAATTTTGGACGTCGCTCTCAGATGAAAGAGGCACCAGGGAAACACCTCCTCCTGCAGGAGCAAAACAATCATAGTCACCGTGAATGTGAGGAGTGGATATTGTTATTGTGCATCTTGATTTCAAACCCCAACTAGGCAATGCTGCAGGGAGTTCTGGTGAGACCAGAACACAGTGGAGTCGTTCGACTGGAGAGGCCCTTCAGCCCACCGGGTCCACGCCGACCAGCGATCACCCCGGACACTGACCCTATCCAACACACCAGGGACAATTTACAATGTACACAAACCAATTAACCTACAAAAAGCTCTTTGTCTTTGGTGTGTGGGAGGAAACTGGAGGACCCGGAGAAAATCCACATGGTCACAGGCAGCTTATAGTACAAACTCCACGTAGTCAGCGCCCATAGGCAGGATCCAAACCAGGTCTCTGGCGCTGTAAGGCAGCAACTCCACCACTGTGTCATTGCGCCACACCAGTCATTTTATACTGACGGATGGACACAAAAAGCTGGAGTAACTCATCGGGACAGGCAGCATCTGTGGAGAAAAGGAGTAGGTGACGTTTCAGGTCAAGACCCTTCTTCAGACTGAATAGTCAAAGCCTGAAGAAGGGTCTCGATCTGAAACATCACCCATTCCTTTTCTCCAGAGATGTTGCCTGACCCGCTGAGTTACTCCAGCATTTTGTGTCTATCTTCACTGTAAACCAGCAGCTCCAGCTCCTTCCCACACACTTCATATTTATAGATGATGGTTGAGGAAATTCAATGGGACTAGTTTAGTCTGAAGTGAATTGGAACGAACGAGGAAATCCTAGTGTCCCACCTCACTAAGAGAAGACTTAATGGGAAGCGACTTGTGTGATGGGCAAAATGCTATCTGCGCAGAGGAAAATGCGTTTGCTTATCTGCTGTTGTTTAGCCTGCAAGACGTAAACTGTTTGTGACAGGCAAATAGAATTACCTGGCAGTTTGAAGCACAACTTACCTCATCAATGTCTGAACTGGTCCTCGTAATTAAACCTTGAGAACGTGCTCATTTGCCATTTTATCAAGTTGTCAGAGGGCATTCCTAAAAGGGAGAATATTTTGTTCCGGTTAGCAAAATCTCTATGATAAATATCTCTTGTGAATAGGTGTTGTCATTTTGAATAGGTGTATAGGTGTGTAGAGTTCATGTAGCCTTGCTGCCATTTATACAGGCGAATAACTTACAAACCTGAGTAGCCGCACTGAAGTATCGGTGGCGTTCTCTTCTATCCTAGCATTCACACAGTCATGGTTCCATAGTGCTTTATTGTCACACGACAGTGCAACTGCACAGTGAAATTCTTTTTTGCTTATTAACACATGCAGGCACCACCATGTTTTGGCGCCATTTCCAAAGAGCAAATTCTGGTCGGCCCGTGCACCGGGTCTACTGAGACGGCTCCCGATCCTGGTAAACTCCTGGCTCCTTCGGGTCCTTCGGGTCCTGACAATCGTACTTGGGTAAAAGATTCTATGCATTCACCCGATCAATCCCCGTCATGATTTTATACTCTGCTACACAGTGGCGCAGCGGTTGAGTTGCTTCCTCACAATGCCAGAGACCCGGGTTTGATCCTGACTACGGGCGCTGTCTGTACGGAGTTTGTACGTTCTCCCCGTGACCTGCGTGGGTTTTCTCCGGGTGCTCCGGTTTCCTCCCACACTCCAAAGACGTGCAAGTTTGTAGATTAATTGGCTTTGGTACCAACTAGGCCAGGCACCAACCTTACCCTCGTTCCTCCATTTGCTCCATTTTATCTGTCACTATTGATTTGAGACAATGGGACAATTAGATTCAAATAATAATTGGTTGTGTTCAAAAATGTCATTAAGTTGGAAAATGTGAAGAGGTTTATGTTCATACAGTAAGTCATAGGACCATTCGGCCTGTTGAGTCTACTCCACCATTCAATCATGGCTGATCTATCTTTTCCTCTTAAATTCATCCTCCCAGAATCTCTGATACCCTTACTAATCAAGAACATGTTAATCTCTGCTTTAAAAATACACAATGACGGTCTATACCACCGGTCTATGGCAATATATTCCACAGATTCACTACACTCTGACTAAAGAAATTCCTCATCCCCTTTCTAAACCTATGTCCTTATTAAAGATACAAGGATTTTGCCAGGAGTATGAGCTATAGGAAAAGGTTGGGCGGGCATTGACTTTATTCCTTGGAGCTCAGGAAGGTGAGGGGTGAAGTTTAATTTAGTTTAGAGATACAACGCAGAAACAGGCCCTTGAGCTCACCGAGTCCACACCA